>PYWC01000015.1:75329-197675 GCA_003182015.1 Tuber magnatum
GGTCCAATGGGCGCTACCCATGACCACCACCTCGGATCCACCTCACCTGTGGTAGGAATCATGCTTCTAGTGTCTCTGCACTTCCCTTTTCGAGCCTGTGGCGTTGGGGACACTTTTAGGTTTGGTAGGTGTAAAACCCTCCCAGTCGCCCCGTACCACCCGGGACCACCTTCGGGCCCCTATGGTTAACCCCCGTTAACCCCGTCGGTTTTGGTCTGTTTTACTCCAAACAACTTGGAGGAGGTAGTCCACCTTCCACCCCATGCCCACTTATATATCCTGCGAACTGCCTACGGTCAACCGGACGGCAGCAACGTATACCGTGTTGCAAGCAGGTCTCCAATGGTCCTCCTTTGCTAGACTGCACACAACTACGCAACCGTTTGCCCATGACGTCTGGGCCTCAAGGTGGGGCCGGAGGGGCATGATAGGAATAATGTCTCCAATTTTCAGCCTCTTCGTAGCTGCGTAGCTCGCCCAATAGCATCTCCCAGAACTCCAGATTCCAGTATTCTGCATGGCTTCGTGTGACAAACATTCCTGTCATTTTTCCCAAACTCCCAGAGGGACTTCGTGTTGAAAGGTAGGGTAACTCAGATCCTGGAACAGGGTAACCCAAGCCTCAAGGCAGGGTAACCCAAGCCTCAAGGCCGGGTAACCCAGTCCTGAGGGTAGGGTAATCTTATCCGGTGGACAAGTGGACTTTCTCCTGTTACCATATTCTATCCCACTGCTGGAGATAGACACACTGGGCCTTTCTCCAGTTACACAACCTAGCTGTGTATTGCCCCTTCATAGGTCCCTAAGTATGCTGACACCAATCTCGGGTGTAGCCATGTACCTAAATACTTGTGCCCACTAAGTCTGCTCATCTCGGAGCCCGGGCCATCGGGTCTCCGTAGGTCAAGTACTCACTTGCCTGCCGGTTCCTACCAGTTCGCCTCCGGGCTACCTGTATGGCTATAGGTTCCGGCTGCCATAGCTCATGTATGCTGGGTCGTTACGTAGGAAGTATTCTTCGAAAAGGTGCAGTTTGAACTCCATTGCTGTTAGCAGATCAATTGTCCTGTGCTGATTTCTAGTTTTTGTTCCTTTTTGCAATATCATAAGGACATCTGTGCCCGGTGAACTTCTGGTGTCAAATCCAGTAAACTTTCTAGACCTCTGGCATGCTGAGGATTTGTTGTAATCGTGTATCAACCTGGTGCCTGTGCCGCTTGGGTGAGTGAGAACCTTCCTGCAAATGATGCATATCACCCGTGGTGTACCAATGGCACAGCCTGAGCGGTCGGCGCATTGGTGGAAGTATTTCCACATGTCTGGGCCTCGAAGATCAGAGTTCCATCTGACCTTCTTCTTGCCAGCATATTTTGTGGTATATGTTGCAAATCCTGCTCTCTCTTTCCCCCACTCCATCCAGCTCTCGTGATATTCTTCTATATAGAGATAAAAGTTTCCCAATATCTCGAATGAATTTGCATCACTTGTTACTGAAGCCAGAGCTGGTAAGTGGAGCATGTTCCTAGCATGATCTTGGTTTCCAGGTGGCAGTGAAACAGTATCTGGGTGCAAAGGTCTTCAGCAACTTGCAATAGGTGCTCGTGAGGTACTAGCCGAAGGTCTTGGGGTTGGTGTTACTGGGCCATCGCTCCCGTACGGACTGGATTCGACAGATAGTAGAGATAGAGACACAGACTGGTCCCTGGTTGGGCTTTTATGTACATGTAGAAAGGAAGTATGGCTTCTTACACTACTCCCGTAGTGGGCCTGTTGACTGCCATTATAGGAGGGTAGGCTGTCAGCTGTAGAGGATTCCGGTTCTGAAGGCATCTAGCGTATCAGGGTCGCAGTATCACTCGATGATTGGTGGCTTTTGATAGCTGGTCTAATAGAAGTCCTTCGGTTGTAATGTCTTCTACAAAAAATATGTTGAGATTCAGGCAACGAGCTGTTATAAGATACTGTCTGAGCTACTATCTAAGAACCTTACCTGGCTGTATTCTGTTATTCTATTTCTTTCCCTGCATATACATCTTTCTGTATTAATTGTTCATGGGATTTTGTACATATGACTTGTGCATATGACTTTTGTGCGTATAGTTTTGGAGAGTATGATTTGTGCGTATGAGTTGTGTATATGATCACGCTTGAATTCCTTTGTAAATATTGCAGTATAGAGCTCCGCAGGAACTACACGAATTGAGTTGGATATCCGAGGATAAACTATGAATGAGTCTTTAGCTTATCCCAGTCTCAATCCGGAGCAGTAGTTAAAACGCACTCTTAAGGGGCATATAATCCAACATAACTGTATTAGAGCATTTATCCGAATTCACTAATCCCATGTGAGCACTCCCATATAATGCCTTCACCCTTATACGGCAACCTAATTTTACAATCAGATCTGCCCACCAGAATTCTCTGGGGCTCTCATAACGATTCGAAGCAATTCCAATGGCAAGGAGTTGGTGCTGAAATATAGTATTGTGTCTATCTTGTTTTCTGAGTAATCAAGTGTGATTCATAGTTGTAGCTTTTATATATAAATACTGGGTTATCCAATGAGATTGCCTATTACTTAGCTGCCATTCCCCATGAACTTACAAGACTACTATACCAAACCTATTTTTATCTACTCTTTTCTCAGTATCTGCAGAGACAATGACTACTGCGCCAATGGAGCCAGTTCCAATTCAGCAGTTCAGACCTCAATGTTAGGTCCGAACTAACCAATGGACCTTTACCGCATGTCCTTTGACAGGAAGACTGTCGACTTCTTTTTCTGTACGCTATTACTGCATTCTGTCCGAGACTCATACCAATATTACTAGTGCTAAAAAGCTAAAAGTGAGATATAGACAACCCTTAGGCTAATAGCCAGTCACCAAGGATTGCACGACGATACCGGTTAATGCTGTGTGGATTCGAGTGGGCAAACAGACGCAAGGCAGTCAAGTTGGTTAGAGGCAGGCAGATAGCAGGAATGTTGGAACTTAGAACACTGGAATCCTGGGTCATCATACAAGTACTTGATTTGGGTTATGAGATTGAGGGCCAAGTCTCAAGCTTGGAAATCTTTCCACAGTGTCATTCCAACCGCCGTGTAGTAAAGGGAAAAATGACCTGGCGCGTGGTTCCAGAATCAGGTTCAGAATAATATCTTCATTCTCCCTTTTATAAATTTACACAAATGGTGTTCTTTGTACTCTCTCGAACTTGATATAGATTAGTCCAATCCATAAGTGGCTGGCCTTAACAGGAGCTTCCAGCATGCTGGATTGCTGATTATTCCGTCATTCTCCCATTCAAGAGTTCATCTGCTGCTCTCAAGTATCTTCCCACCGGTGACTACCAACCATTCTATAGTATTTCTTTATTCCAAACTTCTTTCCCTACCTCAACAGCACCACGATTCTACATCCCTCAGTATCCAATCTCGCCCCTTCAAATCATGGAGGGTATTGAGAACCACATCGTTACCAGAACTGACCCACTAGTGTACACCGAACCCAATACCATTCCAGTTCTGTGGCTTTGTGCAATGGTTGGTGTTGGGACCGACCATAATGTTATTGAGACAAAGGACCTCCCCCAGAGCTCTCTGGACAACTACAGCGACCTTGGACCAACCATGTTTTTATATTCTTATCTCTACTCAGTGGCCTGGGGTCATAAAGTGTTATGATTCTTTTGTAAGTCAACTATCCAATGATACTCACACCTTGCACCTTGTTCATGATACTATGCGGCAGGTGTGGTGGTTTTCCAAAGGCTGAAATGCATACTCCAGTATTGGGTAGGACGTATTGGTTGGGAACCAAAATCCATAAAGACAAGTCTGAGAATATGGAGCCACAGAGAAAGAAGATGGTATCAGGATTCTTGGATTGTGATGATGTGGAGTACGACGGAATTCTTGTTGCTCTAAAGGCAGGAATCTACATTCATACCATAGTCTATTCAATGAAAATGATGCGGAGTAGAAGTACTAGTAGTAGGGTCATTATGGGTGTCGTTCATTGTGCAATTGTGGATTCTGATTTTGATTCAGAGATAGAATTCTATCTAGTGGACTGCCTAGACTAGCTTGTCTACAGAAATACGCAGCCTCATCTTACTCGTTTGGATTCTGTAATTACACTAGTAATAAGGAAATGTTAGATTTGAATAGCACCTTGGTGCTTATGAATTTAGTATGAATTGGGTTGTATAGTTTTGGGCATGTGGTTTTGGGCATATATCTTTGTGCGTATGTCGTTGTGCATATGTCTTTGGGCATACATCTTTGGGCGTATGGCTTAGAGTGTATGAATATAGGCATATGGTTTTGGGTGTATGGATTTTGGCCTATGTAGTTGGCCACGGCGTATATAATGACATATTACTCTGTGCGTATGAACCATAGAAGCTGCAGATACAACGCATTATGCAGCAAAAGCAGCTGCATGCAATGCGCCTATTATTATCTTCAAAAGGTAATTTTAAACAGACTGATGATGTAAGGGGCTAAAGTACAGGACATAGAAGGGGCCCTCTTGAGTGAGGCAGGGGGAACGGGTGAAGAGGAAGGCAGGGGGAACTGGCAACTGGGAAGGCAGGGGATGAACAAAGAGGAAAAGGGAGGACCAAATCGCAAATGAAAAAAATTATTCCCAAGGCTCCTTTTTCACGCACTTTGTGAATCGCATGTTGGCCATATTGAGGAGTACAAGTCAGTCCATCTCGGAGTTGATCTCATCCATGTCTTCAAGGTTAATTCCTTGCTCTGCAGCGTCTTCCCTCGCAGCGGCCTCAAGATCAACAATGAGACAAGCATTGCCAGCCAGGAACCGCTTCCCCTTGGTAACAATATGAGTGATGCTATCTTGCTGGTCTTCCGGGCTTGAAAAGAAGTCTTTAGGGGTCATAGCCCACCCTAGCAGGCGCTCTCCAATCGCCTGCATGCTGGCGTGGAACCAATTCTCGTCTGAATCCCGCTTTTCCATTATGTCGATATCCCCATCCTCAGACTTAATAAACGTCCGGGAGAGCCCTTCCTCCTCCTCCTCCCCTTCCCCCTCCTCCTCCTCCCCCTCCACCTCCTCCTCCTTCTCTTCCTCCTCCTCCTCTGCATCCCCATCCTCTTCCCCGTAGACCCATCAGAGTCCTCTGAGCCATTGCCGTCCTAGCCAACAGACCCATAGAGATCGACAAAGTTGATATTGCCAACCTCTTCATCCTCTTCCCACTCCTCGTAGACCTCAGGATTCGGCAATAGCCACTCGATGGGCTTTACCCAATCGATCAAAGGTCTACCCTTTTCATCCAGCTCCTCCTCCCGGATTGTCATGTCCAAATCCCCCTCCATATTGTGCTCCATCAGCCGGAAGTCAGAAGTATGGTCTGCAGTGGCAGTAGGTGTCGAGGGATTGGAAAGAGCTAAAACAACCTTAAATGTTAGTATAGATGTCACGAATAGAACTTGGCAATTATTTAGACCAAGTTTAGGGAATCAAGAGAACATACCAGATTGTACAAGACTCACGTCAGAGCTCTTTCTCCCGAGTCCAATCCGGAGCCTTTTCTGTTTCGGGACGGGTTCTTGCGCTGCACTAACGCTTCCCCAGGTAGATACTCGCAATAGGGGGATCGCACCAGATGCGCTGTTCCGGCGAGCTAGTAAGGGTGCCATGCTCCTGATTCCTTCTGCCGGCCTTGCTTGAAACTGATAAGTCTGCTCATGTAGGCCGACATGGGGGAATAGGGTTGTGGAGGGACTGGGGGGGATAAAGGGGGGGGAAAGGAAGGCGGAAGCATTGACGGTGTTGTACTGTTTCTAGGAAAGGTAGGAGACCCAGTTGTATGGCTTTGGGGCCTCTTTATTACCCGCTCAAGGGGATTTTTCATCCGAGCTGCATGTCGTACCTTCGGCGAAACATTTGCCGAGGCCACAGGGGTGCTGGGGGGGTAGGAACTTCGATCAGGCTTGGCAGGTCAGCAAGTGGCAAACCGTGTTTGTCGAACTAGTTCGGATAGTGTTGCCGCCAATCTGCCAGGAGCGCTCGGTGTTCCTGCTCCAGGATTTCATTTTCCTCAACCACCATCTCTTGATCTACCACAGCTTTGACATTGTCACTAAGAGCGAGGTAGTCCGGAAAGCTCCGCGCAAACACACGGCGTTGCTGCAAACAGATTGCCCTATTGACACGGGCATGTTCAAAGGTGGTCTCAAGCGTAGTAAGATTCGCTCAGTGCTCATTCCAGCCGATGGTTTCCGGGTTCGACCAGTGACTCAAAGCTCCTGCTGGATGCAGTCTCCACTTGTACGCAGATAGCATTGGGGTGTGTTCTATTCTCTTGTTAGCTTGTGCGTATGATTTATGCTTATGATTTCAGCATATGATTTGTGCATATGATTTGTGCATATGATTTGTGCATACCTGTGCATATAATTTTGGAAAAATAATTTAGGCGCAAAACAGCTTTAGGAAGTTGGGGAGCAGAGAAAGCGATAACGTGGTGGGATAGAGTGGATGGGGGGTGGGTGTAGGGGAATTGGTATGCGGACAGTGCGAGTACAGGCGGCATGGTAGAAGGTATTTTTTAGGACATTTTTTGCTAATCTAGTGCAGTGCAAGTTAGGTGACGGCTAATTTGTGAGGTATTAGAGAGTTTTGAGGGAAAAGCCACAGTTTATCTCATATTATAAAGGGAAAAGAGCAGGGGTATGTTGTTGAAAACTTGAAAACCTACAGAAATAGAAACACGTCAGAAGCCAACCCTGCACCACCAACAAAACACCCTACCAAATAAATTGTAAGTACAATTACCCTAAAGCCTCAGCTAAGTGCTTATACTATGGTATCGTAGGTACATAGAATAACGCTGAAGCGGACTGTGTGTTTGACCTAGGTTAAATCACGTTTTGAAATAACTGACATTGGTATGTGCTGCCTACTGACATCATTTAGTAATTATGATTGTACGCTTGATACTCCAAGAGGAAAGATATAATATCTTTGTACACATACAACCTTTCATACACAATTTTCAAGACAATTCTATGTGAAAAGCATAGTACAATATTTGTCTCAACAATTATTCGGTTACAGTCTTACTCAAACTTCTTCAATGTACAATTCAACGGTATATGGCTCTACCCACTTTGTATGGTAACATTGTTCCAGTTAGGTATCATCATTCATGAACCAAAATACACCTAAGCTACAAGGAACTTGATTTGTCTGACAAGGTAGCTTGATAGATAGACAGTATGAATCTCCATAGGTATACCTTCCAGCCTCCCTCTCTTCTGACAAACCACTTCCTTCAGCCAACACTAATATCACTACTTGTTCATTTGAGAAACGATAGGATGCATATGCGAACAAATGCATATGCACGCATATGCACAGATTTGGGACGCATGCATATACGCTTACTCGCAGCTGCGAGTCACTTTGCCCTACCAACACCAATCACACACTCTCACTCTGAGTAAAAACTATAACATTCTCAACAAGAACCTCCTCACCCGCCTCCTCATCCACCCTCCTCACCTACCTCCTCCTCACTCATCTCTGACACTCACCTGTAACTCTCTACCCAAAAAAAAAAAAACTCCACAAAACCGGCTTCCAATCAACAAAAAACCAAAATGCCAAAATGCCAAAATGCCAAGGAAAATTTCCTGATGCCTCCGAAAAGCAAAACAAATGAAGGCATCTTAGGATTGAAGGGGAGTGGCAGTTGGGGGCCTCCAATGAGGAATCTGGGTAAGAAGAAAGCTGGCGCAGTTGTGAATGGAGTGCAGTGCCCTGCACGATACCCCATGGGAAGGTTGGCGATGGCTGAAATTATCAAGTATCGCCGGGATAGGGGATACCTGATCCCAAAAGCCCTGTTTTACCATCTCGGCCAGGAAATTGTCTCCAACCTCCCTCTCCAGCAGTGGTTGCGTTGGCAAAGGTTGGCTGTTGAATGCCTTCAGGTGGCAGTGGAGGAACACCTGGTCATGAACATGGCTGGTAAGTTGAGCTCCGAGTGCTATTCTAATAAGTTTATATGGTGTACTAATTCTTCATAGCTGGTGCCCTGGGCACGGCGCACGCTGGTCAGGTTACCCTTATAGTCTTGGACCTAAGGTTGGTGGGTGACATTTTGAATGTCATGGCTGGGAAGCCTTACTGGGCGATCCGCGAGGAGCAGAGGCGGCAGGAGAATGTACCGGCCGGTCCTGCCAACCCCCAACAATGACGACGGTAATGATAACGACGACAATGATCGGCCTCGCCCTAGTGGACGTCGGCGCTTCCTGGGCAAAGCCCGGGATGCTGGGGAAAACGGCAGTGAAGGCGGTGACGGTAACGATGGTAACGGCGGTAATGGTGACAACGGTGAGAATGGTGACGGCGGTGACGGTGACAATGGTGGCGGTGGTGACGGTGACAACAGTGACAACGGTGGCGGTGGTGACGGTGACAACGGTGACAACGGTGGCGGCGGTGACGGTGACAACGGTGACAACGGTGGCGGCGGTGACGGTGACAACGGTGACAACGGTGGCGGCGGTGACGGTGACAACGGTGACAACGGTGGCGGCAGTGACGGTGACAACGGTGACAACGGTGGCGGCAGTGACGGTGACAACGGTGACAAAGGTGGCGGCGGTAACGGTGACAATGGTGACAACGGTGGCGGCGGTAGCAATGATGGGGAAGGAAATGATGGGGATGCAGATGGGGACATGGTGAGAATGAGAATCATGGGAATGGGGGTCGGGATGGGGATAGCGGGGGCGGTGATGGTGAGGCTTTGGCTCGTGGTCGAGGAGGGCCATTCGGTGCCCGTGGTCTAACCCAGGGTGGGGGCAGCAATACCCCCCGACGTACAACTGGCAGGAGGAGTAATACCACCCTCTTGCGCCCTACTTGTGGGAGGGGCTGCAGTGCAGGAGGGCTTGGAGTAGGTAGTGGTCCGGGAGTGTGAGATTGGAGGGGGGGAAGCTGGGATGGGTGGAGTGGGGGCAAGTAGGATTGGTGGAGTTGAACTGGTGTGGGGGCAGATGGGATTGATGGAGTGGGGGTTAGTGGGATAGGTAGAGTGGGATTGGTGCTGAGGCTAGTGGGATTAGTGGGCTTTGGGCCCATCTAGGGATTATCTCTCTGGTGTTTCTTTTCTTTCGTGGGTGTTTTTGCATTTCGCAGCCTTCGTGGATGCTTTAGCAAAATGGGCAGTGGTACATGATTTCTACCTGTTTTGTATCACTAATCCAAACATTTCTATTCACACTAGTTTTCACTCTATTTGCATGGTCATTGTCCGGGTTGATAAATACTCATCTCCGACATTACTGTGAGCTACGCAATCAATAAACCAATGTGGCAGGTAAGATTATCTAGAGTGCGTATGATTTTGAGAACCATTGTGTGGAAAAATACTGAGCGTATGATTTTGTACGTATGATAGCGCTATGCGTATAATAGCGCTATGCGTATAATAGCACTGTGCGTATGATAGTACTGTGCATTTGATAGCGCTGTGCATATGAATGCACTGTGCGTATGATGGCACTGTGCGTATGATATACTGTGGGATTTTTAGTATACCTGTTATGTAAATGGTTTTGTGTATATCCTGAAATTGGGCATCTGATCTCCAAAGGGTAGTTACAGCTCACCGTAAGCAATAAAATTGGAGGTAAGGCAAAGCCTGATTTGAACCTGGATGGGGAATAGGGAAAAAAATTCGGGGCCCCGTCCAGGGATAATTAATAGATGGGGCCCCGTCCAGGGCCATAAACGGAGTGGTGACCCAAACGGGGAGAGGGCCTGGGAATGAATAAAAAAAGGCCCTGCCCCAGGCTGTAGGCCGTGGTGGGGTGGGGAATGGGGGCGGGGCCCCGGAGGTTTCGGGGACCTGGACACCCCGTAATGAACACTAAACAAACTATTGAACAAGCTAATACCCAATGAATATCACTAGGACTTGAAGCTATTCTAAGAAGAGAATACTATAGAACTACTGCCACACAGGGAATGCGTAAAGTAGGGCATAGAATTCAAAGATGATACCTTGTTATTAGGAGACAGGATCTATCTCCTGGGCAACAGCAAGTTACAGGAACTTAAGACCTATATCATACCAAATATACAAAAAGTATAAATCAAGGGCTACTTCATAGATAGAAGATCACCAATTCTCCTTATATGTAAGAAGCAAGAAAAATTATTGCCGTGTGTCAATTACCACACTTGTCATGAAATCACACAGAAGGATTAGTTCCCTCTACCCCTGATCCCAGAGGCTCTGGACAGATTTGAATCAGTAAAGTATTGCACCAAACTCAATATCAAGGAAGCATCCCACAATATTAGTATCAAGTCAGGAGATAAGTGGAAAATCACTTTCACCACAAGATACAGAATATACAAGTACTTGGTTATACCATTCAAGCTAATCAATACTCCAGCAATGTTCCCACAATGGATCAACAGAGTATTGACCTAATATCTAGATATATGTTGTATCATCTACCTAGACAAGCTACCACTATATTCCAGGAATATAGACCAGTACCAGAAAGATATTAGCAATATCATGCAGGTCATACAGAAGTTAAAAATAAAGATCAAAGTTATTAAATACAAGTTCCATAAAAAGGAAGTAGAATATCTTAGTTTTATTACTATCAAGCAAGAAGTAGTACTGATAGATCCAGTCAAAACTCATACAATATGAGAACAGAAAGTACTAAAGATGAAGGGAGATATTCAAGGTTTTATGGAATGCTGTAACTTCTAGTATCGCTTTATCACAGTATTCAGCAGAACCACAAAACTGATGTAATACCTTCTTAAGAAAAATTATAAATAAAACTGAGGGCCTGAGAAGCATGGAGTATTTAATGACTTATAAACCAAGATAATCATAGCATCAATATAGAGGCACCTTGATCCAAAAAGAGAAATGATGATCGCAACTGATACCTCGAAGTGTGTCTGTTCTAAAATCCTGTCTCAACAGTATAAATACTGACAATAGGAACTAGTTCCTTACCAGTGCAAGACAATGATGCCAGCTAAAGGCAATTAATATATTTATGACAAAGAACTTCTTGTAATAGTCCAGGCTCTAAAAGAGTGAAGATATTATATTTAGAATAGCAACCATCACACCAAGATCTTAATTGACCACAAGAACTTTTCCGGTATCATTCATGACAACAAAATAACTGAATGACATGCAAATACACTAGATAATAAAATTGAGTCAGTACAACTTCAAAGTCAAATAGTGACCTGGAAAAGAAAGAGGAAAACTGGATGCTCTAATGTCACGAGTAAAGAACAGACTACAAGATAATAAGGAGGAAAGGATTACAAAGAAGCAACAAATACTATTACTAAAAGAGAAATATTTTTAGGTAATGGAAAGAGTAGAAATCCAGAATGATATAATTGATACAATAAAAAACCTAAGCAGACAAGACAAAAAGATATAGGGAATCGAAAATGCATCAGAGAAGGGAGACAAAAAAATGAAGAATATGGCACTTGGGTTGTATAAATAGAATAGAAACTACCTCTGATACAACAAAAAAATATAGATACCAGATCATGAGGAGATCCAAATAGAACTAATATGAAGGAACCATGATCTACCAGCAGCAGGACATGGGGGAACAGCAAAAACTACCAAGCTAGTATACTACAGTTGTTACTAGCCAGGGATAGAAGAAAAGATTATATGATATGTCAAAAACCGCAACACTTGTATCTGTACAAAGGTAGTATTTTATGCACCCTACAGGCAGTTAAAACTAAAGAAGTACCAGGCAAACTATGGAAATCAATATCAATAGATTGTATCTTAGACCTATCTGAATCAGACAGTTATTATGCTATTCTTATAGTGGTAGATCAGCTGACCAAAATGTCTCATTTTATCCCCTACTAGAAGAATATGATATCTTAGTAGTTTGCCTTAGCATTTCTGAAGAAAATCATTTGATGACATTAACTACTAAGAGATGTGATAGCCAACTAAGGATTGCTATTCACATCTGAGGTGTGGAAGGAAATAATAAAAAACTAGGTATTCAATAAAGGCTAAAGACAGCTTTCTACCTACAAACCAATGGACAGACCAAAAGGGTTAACAGCATATTGGAACAATATCTCTGTTCATATGTCAACTATTAGCAGAATAAGTGGTACAGACTACTACCAATAGCAGAATTTGCATAGAACAATAGAAAATAAGAAACATTGAAAAGCACAGTATTCTATGTAAACTATGAGTAAAACGTCGAATACGAGTCTATAAGCTATCTGACCAAAGACAAGATAACAAATCCCAAAGACATGGTACCACTTCACAAAGTATTATAAGCAGAAATGGTCATGGTACAACTCTAGCAGAAGGAAAACTACAATCAATACTGATAGCCTGATTTAAATCTACAATAAGGAGACATGATATGGTAATTGCCACGAAACATACAAACCATGAGACTATCAAAAAAGTTGGACTACAAGAAAATCAGACTATTTAAGATCTTGGCAAAAGTGGGAAGTTACACCTATAAGCTCAACCTACTGCCCCAGATGGCAATATACAATACATTCCATACCTCATGCCCTAAACCTTACTCAGACAAGCAATTTTGCTCACAGAAAAAACTTCCTACTCCACCTATGGAAATAGCCAGAGAACGAGAACACAAACTCAATAAAATCATAGATGCAAGACTGCACAACAGAAGACTACAATACCAAGTCAAGTATATAGGCTACTCTCCAGAATATGACAAGACTTAGTACCTAGTAGAAAACTTTCAAAATGCAGAACTTGCAATCTGGTACTTCCACTCACAATACTTATACAAACCAGGACAGAGTAAAGATCAAAATCAGGGAAACATAATTGCCTCCCCTGAGACCACAAGATGGATGGAACACTAAGATATATCTCTTCCATAACCTTACTCAATTTGTGACGTGTTCACGGCTAGGGTACTTATCATGCTTTGAGTATAATAGTAACATGTGGCCTGATTGCTGGACAAGAGGTGAGAGTGGTGTAGACTGAAGGAGGCTTCAAAACTGTGTAATAGGAGATCAAGAAGTAACCGTTCAACCAAGTATATTAAAGATACTGTCAGTCGAAGTCTGCCATTTCCATCGCAGAATCAGTGGTGTTTAAATACAAGTTCTTACTCATCTCTGATATGAGTGATAATATAAACCATTCAAAGTATCAAGCGATACTGTTGAAACATAACAAGTATCAAACGATACTATCAAATCAAACATAAAACAATAAAAATATCAAGCGATAACTTTGAAAAATAACAAGTATCAAACAATACTATCAAATCAAACATAAAACAATCAAGGTATCAAGCATTATCTTTGAAACATAACAAGTATCAAACAATACTATAAAACAAAACATAAAACATAACCTAGTACCTGTACCAGTTACATTCCCCAAAACAAAACCACCATTTAACCCAAAACAAAACTAATAATCCGGAAAATTAAAATTCTCAAAGAAATCCTCCTCACTATAACCTTTCGCCTCAAGAAAATCATCGCCCAACATATAATCAAACGATAAACAAGAAGCGCAAACCGCAACTTCAACAAAGAAACCACTCTCATATCAGGGTATGTCACAGTAGTCCCGCACTCCGACATTGTCCTTACAGGTCACTCGTACCATTCCACATTCCTCATAGTAAGAACAGTAAATTTTAGAGAAATATTCAAATAATAGGATAGTCCCGCGGTTCACTAAGAGTCCCGCAAGCTCATAGTACTGCCCCATACTAAGTTCCACATAGTTTGACATCATTATAGTTTTGGATGGAGGGGTGTCAGGTTCTAGAAGTAGTGGTCCAGTGCTGCGTCCTCTATTGCTTCGTCCTCCTTGCTGGTTGATTCGAATTTACTATCAAAGTAACCAGCCCAGAAGCTTTCCTTTGCTGGTCCTTCATCGATTTCTTCTCCTATCCAGTGGGTGTCGGGCATCTCTAGCAACCAGTACCTTGTGACTGGCCTGGCAATTCCTATCGAGATCTGTTGAATATTTGGTGGCATTCCTTGCTTGTTGTGTTCCCACTATTCCTTCACCAGCTCCATGCTATGCTGGCGGCCTTCCAGAGGTTCCCAGCTGTCTTTACTTCATGGATATCCTTTCCACTTCACTAGGAATTCGTTATCATTGTATCGTTTTCTGTTGTCTAGGATTTCCTCTACTTCCCACTCTTGGTTCTCTTTTATTAGGATCGGGGTAGGGCAAGTATGGGCTCATCCACAGAATCTTTAGTTGTCGTTTGGATGGTAGCGTTTAACTGAGATAGAGTGGAAGACACCAGTGTCCTTCTGATAGGTTCATCCATCTATCTTGACTGTGTAGTGCTCGGTAAACTCATCGAATTCCAGTACTCTGAATAGTCCTCGCCAGCAAGGTTGTAGTTTCTTGCTTCTCCCAGATGTCAATGCAAATAGTACACCATGTACCAGGACCAATTCTCCAACTGCTATAGGTTTGTGAGGTCTTCTGTGTTGTGCCGCTGTAGTTGCACTTTAGTGTCTGGCTTGCTTTGCTGCCTGCAAGGCTAAGTTCCAATCGGCTTGGTGCCCGTTGAGGTAGTTATCTGAGGCAGGGACACTGAATTCTTGAACTGGGTTACTGGAAGTAGGGGGTAGTTGCGTCTATACATTGCCTTGTATGGTGACATGTTGAGGGTTTCGGAGAAGCCAGGATTCAAGTATGCCGCAAGGGTAGTGAGGAGGGGTTCCCAGTTCCTCTGAGGTCTGTTGACCATGTTCCTCAAGCTGGTCTTGAGGTCGCAGATCTTTCGCTCAACCTGTCCATTAGTCTCATGGTGACCAGAGGCCACTTTGATGTATTCGATTCCAAGGAATTTGCATATCTGCTTCCACTAGTTATATTCGAAATGAGGGTCAGCATCACTGATTATTGATAGGGGCTGGCCGTGAGGGGTAAAGATGTCCCATTCCAGGGGTTTCATTGTTCCTTCTGCCATGACTGTGGTGCCGGTAGGTATAAGCTACACATAGCCGCTTAATCAATCCACTGCTACCAGGACAAGGTCAAACCCATTTGACTTGTTGAAAGGTCCTGCGAAATCAATGGCGATCGATTCAAACACCTCAGAAGCTGGGTCAAGTGTTTGGGTTCTTCCTTCTGGTGCGTGGGTTGGTTCCTTATTCATTTGGCAGGTGTCACATTGCTTCGCATAATCGCGACAGTCCTTCCTTTTCTCAGGCCAGTAGACGTATTCAGTTACATATCGGAGGTTACGTTCTACACTGTGGTATCCTTTACGATGTATCTCAGATATGACATGCTCTTAGAGGGTCTTCCCATTGTACACCTGCCTGTTGGGGATAAAGAGGCAGTGTTCACCATAATGGGTCCTCATATATAGCATTCTGTCTGCTATGTAGACTCCTTCTAGATCTCCTTGTCCAGTGTGCCTCATAATATACAAGTTGATTGGTTCATGTTGGTATCCAGAGACCATCTGTGGTCTGAAAACACTCTGCATTTTGTGAGATGTATCGATAACGTCCTGTTCATCTTTAATATGTTGCGCTGTGGTCATGGTCTGTCCTGTATCTTCTTCTTCTTTCAGGACATCATAGAGGGCACAGCGGTATGCATCCATTGCAGGCAGTACAACTGAGACAATCAGTTCATTGTTGTAGATGCTAAGTGATCCTCCATATAGGGGGTTTGCTGCAGGTAGTCCTAGTGGGCTCAATGGAGGGGTTGTCTTGTAGGTTTCTATTGCCGGAATAGCAAGGTATCATTGTAGTTGAGAACTTAGGAGGGTCACTGGAGGTTGTGTCAGTTCATCAGACAATGCTGCTACTGCCTGGAACATGGGTTCATCCCATTCAGAGCCATATTCAGTACTACCCATGGAGGGGAGTTTGTCTTCCCCTATCTCGGGTTAGAGGCAAGTATGCGATTCCCAGAACCACAAAGAGCAAGCTGGGGAGGTAGGAGAAGTTTGTGAGCCATCGTGGCTAGTGCTATTGAAGTGTCTTTGTAGGAGCTGGAGTCAGAGATATCATCATCCTCAAGGGTGTGATCAAGAATGAGTGGTGAAGTCTTGTCACTAGAGTCTTCAAAGATGTGGGAGAGTGCATCTGCTAAATAGTTCATTCGTCCTGGACTGTACACCACCTTGGCATTGTATTTGCTTAGTTCACTTATTCAGCGAGTCCTTCTTCAGCCAGGGATCCAGTCAGTCTTCATGTTTACAAGGGGTTGGTGGTCTGTGATAATAGTAGATTTGGAACTCATAAGCGTGTAGTTGAAAGCTTGGAGTACATCGATCACCGCTAGTGCCTCCTTGTTTGTAGTACCATAGTTGGTCTGTGAGTTTGTAAACTTCCGACTGTGGAGTGCCACTGGGCGGGCTGTTTCATGTGTTGGCCCCTGGCCAACCCATGCTCTGACCCCAATATCCAAGGCATTGGTTATTAGCCATATGGGGTCTTCTGAGTTATAATTTAGCAGTCTGATCACCTGCACTTGTTTGATCAGTTCTTTGATATTGGTTAATGATTTATCATATGTGTCAGTCCAGACAAACTCTGCTTTGCCTGTTAGATCCATAAGGGGTGCCATGACAGTAGTATAGTGTGGTAGGAATTGTGCGATATAGTTTACCAGACCCAGGAATTGTTGCAGTTCTTCCTGGTTTCTTAGTGTAGCCCATTCCACAATTGAAGCTAGCTTCCCAAGGAAGGCGTGAATCCCTTCATCGTCTATAACATGTCCTAGTACTTCCAGTGATTTTGTAACTAGGGTTGACTTCTTTCTGCTGGTGTTAAACCTTGCCTGCTGCAGTCGTTCACATACCCTTCTGATATGCTATATGTGCCCTGTTTCTGTTTCTGAACAGAACAGAATATCGTTAATATACACCCACACAAAGTGGTATAGAAAGTCACAGAGTAGATCCTCCATTATGTGCAAGAAGGTAGAGGGTGTATTCATATCGCCTTGCAGCATTACCTTGCTCGCAAATCTACTAAAAGGGGTTTTGAAAGTATTGAATTTCCCATTTTCTGGTTCAACTCGGGTCTGGAAGTAGGCATCACTAAGATCTACCTTGCTTCAGAATCTTGTCCTTCCCACAGCGTTCAGGATCTGTGTCTGATTTGGGATCAATGAGCTATCCATGACTGTGTTGTTATTTTATAGTTTCAAATCCACTAGTGGTCTAATCCTTCCATCGGATTTTGGCTGAACCAATATGGGCCCCACTCCTGGAGATTTGGTCTGGTAGATAACTCCAGTCCTTAATTTCTCATTTATCTAGTCACCAAGCTTTCCTTTGTATGCTTCAGGTATAGTGTATGTCGGTTGGTTTCAGAGGTCAGTTGTATCTTTTAGGCGAATATGGTAGTTCACCTTTCTAAGAGGTGGCAGGGTCACTGGAATCTTCTCTGAGAATACATCTGCAAACTCGGTTAGGATTTGCTGCTATTCACTTTCGCAAATTGCCGCTCTGAACTCTGCACTGGTTGGTTTGCATAATACTTGGACCTTATTCTCAGGAAGTTCAATTGCTTCTTCACCACATCGGATAACAGCCCTGTGCTGGGTCAGGAAAGGCATCCCTGGTAGTGCATCATATTTCACCAAATTCCTAACCATCATCCTTTGGTTCAGTAGTCCGGCCAAATCAAGTTGGATGGTTACTTCACAAGTCTTATGACTTGTTGATCGTGATCTCTTCATGGCCATGTTCACAGTGGCTGGTGCTTTCATCAGATGAGTTGAGATGCCCTGGGTTGTAACAAAGGTGTTGCTAATAATATCTGCACCCACTGCTCCTGTGTCAAACAATACCCTGACACGTGCATCATTAATCAGGATAGTTCCCTCCAATACTCGGTGGGGGTGGAGAGTAGGGGTTGGAAGGCTTCAGTAGCACTCAATCTCAGTTTCCGCATCTGCTGAGTTGATTTCCACCTCTTCGAACTCCCGTGTCTCAACCTGGTTTGCTGAGGTTTCTGTCTTAATCTGTCATTTGATGGAGCAGTCTCATGCCATGTGTCCTTTCTTTCCACATTCAAAGCATTCTCCATTCTCCTTTCATTTCTATTTAGTGTTTCTGAGGATCTTCTTCTGGATTTGTTTCGTCTTCCTCTCTTATTGATACGGCTTCTCTTGTAGTCTTCCCTCTTGTTTTGTTGTACTTTGTTTTCCATAACCGCCAGTTTCATGCAGGATCACATCCTGTCATTCCGCATTTGCGATGATGTCATCTATATCATTGTCTTCCCGTTCCATTGGTTCTACCACTTATGTAAGTTGTGTATCCATGGTGTCATAGAATCTTTGCTTCAGTAGATAGTTGTTGACTGTGAGTTCAGGTATTCGTCCTCAATATATTAGGAGCTCTGTAGCTATCTTTGTGATCCTTTCTGTTCTGCCATTCCATACTTGCTGAATGCTGTTGAAGGCTTTGTACAGTTCCTCTTGGTTGCGGCTTGATTAGAATCATTTCTGCAGATATTCCAGCACAGTCTGTCCACTAATATAGTCTCCATCATTCGTATTCCTCCATCCATTGGTGGTATGCTTCCAAGGCAGCTCCTTCACAGAAGGCTCTGACATAGAGTCCTGTTTCCTTCTCAGATGTCTTGATTCCCTGTGCAAGCAGGTACTGGTGTATCGAAGTTCCCTATTACTTGAATGCTGCAGGTTTGAGGTCGTCCACCTTTCCGCTAAACTTCTTGAGTAGTGGTAACTTTACCTTAGGTTTCTTTCCTAGCTGATCACCAGCGCTACCAGTTGGGGGTACTGGTAGATGT
The DNA here is from genome assembly GCA_003182015.1 of Tuber magnatum. Classification (NCBI taxonomy): domain Eukaryota; kingdom Fungi; phylum Ascomycota; class Pezizomycetes; order Pezizales; family Tuberaceae; genus Tuber; species Tuber magnatum. The sequence goes on from PYWC01000015.1 coordinate 94,181, forward strand.
GGCGGGCCTTCTGAGCTAAACATATTGGATTCGCTTTGCTCGCTTTCACTGTCCTCGGTCCCAGAGGGGTTCTTTGGTAATAGTGGGAGGTCTTCTAATATCACGACTTACTCTTCCTTGGGTTGTTACAAGGTTTGTGAAGCCTGGTCTTTCGCAAGCTGCCAGGCAGCTTCATCAGTGCTGGACTCTGCTATGTCTTTTAGCTCCTTAGGTTTTCTGGGGCATTCTAGCCCTTCCTGTGTGACTTGCTTCCCACTCATCATCCTGAGGGGTTCAATAGTGTGTGCTGGCGAAGCCGGCCACCATGGGTTCTGCTGTGTCCAGCTGCTAGCGTTTCTTGGTAGACATCTGTAGGTTGATCAGGCCTTGTCCAGGTACAATATTTGAAACCACTTGCTAAGGTTAAAAAAATGTAACGTGTTCAAAACTAGGGTGCTTATCATGCTTCGAGTACGACAGTAACAGGTGGCGTGCTTGCTGGGCAGGAGGCAAGAGCTGTGTAGACTAAAAGAGGCTTCGAAAGTGTGTAATAGGAGATCAAGAAGTAACCGTTCAACCAAGTATATTAAAGATACTGTCCGTCGAAGTCTGCCATTTCCATCATGGAATTAGCGGTGTTTAAATACAAGTTCTCACTCATCTCCAGTATGAGCGATAATATAAACCATTCAAAGTATCAAGCGATACCTTTGAAATATAACGAGTATCAAACAATACTATCAAATCAAACATAAAACAATCAAGGTATCAAGCAATACCTTTGAAACATAACAAGTATCAAATGATACTATCAAATGAAAGATAAAACAATCCAGGTATCAAGCAATATCTTTAAAACATAACAAGTATCAAACAATACTATAAAACAAAACATAAAATACAACCTAGTACCTGTACTGATTACACACTTGCTCTCTCCCACCAGCTCTGGGTATGAAGCTCCTAACAATGTTAAGTTGGCCAAACATCAGCAAAAAGCAAAAGAAATGGCAGAAAAAAATGCCATATCTTGGACTAGCTATTACAATGATGGGTGCTGGGTGCACCTAAGTGAGAAGAAGTGACAAAACTGCTTTCCAAGAGCTCTCAAGGTGCACAGGAATAGCAAGAAATAACATGGGAAGAAAGAAGGGTAGGAGTGCTATCAGGGTAGGTGCAAGACCCATAAAATAGAGAAAATAAGTACAGGGTATTAACTCTAGAAGGATGGAGAAAGAAAGCTCCTGAAAAGGAGCCATAAAGGAACCAGAACATGAGGCAACTGTGAGGGTATAGGAGGAAGAAGAAGAGAGTAAGAAAAATACAAAAACTATCTCTGATGAGAAAAGGCTTTACAGGCACATTGTAACCGGTACGGGTTACTAGGGTTTTATGTTTGGTTTTGCAGTATCGTTTGATACTTGTATTGTTTCATGTGCTATCGGTTGATACACACAATGTTTTATGTTTGGTTTCACAGTATCGGTTGATACTTGTATTGTTTCGTGTGCTATCGGTTGATACACAGAATGTTTGATGTTTGGGTTCACAGTATCGTTTGATACTGGTATTGTTTCGTGTGCTATCGGTTGATACACACAATGTTTTGCAATATCGCTCATACTGGAGATAAGCGATATGCTGTATTTAAAGGACGGCTGATTCCCGCGATAGAAACGGCAGACTTCGACAGACAGTATTCTTTAATATACTTGGTTGAACGGTTACTTCTTTGATCTCCTATTACACCCCGTTCGAAGCCTCCTTTAGCAAGCAGCGCTCGCTTTGTGTTGATCACAAAGCCATCTGCTCCTATCGTACCGCTACGTGACTAGGGCCAGGCCCGAACACGTTACATTTTTTTAACCTCAGCAAGCGGTTAAGAAACCTGCAGGGACCTGGTCTGATCAACCTACGAAAAGTCCGATAAGCAAAGCTAGCATCGGGGAGCGGCAGAACCACGAGAAGTTCGGCTCCGCCAAAACGACACGATTGAGTCATTGGAGACTCGAAGTGGGAAGCAGGTCCCACGAGAAGGCCTTACCAAGAAAAGGCAACCTAAGAAACGGATAGGGCCAAAGAGCGATTTTGCGATCGACGAAGCGGAACGACAACTTGCGCGAGACTTGGCCAAGCAGACCTTCAGTGAGTCGACTGACGAATTAGTGAAGGCAGCAACCACCCTTCCTGGGCTATTTCCCACCAGCCCCAGTAAAGGAAAGGGACCGGCGCAACCACCGAAGAAAGACAGCATACCTATCGGGAGACCTAAGAAGGAAGAGGACGAAGAAGAAGGATCAGATCACTCGGTAGCAAGGCAGCCACCGGACGATAACCCAAGCGAAGATCCAGATAGCTCCTCAGACAACAGCTCGGATAACGAAGAATCTGAACACGATATGTCTGAAGGTGAATCCGCCGGGCGAACAGGACCTAAAGTCAAACTCCCACTGCCACCGACGTTCTCGGGTGAAAAGGACGACCTAAAACCTGAAGTATTTGACCGGTGGGTCATAACCACTTCACAATACCTTACCCTACATGGAGTGGACAAAACCACGGAAGGAAGCGGAGCGTACTTTGGAAGTTTCTGTACCGGAAAGGCAGAGGAGGCATACCACCAAGCAATGAACCACTATCAGAGTGGGGAAAAAATCCGAGGAACGACCCTGATAAAGTACTTAAGAGATAGATTCCAATCCTCACGGAACACGGAGGAACTATACAAAAGGTTCCAGGATATCCAGCAAGTACGAAATGGCAAGACAGAAAGAATAACGCTGGTCGCGACGGATCTCTTGATGTATCATGGACGATTGCCTACCAGAACAGTGTCTCAGTATACGCTGAAACAAAGATTGTATGAAGCAATGCATCCCAGACTACGTCAGGAGGTAGAACCCATGGAGGAGGATGATGATTCCTTTGAAAAGATAGTAAAGCGGGCCGAACGGAAGGATGCTATCCTGTATGAAACAGGAGTTTACCGAACCCATGTGCCACAGCAAAGGCATAGCAAAGGATCATCATCGCGGGAAGCATCATCGCGGGACAATACGAAGAAGGATAAACCATACCGCAAGGACAAGAAAGACAAGAAACAGAAACGACGCGAGGAAGGCACGTGTTACGAATGCGGGAAAAAGGGGCACTACGCAAAGGATTGCTATTCGAAAAAAGGAAAAGGAAAGGCCGCTAAGCGAGAGACAAGCACGAATCACATGGAAGCAACTGAATACGACGAAGTGGAAATTAACTCGGTTGAAATGGAAAGCCTACGAACACAACCGACGCTGGCAATCAAACCCCGTGACGCTCTGGAAGGAACAATTCACATAGAAGGCCACCCAGCAAAGGTACTATTTGACACGGGAACGATCGGCTGCGACATAATTAGCGCCACCTTTATCTCCACCCATGGAATCCCAACGGAACCACTGCCCCAACCAACAACAGTCAACATGGCTATGAAAGGATCCCGCTCCTCAAGCCACAAAAAATGTGGACTGACCGTAGGAATCGGAAAAAAGAAATGGACCAATCAGCAGATGTTGGTAGGGAACTTGGCGAAATACGATGCCCTGATTGGAATGCCCTTCCTGAAAAGACATAATGCTCTGATCAGGTGTGGGGACACAGCAGTGGAATTCCCAGATGACAGGTTACGAGTGCTATGCAAACCAACAAGCGGGGAAATCCGAGCCGCTGTGTCAGACGCCACCTCAAAAACATTGATGGAAGAATACAGGGATGTATTCCCGGACAAGGTCCCTGAAACGCTACCCCCAGTGCGTAAGATTAACCACCACATTCGACTAAAGGATCCAACCGACCTACGAAACCAACCAACATACTCGATCCCAGAAGCCTACAAGGAAAAACTCATGAACTGGATAAACGAGAAATTACGAAGTGGAGTAATTGTACGACAGGAAGTTCCCGGAGCGGCACCCATGTTTGTACAACCCAAATCAGACGGAAGGATCCGCCCCCTAGTGGACTTGAAAGTAAGGAATGATAACACGGTCATGGATAGTCCTTCAATTCCAAACCAACAGCAGATCCTTAACAGGATAGGGCGAGCAAAATTCAGGAGTAAGATCGACCTAAGCGATGCATACTTCCAAACACGCGTGGAGAAGGACAGTGTTAAGTTCAATTCATTCAAAACACCATTCGGAGGCTTTGTGAGCAAAGTCATGCTCCAAGGAGACATGAATGCACCAGCAACATTTATGCGAATAATGGAAGATCTCCTAAGCGAATATTTACATCATTTTGTATGGGTATACATTGATGATATCCTCATATTTTCAGACACATCAGAAGAACACGAGAAACACATACGCCAAGTATGTGAGCGACTCAGGAAGGCAAAATTCTTTGCGAGCAAAAAGAAATCAGTACTGTTTGCAGATAAGCTGGAAGTATTAGGACACATAGTGGACAACGAGGGAATCCATGCTTCCCCTCAGAAAATATCGTCCATTGCAGAATGGGAAACGCCAAAAAACAAGAAGGAATTGCAACGATTCCTAGGAATAGTAAACTATGTGGCCCAATTCCTTCCACACCACGCTACATTGACGGCACCACTAACCGACTTAACGGGAAACGCCGAATTCGTATGGACAACAACCCACCAGACCGCATTCGAGATGGTCCGGAAACGGATACTCGACCACCAAGTCATGCGACCAATAGATATACGAGAGAAGGAACCAATTTGGCTAGTTACGGACGCCTCAGATTTAGGAGTTGGAGCATGGGTGGGACAAGGACCCACTTATGAGACGGCACGACCAGCCGCGCTACACAGCAGAAAATTCACCAACGCTCAGATGAATTATGGGACCACCGATAAAGAGGCCTTAGCGATAGTGGAAGCGCTTAATCGGTTCCACAATGTACTGATGGGAAATCCCTTCACGATAGTTACAGACCACCAACCCTTAACACACCTGCGAACGGCCAAAAACCCTAGCAGGAAGCAGGTGAGATGGCTAAGTGCCTTGGGAAAATACGACGCAAAGATAGTCTACGCACCAGGAAGCACGAACTATTTAGCTGACGCCCTTTCCCGAATTTATGAGGGAGAACCAGACTTGAATCCACTCTATGTCCATGATCATACGAAGGAATCGGATGACATCTTGGATAACACGGTCTACGAACAAGAATCAAACACAATGGAGCCCACGCAGGAGTACTCCCCTACTTCCCCTCCTTACTCCTATACTGAGTACCCCAACGAGGCCCCTGTACCTCCCGAAAGCCCCTGCTCGATTGTTGCAGGAAACGATTGGGGTGACGCATGTACTCTGCGCAGCACGCCACCAGAAGAACTCCAACATAGCGCCCTTCATTACTCACACTGTTACGTGGATCATTGCCCATATCACCAAACTGAGATCAAATTTACGAACAACCATCCTAGACGACGGGGTAGGTCGACCCCTTAACCATCTAGTGATGGACCAAGCCCCCCAAGTACGGAAATCAACCCAAGTCCTCCAGAGTCTCCCGAAATCAATGACTGGGAATAGCAACAAACCACCGGCGAAAGACCAATGAGTGCAGGAGAAGGACCGTCCACCCTTGCCCAGACAACACCTAGGTCTTATGCAATTCCGGCACTGCTAAACCCGGAAGCCCCAGCATTCTCGATGCCGGAGCCGGAACCAATAGAAAACCTTACGAGCGAGAGAATAGCGGCATTACGAATGCCAGGACCTGATAGCCCAACACCCATTAGGCGAGCGGAAAGGCTACAAAGTCTTACTAATGAGACAATAGTCTTGGTAATACCCCCGACAATGACAGAATACTGGCGCGGGCTTTACGATGTCTTAGAAGACAACGAGGAGGACAACCTACCTGAGACAACCAGAGGAAGCGAAATAGAAGAGGAACGCGATACCTTACAGACAGTCAACGAAATGATCGGAACGTTCTGAGCACACATGGTAGCAGCATACCGAAAGGAACCAATTTGGAGGAAGGTAAATGAGAGTATGGACTCCACCGGAGACTTGTCCTCTTACAAGGTTGCAAACAGAATGCTATACGCCAAAACCAGATACGGAGAAGATTGCCTGTATATCCCGAAAGGTCCCGCATACGGAAACACAACATTGAGGGAATATGTCATTAGCGAAATTCACAACAAGGGCCACCACAGTGTTGAACGAGACTTGCGATACGCAACGGAGTACCTATTTTGGCCTGAAATGCGGAAAGATTTTAGAGCGTATATAGCCCAGTACCACACATGGCAGGTGAATAAGGAACCTACGAAATTGCCAGAAGGAAGGGCTCAAACAATTGCCCTGCCATCAGAAATCTTCAAATCAATAGCCATTGACTTTGCAGGACCTTTCCACAACTCATGGGGATACGATACGATTCTGGTTGCGATGGATAGGTTTTCAGAATTCACGTGGCTTATACCTACAACAAAGCAAGTAACAGCAATAGCAACCTGGGAACTGCTACGTAACAAAATATTTACACCCCAGGGCTACCCAACATCTCTAGTGAGCGATGCGGACCCAAGGTTTGAATCACATGTGTGGAGACAACAATGCCGATCATTAGGCATTGAACACATCAAGGTGGCACCAGGCCACCATGAAACCGATGGACAGGGCGAAAGGAAAATCCGAGAATTGAAGACAGCTCTCCGAAATCTAGTCAACGCCAGACAAAACAATTGGTTTGATACCATACCGGAGACAGCAGCATACCTGAATGCGGGATGGTCAGAAACTCTCGGCATGTTACCATATAAAGCCATTTTCGGAAAGAATTACTGACTACTGCCCCTAGCAAACTTCCCAAATTCCGTAGTACCGGCAGCCGACGAATGACTAAACAGGCACCAAGCGATCCGGAACACAGTATTCAATGCGATTAAAATGGCACGGTTTAGAAGTACGAGAACGGCAGCGAAACGACGCAGACACCATACACCGATAGGGAAGGGAAACTTATTACTAGTATATGGAAGTTTGTTCGCAACAGAATCGGGACGGAGCAAGAAATTGCAACCACGCTGGCGTGGACCATTCAAGATAATCAGATACGATGAGCATAAACAAAACTAGACGGTAGAAATGGATAGCAGAATGTACAGAAACCGAGAAGCGACATTTCATGCTTCCACTGTGAAAAAATACCGTCTGAACGATGACGTTTCTTTTCCTGCAAGAAGCCACGCAAAACCACCCCCAATCGTGGTAAACGAGAAACCGGAATGGGAGGTGGAAACCATACGAGACCACAGAAGATGACATGACCATGACCAATTCCTAGTGAAATGGGTGGGGTACCCGGAAGCAGAAAATAGCAGGGAACCCCGTGAGGGATTGGAAAATGCGATGGAAGCAGTTAATCAATGGTGGGAAGACAAGAAACTAGAGGACGAGCTACCCCCTATCATGAACCATGTGATGGTGGCGTGGAGCCCAACCCTGCCAGAAATCCAACATCTGCGCCCAAACGCGGAACAAGGAATACAGGACGGATTTTGGTTAGCCCACTTCGAGAGCGAGTTCGCAAGCAGCCAAGATGAAAATTGGGTAATGGAAGATGACGCAGCATACCTAGCCAGGCTGGCCGAGGCGGAGTACTGGCAATAGTGAAAGGAAAGAACACTCCATCGAACAGCCTTACGATGTCAAACTATGAGCAAGTATCTTGGAGACTGCGCCATCAGCTAATGGGACTGTTGGTGAACCGTGATATTATCCCTAGACGATACCTTACACACCGACTATTCATACACATCTGCAACATATGCTTGGAAATAACAACAGAAGCAACGGGACGAATGTGGGAAGAATTAGTATCAGATGTTTTCCGCTTCAGTAGCGGGTGCTACCTGAGCACAGAAAAATGTGATGGTTGCATGGAGACGGAAGAAACCGAAATTAAGCAGCAACTCCTTTCCCATGAAAATCTAAGCGTGGCCAACACCTAAGCGAGGTCATCACAGAAACATAAATACTGGCCACCAGCCCTCTAAACCGGCGAAGAAAACAGACCACTACCAGACCTCTAAACCTTTAACCTCTTACAAAACCTTTCCCAATAACAATAACCATTACGCGAAGAAATGTCCACCTACGCAGAAGCCAGCATAAAGGGACGAGGCCTCATTTTGGGGTACCTGCTTTACCGAGAAATAATTCCAGAAGACTCATACTGGAAGATATTTTATATCGATCACTGCGAAGATTGCGGACAGATCAATGTGGAGACGGAGGAATGGGAGGACTGGATAGTACAGAACTTTGTGGACCTGCCACACTACTGGGAGTCAGGTTGCTTTGTGCGTGGAGCGCTATGTAGAGAGTGTTTGGAGAGATGATTGGAAGGTGCAGAATGGATGTTGCAGGATGACTTGAGATTGCTGCATGATAGCGATGGCGATGAGGATGGGTCCTAAGTGGACTTTCAGGAGAATAGTGGATTTACCGGCTATTAGGATTTCATTAAGTGGTTTTATTTGGTGAAATTGTCATTTTATTTTGGGAGTGTAACCGGTACGGGTACTAGGATGTTTTATGTTTTATGTTTGGTTTCACAGTATCGTTTGATACTTGTATTGTTTCGTGTGTTATCGTTTGATACAAACATTATTATATGTTTGGTTTCACAATATCGTTTGATACTTGTAGTGTTTCGTGTGCTATCGTTTGATACACACATTGTTTTATGTTTGGTTTCATAGTATCATTTGATACTTGTATTGTTTCGTCTGTTATCGGTTGATACACACATTGTTTGGCAATATCGCTCATACTGGAGATAAGTGATATGCTGTATTTAAAGACCGCTGATTCCCACGATGGAAACAGCAGACTTCGACAGAGAGTATTCTTAAATATACTTGATTGAACGGTTACTTCTTTGATCTCCTATTACACCCCATTCGAAACCTCCTTTACCAAGGAGCACTCGCTTCGTGTTGATCACGAGGCTATCTGCTCCTATCGTACCGCTACGTGACTAGGGCCAGGCCCGAACACATTACACACATCAGTGACCTCAGAGTACAACTAGATGATGCCCTGGAAACAATTGACCTCCAAAGAATGACTATCAATGTACAAGAAATAATAATCGGAAAATAGCTAAAAATGATCAAATGCACAAATATTACCCTCCAGGTACTAAGGAGGAGCTTTAACCAAGAACAGGAACTTCAGTTAAGGTTGGGATGGGAGGCCAAATAACTTGGAATATAGTTGTGCAAGTGGGTGTAAGAGGAGAACATAGTAAGAGACAAACAACAAAGTCTGATGGGACTCAAGCTACAGGGAGAGAGGAGCTAATGTTATAGACAGTGGCTTAGCGAGGTTGTAGTAGGTTGGGGGCAACTGGTTGAGGTATTAGAAGGTTTCATACCATAACTTATATATGAGTTATAGGATCTCATATGACTTACAGTTGTGAGCCATTGTTATATTATAATTGGTTGATATACTTCAGTAACCCACAGTTATGAGTCATATGATGTTATGACTTTCACATATGACTCAGGTTATGAGTCATAGGTTTCACCCATGTGATACAACTAGTACACATAACTATGTTATAAGTATTGTGGATAACTCACAGTTATGAGTTACAGGTTCTGGGTTGGCATAAAGTGTGAGTATAAAAGAAGTAACTAGAACCTAGGAGAATGAGCTCTTCATACTATTATCTTTGTATCTTCTTACCTACAACTTTACTACTCTACTCTTCACCTAAGTGGCTAAGTTATGTCTATACTCTTGTAAGCAAGTTGTCAGATAAAACCCGAGAGTTCTTAGCTATATGACAATAATAAGAAAAAGAGTCTTGAATGAGCAAGACTCAGGTATTGTCATCTGTGTCAGAGAGTACTGTTAGGCAGGAAATATTACAAGTAGCTAATCTGAAATCCGTATTCTATAGACACAAGAGGTATAAAGCCAATTTCATATATATTTCTGCCAACTGAGATCCAATATCTAATAGTTTTATATGATAGAGTTATTTGGTATATAATATTATAGTATATATATTTGCTACAACTACTAAACTGCACTATTATCTAACTTAAGACTAGCTCTAAGCCAGACTTCAATACTTACTAAAACCTCTACTATAAAGTTTAATGTACTGATTTAATTTTTCTTAACCATTCTCAATTACTTTTTTGTCTAATTTGTATATTCTTCACATGTAGGTACTAGTATTACTTGATTTACTAGAATTATTGTGGCAATAATCTATTCTCAATCTTGGTATCTTGTAGATCTATCTACTATTAAAATTCTATCAGACTCTTATATCTATCTAGGCTTATAAAATTTATATAAGCTACTAATCTCTATATAATATTATGATATTATATACTATAACAGGTTCCTAATCATGAAATGCAACTAGCCCTGGATATAATATAGTGCCATGTATCTGAACTATATACTTATTGGTATTTTTGGCATGAATTGTAGAAATCTCCTTATCTCAAAACCCACAAAAGATTTTATATAGTTCACAAGAACTTTGACCAAGGCAAAGTTCACCTGCATGTTAAGTAAACATGTAATATGTTCGCACCAGGGTGCTAATTATGTAGCAGTACAATAGGAGCAAATGGTTACTTGATCAATAAGAGGTGAGCACTGCTTACTAAAGGAGGCTTTGAGAGGGTATAATAGAAGATCAAAGAAGTAACCATTCAACCAAGTATATTAGAAATACTGTCAGTCAAAGTCTGCTGTTTCCATTGCAGAAACCAGTGGCCTTTAAATACAACTTATCACTTCTAATAAGTATGAGCAATTTCATAAAACCTTATGTGTATCAACTGATAACATATAAAATAATACTGTGAAACCAAACATAAAACATTGTATGTATCAAGCAATATCATACAAAACGATACAAGTATCATACAATACTGTGAAACTAAACATAAAAGATTGTGTATATTAAGTAATATTATATGAAATAATACAAGTATCAAATGATACTGTGAAACCAAAATCCTTAACCTAGTACCCATACCAATTACAAAACCCATGATATAGTAGAATAAAGGTCTCTAGTATCTCAAGCTTTAAGGTATACTATTGGCTAATTATTAGAGTTTGGTTAGAAATAATAGAAAGGTCTAAATCACATATTTTACCACCCTACCTGCTAGTTCTTAGTACTTGTACTCATACTTTTTTTTTGTTACTATACATAGTTTTCACAGAACCTGAGCTGGGTTTTTAAACACAATATTATCAGAAACTGTTTGAAGTAATTTTCCTGTAGGCATTTTCAATTATGCTCTGGTTGTATCTACTGCTTTCTCTCCTTCATCATAGCTTGTTGTTGCTTTCTTACTAACTAATTGTATCCTTAAACACTATTTAAGACACCGACAGGGTCGGCACAAAATTTTCCACTGTTTCAGCAGTCCGGGAGATAGGGAGCATGGCTTATACCGGTATCCTAGCGCTGTGCGGGGCGGTAGTGGTGCTCTGGTTTCGCGGTACAATACTTGAGTACCGGTACTATCCGTATCACGCATCATTACCACTCAGACTCCACACGCTCCAAGGTCCCATTCAGTTGCGATTCAATCCGATCTGGATCAATTACCGATCCATCAATCAACTGGCTAGCTACGCTATCCGCGGGGTAACTTATAGTACAATACAATACCAGCAAGAATGATAATGATAGTAAAAAAAAACCGACCCCAACCCAACCCGAACCCATCCATCTACAAAACCCAACCCCCCACGACAGCCATTACCCCCGCACCAACAAGTACAATCCCCGTAACAGCATTCACGCTCCCACCATTCGGCTTACCGGTCCCTGACGGCGTAGCCGATGACGATGATGACGAAGCTGAAGCGTTGGAACCAGGATCCCCATGCCCGTCGCCATCACCTTGGGACGCCGGCTCCGCCGAGACACCAGAAGCATTAGCGCAAGCCGAAACACCCTCCGGCGGGGAAGAGACGAAGGTTATATCCGCACACTGTGGGAGCCCCCCGCCAATAAGTACTCATGCCTGGTCAATTGGGAAGAAAGTTGCCTACGTTATAGAGTCCGCCCCCAGTATGTCCGGCCTGTACGACCTGAATCGTGGCGTTCACCCCATCGCGAACGCCCTGTGTGCCATCCGGTACGCGCAGCTCGCTCCAGCAGAAGGTGCCGAGACCAACCTGTTTGAATTTGTCCGCTAGTATTATGCTAAAGTCATCCCTCGCCGGGTTGTTCCCTAGGGCTAGGTATACCGCTGTGTCAGCTTCGTCGTGCCCCGCTTCGAACTTTAGTTGCCCGCCTGTCACGCCCCAGGGAGTGCGGGTTGTGGAGGGCACGTCGAGGCCACCGCAGGGTGAGGTAGATTGCGTTTGTTCGTTGGAGCCGCGGGAGGCGGGGTAGGTTAGTTGGAAGTGCGCCCTGGCAAAGAGGGAGATGGAGAGGAGGGTGAGGAGAGTTGAGATGGTCTTCATTTTTTATTTATTTTTTCTTTTGGTTGTATTTTCCTTTCTATTTAGCGGTGGCGGATTTGTTTGCGGAGGTTGAGCAAATGAAGGGGAAAGATTACTGGTACGGGAGGAGGGGAGAGAGGGATCAATTGACGGGGTCAATCGGTGGATATGCGTATTCGCGTACAGCTTGAGGGGTGTACGGTAGCCCTTTTGTACGGGTATGCATGGTCTTGGGCAGGGACATTGTACTAGTACTTGTGCGATAATATTATGATAGACAATATGTGAGTGGGTTTCTGAAACCTAAGTTGCCACTATCCTGCGGTATTGCCTGCCGCTGGAGGACCACCACCCTTCGCCAGAAAACCCTCCTTTAGTAGCTAGCATATCGTGAATGGATTCCACTACCCGCATTAGTATGATACCGGGAAGAGCCAGAGTCTACAGTATCATACCGGTGATTTCACGGGATACAAAGTTACCATACCCCATTCAAAGAGCTCACCCCACTATTCATCCATCAATCAATCAACCAATCAATCAACCAATCAATCAACCAATCAATCAACCAATCAATCAGGCGGCCGCGAGCCTAGGGCAGCGTATGATATTTGCCGTTATGGTATGATACAAAGAAGTTCTTCACAGTGAAGGGCCGTATCATATGAACCTGTGTAGCATAACACCAAAGAGGAAAAAATAAACTCAAATCCATCGATTTACCGGGTTCCAACGCAGTCTTGCCGACAGTTCCGCAATCTAAACTGTCAACCGTACTGTACCAAACAAGAAGTTTCCCTGTGTTCCCCCCGGCAATGATTTGAGTAGGTCCAGTTTGCTGATCAAGGGTAATAACAAGTAAAAACGTGCTCATCCAAACAAGCCCAGACAAAGTAAGCTGACCAACAATAAAGACATCATCTCCAGCAAAGAGCCCCCGCCGCGGCTTATTGGTGGGGAGGGAGAGGAGGTTCAAAAAACGTGCTCAAACCCGCGCATGTGGANNNNCCTTCCTTTTTTTCTTTCTTTTTTTCCACCCGTTTTTTTACCACAGCTGGCGGATTCCGGGCCTCCATGTTAGCGGTTGATCTATGCAGGGTAAATTATGCAGCCGCTTTTGGAGTAGCGTAACTTGGCGCAAGATTGGCGCTGAATCAACGTTGACAGGTTCGGCTGCTGCGATGGAGGGAACTTTGAGACCTTCGCGATTTCGCTAGGAGGCTACCGTATCCGATCACGGACTTTGATTATTGTCACCTCTTCAGCGCTTTTAGATAGACCTAGGTTAGGTGTTAGCAGTAAAACCAATGATCGTGAAGGTTCTAACCTCTTCTTCCACGCCCAAAGCGCAAAGCATCCCTTAGCAAACATCAGTCACGTACAGTACCCGTCACAGTAAGAAGAAACATGTTAAGAATGGGGAAAGATGAAGTTTGGCACGAGAGGGTGTTAGGCTGCTCGTTTTATACTCCACACCAGGACTTTTTTTCCTTCTCTATCCTTCCGCCCCTCCACCCTTGGCCAATGCAAATTTTGCCGGAACATACCCCACAGCTCTATGTTTCTATCGGCTCACGATTTGCGGCAGCCTTCGTAAACAGTATTGTTTAGCCCATACAGGCCAACGGATCCCTTGGGACACAAATGCGCAAATGGGGGACAGGTACTGTATGACTGCACGACTGGGCATGTTGACATTAGCTTTAAGATTGACCCGTAGATTTATGAAGCGTTACCACCACTACCGGTCCCCATTTCCCGTCCGAATTCGGAGTAGGGGTGTTCCGAGGAATTGATTTCGTTCCGAGGCACTGCAGTATGCATCATGTCGGCTCACTCGCAAGGAACGCCCCCTCCCATGTTGAAACATGCTTCTGGTACTAGTGTGGTATCACTCGTACTAATACTTTTTCTCCTTACATCAGACTCTATCGCAGGTCTAGACCTTCTGCATTTATGAAGATATCTCCTTCCATTTGTCTCACTTTCATTTCCTTTGTTATTGTTATTGTTTGCTCGACCTTTTTGTCTCGCTCCCAGCAGTAGATAAGTCAGGGTCTTTTGCCCTTCCAGTTTTCTCAAGCAATCAATCACTTTATCATCGTTCTATTTCAATACTTTCACAACATCCCACTTCTGGAAGTTGCCCACAGAACACATTTCAGGACCCCGATCCTCACTCGGAGCACGACAGCAAAAAGAGGCTTATTACTAACATCTTACTATGAGGTAGTGATACGAATAGTTGTCTGGGAAGAAGAATAAACCTAGGAATAAAACTAACAAAATACCTCATTAGCAAGACATGTAGAAGTGCTGGGCCAGGCTTTGAACGGACTCCCACCTAAGTTCTTCCCGTGGTAGAGTAAGTCAAGTGGGGTAGCCACTAGTGTAAGTGGTTGTTTGTCTTCGGTAAAAAATAGGGTGACTCGACATCAATCTACCCGTGTATTACACATCGGAGCTGCAAACAAGGCCTCCTCTAATAAAGGCGGACGATTCCCGTCACGCGTAGGCCGCAGTAAAACACAAAGCGGGCTGAATTCCTGCCAAAGTGGAGTAAAGACCACGGGTGAGATATCGTACGAGGGCTTCGTAGCGTTGCATGAGGAGCCTTGCGTTTGCCCATCGAGAATCAGGAGACTGAGTGTCTAAAGGGTAAGTTCAAACCACTTCATAAGCGGACACGATGACCCCGGGATGCCTTATCGTACTTACGTGAATCGATTTCTCGCATGACTAGGGATCTAACGCAGAAAGAAGATTACGAAATTACCTCACTAAAAAATCAGAACTAGAGGTTGGTTGGGCACCACGATCCCCCTACACTACCCCGATTGTAACGTAAGCTGTTTGCATGGCCAGATATCATAGCTGTTATGTTCTATACGTGCCGCTTCCGATAACAAGAGAACGGCAACCCTAATTCGACGCCCGAGCGAGCGATTGGCCTCTGGCATATGTAAAAATATATATTTGGCCGATGAGATATCTATCCCCTTAGCCAAGTAAGCAACTTGACGACCGGGGTGAAATAGATATGATACATAACAAATTTGGCTGCTAAATCCACAGATAATCACTCGGATATACGATTATTGTGTTAGTAGGGGGTTGAGGGGCCAAATGGGGGGGATTGAGTATAAAGCGAAGGTGGCGGGAATATGGAAAGGCATAGGGAGTTATAGGTAGGAGGTAGAGCGTGTTATATTGGCTATTTTTTTCTATTCCTCCTACATGCGCCAGAATCACTATAATAAATATCCATACCCATGTGGGGCACCTGTTAGCCTGTTGACCACATTAAAGGTGCCATACCGTAGCCGGTGGAGGGAACGCAACGTAAAGGCGCAAGTTCAAAAGTGTTGCAATCTCCAAACACTTGAGGGACCGAACGGGCTCGGGGAAAAAAGGACTCGAATGTCCCAGGTGGCTCGAGTCCTCGTGTGAAGGAAACAGGAGCCAAAAAGAGCCTTGTTTGGTCATTCATTGACCATCAAGAGTCCTCCCTACCTCATTATGCTGACAAAGTCTCCAAGATATCGCCATAAAGCTCCCGGTCTTGGAAAGTGTCCTAAGTGCCATCTAAGGCACTCACGTCTCTCCCGGGTCCATCCAGCTTCTCAAGTGTTTCAGAAATCGTAATATTGTGGCGGGATCATGTGTCCATTATTTTGATGAGGAAAACTATCCCAAGTGTGGAACACTGGAGTTCACCGTGGTGGTGGTGGTGGTGGTGGTGGAGGAGGAGGAGGAGAAGAGTACAATTGGATTCGTAAAGTCCAACAAACTACTGTACACGGTATGGATACAAGTACGATATCATACCTATGTCCATACAAACAAGTCCGACACGGCGCCCGCATCGCCAACGGGCGCTCTGACCTCCGAGGCGCTGCGGGGAAAAGCCGAGGGCTGCGACTGCTTCGGTAACGCGGCTAAGCTTTGCGACTCGACCGCGCTGCAGTGTCCCGGGAGGAACGGTATCGGGATGCGACTCTGCGGGGTGCTGCCAGTCCGGTGCCATACTGAGCATAATACAAACTATAAGGTCATAATTCTATTTTTATACTTTTACATACGGCCCGTGGGCACTCTTTGGATGCGGCATCTACAATTCGATATGACGATACTGCGCCCGGGCCTTGCAGATTGCCCTTACCGGGGAATCTTACAGCGGAACAATTATAGTGCCTGTACTGTGCCGACACAGTCCTGATACCGTGGCCCTCCCGGTCGAGGCGCCCCTCGATGCCGCCCGTAACAGGTTTGCCCTACCGTAGGAACCCGAGTATGATATCATACTATACTGTACATGGCTAGCTATTGAACTAGAATTTGGATTTGAGGACTTGGTTCTAGGGAAGGTAGGGCAGGTTATGGCAAAGGCGGTAGCTTATCGTAAGACCCCACTAGGCTATGTTGTGCGAGTACTGTACCATCTTGTGCTTGACCACCATGGTGAATATCAAAAAAAAAACCCCTCCGTATATTCAGAAAACCTGGTACAAGGTTACGGAAAAGAGCTTTCTGCGATGTACCAGCATTCTGAAAGACTCCGCTATACTGCTTTGAGTTAGGGGAGATGTAGGTTTTCGACAGGCTCATTCACAAGGCTTGATGGGCTTGTACATATCATATATATACCAGATTGGCTAATTCCACCAGAGGTGTTCGACTTTTTCCCACGACTGCTAGAGAGGGGTGGTATTTGGTGCCGAGACGGTAAGGCAAAAAGGGGTTACCGTGGGAGGAATTTCGGAGGAGATTAATTAGGCGGCGCCGAGTCATCCTCATTGTGGTACCAGGAGGTTCAGAATAGCCAAGCGGAAGATATAGGAAGATGGCCCTAGGAAGACATGGAATTTAGAAGCTGGTATGCCGGGAGTCTAGGACATGTACAGTACCCAATGGCCCAGTTTAGTTTTGCTATGGAGACTGGGGGGTCGGCAAGGGGTATATTTGGTAACAAGGGCTGTACTCAAAGGATGGAAAGGAGAGAGAAAGTGCTGATAAGCAGCTCTATTGGCTCACTGGTGATAGGCAGTGAGTGCGGTTAGGTCAGAGGACAAAATATAGCCATTGCATGTTTTTACTTTGACTTGACTGCTCAAAAGATGAATATATCGACAGGTATGCTGGGCGCCCAGCTCAAGCGGGCTTTGGGCAGGCTGAAAGGGGTAATAGAGGAAATAGCGCCGGCCTGTGAGCACCAGACCATCATTGGTGGACAGGGATAGCAACTTTCCGATATTTCCGATATGCAATCAAATACAGTTGTATTTCTCTAATTCGAACAAATTGGCTTGGAAATTCAGCCTAGTCCCTGTTTACCATAGGTGCCTCTCCCCTGGATGCACGGTTATTCAGCCATCCATTCAAGTACTATCCCTCATTTTCATTTTTTGATCTTACTCCCGGCAAAGCACCCACACCTAAAAGTGGCTGTGATACAAAAATATAGAAATAAAACCTCCAGTGCCACTACCGTACCGTAAGAGCTCAAATAATTGAGTCTTGCCCTGAGAGGCTGCAGTTGCTTTTGGTGATAGTGTCCAGTGCTGTGGGACTGCGGTGGTCAGTTTTTGCAGTGCTTTTGCTCGCCTGTCAGACAGGGGGTTGTGGACGACTTAAGGGGGTGAGAGACGCAGGATCTCTGAGCACAAGATCCCTCTGCCCCATCATTTGATGACGTTTCCTGGGGCAGCTAACCCAGTCTCCCTCACCTCCTCTTGACACTAGATACCTTGCGATTAGCCAGTAGTCAGCGCTGCTATCATTTCTCTTCCTTTAGCTTGACAAATTTGGAGTGATTTCCTGCGAGACGCAGGGGTGGTACATCTAACACGACCGTGCAGTACAGTTGGATGGGCATGTTGAGTTGGCTTACCTTGCAAATGTAATGCCTGTGGGTGGCATATTCCTGCTAAGCGCTACTGTACCGTACTCGAGTAAAAAGATTTGTGGCTGGGAATCCTGACATCTGTCACAATGGCGGTTGCGGCTCCTGCACCCACACCCCAGTTCTCAGCTAGACAGTGTTTTCTGCCTACCAAGGGTGGGATCATGTGTTAATGGACCCCACCTTAGAATCCGATAATGTATCAGTCTTTGGTAATATAGTGGGAATGATACCGTACCGGTATTTGTACCGCTTCAGGGTTTCATTGATGGCGTTACTTGCATGACTTCGGGAGCACTAGTGGGAAGTCAAGAGGCTTTGTTGCGCGAGTATCAATGTCATACCCGAGTACCGTACTGTATGATACTGTACAATAACGGAGTTGTTACGGCGTGTCGGTCACAAATACCAGTGCCCGCACTGCGCTCATGCTGAACCGCACGGTCAAGATCACGGTGGCAGCCGTGGAAATCTCGGATTTGTTGTGCCTTGGTTACGGGTGCGAGCATTGGAATTTACTCTAATGATGTCACACGTGCCTCGCGGGCGGGTACGGTAACGTAAGCTGCTTAGGCACCTTCGGGGAGGGTTGCATTTACCCTCTCTTCGCGTGATGCCAAGCCTATGACTATGATTCGATAAAGTCTTAAAGTGCCAAGATTTCGCGTCCTGCACCAATCTAATTCCACTTCCACGTCCTCCAGCTCCTCATCCCCCACAACCCGCCAGACTGCCGCCAATAAACCCGCGGTCTGTTCTCTCTTTTGTCTTTCGTTATCCCTGGATTTCAGCCCTTCCATTTGTTGTTGGCCATCTTTTTTTTTTTTTTTGCCTTCAAGTTTCACCAACCCAGCACTTCCTTGAGTTCCTTCGACAACTTCCCGACGGTGTTTGTTCGCACCGCCCTCGCAGCCCGACGTCAACAATGTCTGCCGCTGATTCTTTGGACGTCGAGGACATCGAGTCTGGCTTGAGGTAGGCTTCCTGGTTTTCGTTTCCTTCGTCTGGTATTGATCTTTTCCCATCCCAGGCTCGTGCACAGCCTCCCTGAAGAAGTCCACTGGTTGTGTGATAAGATCGAGAGACGAGACGATGGCGTAGAAGTAAAATATGAAGGAGATAAATCGCGTCGAAACCGATCGGTAACGCATGCTATGGTGCTACTATCTTTTGCCGACCAGGAGGAAACCCAAGCCTGGTTTACCGCTGCGCTGAATGTCCAGCTATCGAGGTGTCCACGTTGCGTTGAACAGTTCTATGTTTTAAAGAGGGGGCTGTATGGGGAGCTCTTGGAGTGAGTCCTATATCCCCCCCCCCTCTCTCTCCCTCTCTGTTTTTCCCCTCCGTCCCCCACTCTCCGTTTCCCCACTCGGGTTTATTAACATTGTATCAGGGCCGACAACAAAGATAATGTCGACATGTTCTTTAATTTTCTTCACGCCTGTGATATCAACCGTGTGAGGCCAGTATTGAAAGAGATTGCCGGCGAACTCAGGAACTCGCCCACTGTGGAGGCTTGGTATCAGACATTTCAGAGTCGTGCGCAGTACAGGAACGGCGTTTACGAAGTTTTTTGTTGCCCAGAACTCTTTCAGGACCCCGAGATCAATGCGGATTTTACCGTTATCTGTGCCACTCGAAAGGTATTTCCGGAGGGGCCTGGGGGGGGACTGGTTGGCTTTCTTTTCCACGACGATGAGACAATTCGGTTTCCAGTGGAACGTTCCTGGAAGGAGCTAGGGCCGCATATTACCCCCGAGGTGTTCGAAACCCACCTGCTGGATACGTTGGAATCTTGGGTTCAGAAAGCAGAGGCCGAGGTTGATCCGAGGAGGCTCCAGTTATTCTGGGCTGGGGTGGCAATTATTGTTCAATCGGTCTCAAAAGAGCTTATAATGAAATGTATTTGTGGTGCCCAAAACGATCCGATCAAACTGGCTGTCAACCGAATCTCGAGCACTGCTTCTTATCTTCCCGCCCTACTTAGGCTTTTCGATGCTTTGATGGTCCAGCTTGGCTTTGAGTTCTGGGATGTTGTTCAGCCTTTGACACCTCCCGCCTTGACAGATACGCTATTCGCGAACGGGATTTTTGCGAACCTCCTAAGGAATATACCACAAGAAACCTCCGGGGAAAAGCTTTTGATTGATCTGACGAAGTGGATGTCTTCCTTGGTGGCAAGTGTGAGGCCATTGTCACGAGCCACACCCGCTACACCCCTCTTGCGACTGCTTTTAAGAGACCGGAGCTTACCAGCTTTGTCCAAAGGGATTTGTCTTAAAGAAGGAATGAAAATACTGAGCATGACCCTGAGCGGCGTTTTTTCCCATCCGATCGAGGGTGAGGGTGGCCGGATGATCCTGCGACAAACCAATGAGCTTTTCGACGAGTATGTTCTTTTGGTTGTTGAGATTGCCGTCTCCTCCACCACCAGGTTCAGTGATCAGATAATGGCAAATCATATGGGAATTGCACAGAAAAATGCCTATAATGCTATGCTTTTAGCTTTGGAATTGGACATCAAACTTATGAAGACAGATTTTGGTCTGCTATCGAAGAAGAAACCTGAGATTCCGCACACTGGGACTAGCATCCGGACATCGCTATGGGATACAGTGTGCAAAAATATTCCTATTAACCACGTTGAGCTTGCTATCGATCTTCTATCAGTAATTCATGAGTTCTTAGGCGTGGGGAAATCTGTTCACCCGAGGGGTCTTGATACCGGTAGTGCGGCGGACGGGCGTAGACATGCATTCAATAAGGCGTTGGACACTCTCTCGAGACTCTTCGCTCGTATATTCCAACAAATAAGCCGATTTGCACCCGACAAGCTGAAAATGGTTGTGAAGGGGGAGCATTCGCGGGTCGCTATTTTTCTTGGAGCCATGTTTCCTCCTCCAAATGATGTGGCTTTTAGCGCTGAGGATATTCTGCTTAGTTGTTATGGTGTTGATAGTCGTGAAAACGCAATACACGCCATGTTTGACGAGAATCTGGCCATGGCGCTATCTGCTGTGACAGCTATCAGCCGTACGCAGGCTAAGTCGAGTGTATTCGATCTCATGCCGGCAATGATTGGTTTCAATCTGGATGTCCTCAATGTTCTGTGTGCTCCCGACACGGGTGTTATCCTCAATATCGACTTGGAGAACTGGACCAGGACGGCTCTTAGGGTTTATTGGGATATTCAGTGGAGAGTAGTTGGTAATATTTTCAAGAGGTGCCGCCGATGGTCACACACAGTGGAGAAAGGGAAGATGGTGATATTCACTCGAGATGCTATAGACTATGCGACGGAGCTTTTTCGCCGGTTTTGGACGTTTGAGCAGGCGTTTCGTGCCAAAGGCTCTGACAATGAGCCTGCCCGTCCCCAGCGAGAAACGAGCTGGAGGGCAAGACTTCTCCAAGATCCGTCGAAGGCCCTGGATTCCATAGCCGCCCTTCTCACCATTCAGGACATGCACCTGTTGAGTTCCAGCCAGCAATTGATGTGCAGCATACTGGAACTGCTTGCCAAAGAGAACGTTGACGTTGAAGATGGGTTTGTGGTTAATATGAGGCCAATTTTTTTCCCAGAGTTACATGACAATGCACGGGCAATCCCGATCACAAATCTGGTCGAAGCACAAAAGGCACAGCTCATACACGCCTTGAGCGCAGTCAGACCCGACTTTGTTCCACCTCAAGGTAAGTGTTACGGGTGCCCAAATGCCCCCTAGGTTCATTGTTCACCTTGCTAACCTGGGTCATTTGGCAGCAAAACCTAAAGTTGTTGAGATATCCGACGATGAATATGACGACATCCCAGACGACGACCTCATACAAGTAAGTGAGCAGTCCCTTCGGACTGCCTCCCGAAAGCAGGCCAAACTCGACTTCCCCGCCGCCTCCGCTCCCCATACCCACGAGCAAAAACTCCCTAGAGTTGGGGCATCAAAACCATCATCGATTATTGGCGAACTAAGACTCGGAACCGGGGCTCCCAAAGTTCCTCCGATTGGGCTCAGGAATGAATTCCTTCTCAAGCGGAAAGCGGATCTAGCTGCTTCTGAAGCTGCGAAAGCTGCGCGCTTGGAGTTAAAGAAGAAAGAGCAGGCGCCCGTCATTCCTAGTTCCGATGAAGATGATGACAGCAGCGATGACGATAGTGGTAATGGCTTGTTTAGACTTGGAAACTCCGCGCAACGGTCGACAAAGCTTGTACCTGAGCCAAAATTGATCGATATCAAGCCAAAGAACTTGCTCCGTCAACCCACAGTGTCCACACGACGAGTTAAAGATAACCGTGCTCGGGTTGCGCCTGACCTTTCACCCCTCTACAAACAAGTTCTTAAGTGGGAATTTTTCCATGAGGACGCCTTTCCCCCCGGCCTCAGTGCTGCGAACTATAATAGAGTGGCAAGCTCATTTGGGTCGTATGCAGCTTATAAGAAGACATTTGAGCCTTTACTTTTGCTCGAGGCTTGGCAGGCGCTTCAGCAGGCCAAGGAAGAGTCCCTTCAAAGTCCGCTAAAGCTCAACCTTGTGACTAGAATGAGTGCAGATAATTTCGTCGAACTCGAAACTACTATCGATGGAATGAATGAACACAACAAATGGCTCGAGTCGGATCTTGTTCTGGTTTCTGTCAGTAAACAGCCTCTTGCTTCCAAGGATTCCCCTCACTGCCTTGCAAGAGTCCACAGCCTCAGGAAAAAGTTTTCGGGGGCGAATACTACTGAGGTGCAGCTGCGTTGTGATCCTTCCCCTCAGATGATGCAGGAAAATATGAGGAACGGAAGTACGCTCTACGCTTCCAGGATTATGGGGTAAGTATATCTAGTCCCGAGCAGAAGTTTTGTCGTTACTTTCGCTGATCACAGACATGAAGCTTTGTACCCACAGAGAGAGAATATAGCGCCCTGATGTGTTTAAAATACTACGATCTTGAGCAGGAAATTCTAGCCGCCAAACCTTCCTCCCTCGAAGAGCCACCGGAGAAGCAGATAGTTCGAACCCGGAGCCTTTACGGGGTGAACGAGCCCCAAGCTCGAGCGATTTTATCTGCGGTGAAGAATACGGGATTCACATTGATACAAGGGTGATTGGTGACATTCCTTCGCAGTCAAAAGTTATTTGCTAATTCCTAAGCAGCCCACCTGGCACTGGAAAAACTAAGACAGTGGTCGGGATTGTCGGAGCCCTCTTAACACCAAAAGTCGGAAGTACGGTCATTCAGATACCTGGCTCAGCGAATAGGTCTCCCAAGCCCGCAACTAAGAAAATCTTAGTTTGTGCTCCAAGTAATGCTGCAGTTGACGAATTAGTCCTCCGGCTTAAAAAAGGCATCCTCACAACAAAAGGTGAGGAAATGCTACCAAAGGTTGTACGAATTGGGAAATCCGATGCCGTAAATTTCACTGTCCGGGATGTTACTCTGGATGAATTAGTTGAACGTAAAATGGCCCCAACGAAAGAATCAGCGAACAGTAAGAATGCCGATATGGATGAAGTGAGACAAAGACATCGCACCAATCTTGACAAGCGTGATGCAATGATCAAACAATTGGAAGACGCAAGGGCCAAGTCGATAGATCCAGGGACACTGCAATCTGAGATTGATAGCCTGAATGCGACCATTCGTGAAACCAGACGCGAGTTGGACCTTAAACGAGACCAGAAGAAGGAGAGTAGCCGAAACGCAGAAGTCCTTAAGCGTCGCATTCAACAGGAGATCATGGACGAGGCCCATATCATTTGCGCCACGCTTAGCGGAACTGGGCACGACTTATTGCGAAATATCAACGTTGATTTTGAGACCGTGATAATTGATGAAGCAGCCCAATCAGTCGAGCTCAGCGCGCTTATCCCGCTAAAATTCGGATGCGAGAAATGTATCCTAGTTGGAGATCCTAAGCAACTGGTCAGTTTTTCGTTCCCTCCGATCCCTTAAGCTAGTTGCTATCTACTAAAAATAGTGACGCCATTCCCCCCCGCCTTTTCCTTAATGCACTCTTTTGCCCTGCACGCGCTAACAGATATGCAGCCTCCAACAGTCTTATCCCGCGAAGCAGCCAAGTTCAGTTACGAAAAGAGCTTATTTGTGCGCATGCAAGAGAACCACCCTAAGGACGTTCATTTGCTCAGTATCCAGTATCGCATGCATCCGATGATCAGTTCCTTCCCGAGCAGGCAGTTTTATGATTCTGAATTGGAGGATGGGGAAAACATGAAGGAGCTTCGAACCGAAGTGTGGCACAGGAATCCGATATATGCACCCTATCGCTTTTTCAACATTGCCGGACAAGAATCTGCGGGGGGGCTTCATTCACTAGTCAACCATCAAGAGGCCGCGAGCGCTCTTTCATTGTACAAACGATTGACGACTGATTTCCCGCAAATCAACTTTGACGGTAAAATAGGCATAATCACACCATACAAACAGCAGATTAACCTATTGAAGTACACTTTCCGCAGTGAATATGGGGAGAAGATCTGTGATACCATCGATTTTAACACCACGGACGCCTTTCAAGGGAGAGAACGCGACATTATCATCTTCTCCTGTGTGCGAGCCTCTCAGGAGGGCGGAATCGGGTTTTTGAGCGATGTCCGCCGGATGAACGTTGGTTTGACCAGAGCAAAGTTCTCTCTCTTCGTCCTCGGCCATTCCGCATCGTTGATGAGGAATAGATTGTGGGCGTCTCTGGTTCAGGATGCAAAAGATAGAGGCGTATTCGACGAAGAGACCTTCGTAGAGTTTAATTCAAATATCAAGGGCAAGAGCGCAGGGAGTACAGGTGCTTTTCGTGGATCAACTAGAGGCAGGGGAGGTCAGGCTAGAAATTCTAACCGCAACACCCCCACCCCTGCAGCGCCGAAGGTAGATCCAGATGCCATGGATATTGATGAACCAGAACCTCAAGCACAATACCGACCAAACCCCTCTCGCGTCCGGCTATGCTTTGAGTGTAATCAGCCTGGACATATTGCTAACGTCTGTCCTAACCGCCAGGGCCCGAGCAATCATCCTTCGCGCAACCCGAATGGCCCTGGACCAAGACCCATGCCTCCCCAACTTAGGGGCAACGACCGTATACAAGGCCAGCATCATGAGCGCCCTCCCCAGGAACACAATCAATTGCCTAATCAGCCCGCTGGGGCATTGAAACGGCCAATCGATAACGAGGGTGAGGTTCCTTCAAAACGCCAGCATCTTGAAAATCAACCAAGCTCGTCCAATCAGGCTGCCCCCGGGCCCTCAACAGTACCAGTAAGTCCTCCCGCGACCAACCCACCCAATCATATTTCCCTCTGATCTCTAATGTTTATCATAGGCTATACGCCCACAGCACAAAAAGAAGGCTCAGCGGAAGTCCGGGCCGCCCGCCGTGTTTATTAATCCTAAGCGCGGGGGTAATGGTAAAGGTGGGCGGGGCGGAGGTGGCAGAAACGGGGGTCAGCCCTCACGTCCGAAGGGGTAAAGAATCTTAAATGTCGATCTATCAGCACTATATATTTGCTAACCCTTACACGGCGGGGGCGGCAGACAGGAGGCCGGTCAAACTATTAGATGAGGAAATGGGAACAAACAGCGTCACGCATAAATTCTATAGCTTCTTTTTACTCCTTTATAGCTCTTGAAACATTATTCCTCCGGGTTTTATTTTGCGGTGTTGGTTGGGTTTTTAGAGGCGTACCAAGCAGCGTTTACGCTTTATCTGTATCTCATATTCTCGTAATCATAGACATCATATTCCTATCTCCCTTGCAGCTTTGTGTATTTATGCCTTTAACTTAGTGATCCCACTCAAATGCCACCAGGCTCTGGATGTATAGTCGGAGCTCAAATACGGGATTCTCTGTACTTATGGAGGGAACATTATTTGCAGATACTTCGCACCTGAGGCTCCGCCATACCAGGCAAAAATAATACAATACAATGCTACATTCTGGCAATCAATTAGCTGGGTCACCGCTAAACATACTGCATTCACAAAAACAAAGGTTACCGGGTACAAAAAACTAATTAATACCAGACAGCGAGTTCGCATTCAGATTTGCAAAACTTCCGGGTCGACGAGGTTTTGTATAGGAGGTTGAAGCTCTCAACTTACCAGAGCCCGAGCAAGGCCGGGGGCTCTCGACCCAAAATCGAACCGATCAATAGCAAAGAAGGAACAAAGCTATTGTAATTGAGCACCGTACTTGCACCGTATACATTACACAAACGGGAATTGGCCAAATACTATCGTAGGGGGCTTATTCCCCGGAAGGGGAAAGTAGGTTCTATTTATGCGAGATGCCGCAATTGTGTTTGGACAGCTCAGTGTGCATTCTGAAGCCTACAGAGGGGTTGCAGGTAAGGTAGTCCCTGCCTCGTCTGTTCTGTTGTCAAGATGGGGGGGGGCACCGTGGTCTGCAGTATAATAGGTTACGGTATGATATGATACTGTGCGGGCGCTCGCACAGCACGATGTCTGAGCCTTGGGATAAGCAAGTATACAACAGGTGGTTCATCACCAGCAGCTAAACTATTGAATAACCTACAGATACCGGCGCTCTAACCCGGTACCTGAACAAATGCCAAGGGGTTTAACTTGTGTTGCCATAGCAACAATGGTGCAGTGCAGTTCAATGTTGACAACTTGACAACCGCCTTCTTGCGGTTTCGGTCTCGATACATGCCGAACAGTATATGAAGCCATTTGCTGAACCTCCTCCTCTACTTTCCTCCTCCACTCCACCCACTCTCCCTTCCTTCAACACAGCGCGTCTCCTACGCCGGTTTCTCAGCCTAAGGCTCGTTTATTCTAACCGTTTAACCCACGGGCTTAAACCTGAGCAAGCACAATGTCTCCTCTAACCTCGGCGGATTACGATGTAATAGGCACTATCGGTACATCCAAAGGCTTCTCAATTAAGTGTCCGGGATGACGGATAGCTAATTGCGGATAGGCCATGGGTGTTTCGGCACCATTCGCAAGGTCAAACGAAAACAGGACGGAATGGTCAGCCCCCCCTTCCCCTTCTCTTGGTAAAGAATCTATTGCTGATATTTTGGTAGGTGCTCGCACGGAAAGAGATCTCATACGTCAAGATGGGGAGCACCGCGAAGAATCAACTTGCTTCTGAGTTCGAAATCCTTGCATGTCTAGATCATCCGAACATTGTTAAGTATTATCATCGAGAACACATCAAAAGCGAGAGCAGCGTTCATTTGTGAGTTATTACAGCGCCAGATACCACTTAGGTCTATCGCAACTGAGTAGCTGTGGCTGACTCTAGTTGTTAGATACATGGAATATTGCGGTAACGGTGATCTTAGTGGTTTAATTAAAAAAGCTAAAGAGGGCGGCAACTCGTTTCCTGAGAGTTTTATCTGGACGGTGGTGGCCCAACTCGTCACGGCGCTATATCGCTGCCACCATGGGATCGACCCCCCGGAACCGGGTGACTTGTTTTCTTACAAAAATATGACTCCTCCTCCTCCCCGTACCGAGAGTGAAGAGAGAAATTTAATCAAGGTACTCCATAGGGACTTGAAACCTGAAAACAGTAAGTAGCACCAACCAGTCCGTTCCAGTGGAAATGTGTTAACTGGTATGAAGTCTTCGTTATGGCGGATAATTCTATCAAGATTGGAGACTTCGGTCTCTCGAAAAAACTCGCACCGGGAAATATGTTTGCAGAAACCTATGCAGGAACCCCATACTACATGTCTCCCGAGATCTCTAGCGGCCGTCCTTATACGGTTAAATCTGACATTTGGTCTATGGGATGCATTATATATGAGTTGTGTACTCAAGAACTCACATTCACTTCAAATACCCTGCCTGGCCTCATAAATCTGATCGGGAAAGGCAAATATAAATCAATCCCGACCAGGTACTCCAAGCGCCTTCGTGACTTGGTTGCTAGATGCCTTTCCGTTGATCCGGATAGTCGACCAGATTCGGCAGAACTGTTGGAAGACGAAACAATTAGGGTGTTCCGCCGTGAATTACAAGCCTTGGAAGTAAGCAAAAGGCTTAAGCTACGCGAGGAGGATTGCCTCCGTAAAGAGGCGTATCTCGAAGCCAACGCAAAAGCCCTGGAGCAGAGGTTTATCGAAGGAAGACAACGACTTGAGCGGGAGATCGACGGGAAGATTAGATCCGATTGGGAAATAAGGGCGGAATCAGTGATAAAGGAGAAGGTCGAAGAGGCGAAATTTCGGATGAGAGGGGAGCTAGAAGCCGAATGTTGGGAGAAATTCAGCCAAACTGTTGAGCTCGAAGTGCAGGCTCGAATTGCACGGATGGACTTGGTTCCAAGATCCTATACCATAGCTGGGGGCGAGCCATTTACAGAATCCGCATTCAACCAAATGATCGAAGCCGAAGTACAGAAACGGATCGCACAGATGGACTTAGTTCCACGTACTACTAGCCTATCCAACAGTAATTCCCGGAGTGACTCTGGATACGCTAGGTCAACAAGTCCCACCAGAGCTAATTTCCCTAATCTGCCCCCCGACTCACCTGCCGATATAATGATGGAGTCCCCTTCATCCCATGCAGGTGCTACGCCGGGTCAGAAACTCCCTACAGCACAGATCATACACGGCCCCCCTCCCAGGATGCCATTCGGTCACGTTTCCCATACCTGTACGGATTTCACCAATATGCGACCACGTGGACCTCAAACGGTTTGGGCCGACCAACCGGCAATACTGCCGGATGTTGGAGATAATACGAGCTCCAACCTCTTTAGAAGGCAACCTCTCAAGTCCCCCACCAATGACCTATTGAACGCCGCCAAACGCAACATATCGACAAATGCCAATGGGTCGCCTACACGTGTTGTGCCTAGAGCGAGGTATGGTCTGCAGAGGGCAGAGACGACCGGAGGTGTTGTTGGTCAGGCCAGGCTAGTGGCTGGCTTTGGTGTCAATGGCACCGGGTCGACCGACGACATCGCCACCGTCAAGCCCAACGCGACAGGTGCTATCAAGCCTAAGAGCTTGGTCGAGATCAATCGGGAGGCTCGTCAGAAGTATGGCCCACCGGCCGACTGGGCGAAGGAAAATCCCAAGGACCGTCCATCCCCGTACAAAAAACAATGAACCAACACCTCAACCTCTCTGTACCCACAAGCCCGGTGCTCTGGTGTCTCCTTAATGTGTCTATGCCTTACGGTTTTCTTATGTTTCATCTTTCGCCGGGACAGCCTTACATATCAACCAACGTCAGTGGGGTAGACTACGGCCACCACCGCTTTCGACCATAAAATTTTCTCTTGTAACGTTCTAGGGGCGGGTGGAGGGGAGCGTAGTTTCTCGGTTTGGGAAATCGGAGTCCTTTTTTATACTAAATGTACAGATGTTTTGCCTTTCCCTTTTCGTTCAAGATGTTTTCCTCCGTTTCGTATTATTGTATACCCCATTTGTTCGGCGTTCGGGGGCGTTTTTCTAAACCCCTCTTTTTTCCTCGTCATACTTATACTGTACCGATACCTGAGCGGTTTTGTACGATTTGGTCCCCCTGCGCCATGACTTGAACATTGCCGTACCTCCCGGGAGTAACTAGGATATTTATAGCTCTTCTGAGGTGAAGTGGATACATAGATGATTATAACGCTGTCTAGCTCTTCCCCCCCCCTCTTCCCCCAACACCGGAAACATCAAAGGATAGTGGGGGTTGTAGTTAGGTTTTGTGAGCGTTTACCATTATATATTGGGATATTCATGCGGCATATCTGTGCGCCCCCCCCCCCCGTTGGGTATTGAGTGGCGGTCGTTTCTTCGTAACCGGCGCTTGTTCCATACGCACACTTGCGCTTTCAACAGCCAGAAAGCTCCCGCAAGCCCCCCTCCACTAGGCCCACCTCTCTAGATATACAGTAGCTTTAGCTACAAATCGTGTTACTACGTATAGGTCGATAACACTTGCGAATCGAAAACGCCAGAACAGCACGATACCCACAACAAGACCCAAACCACACCTCCAATCCACCAAACCACAAACCAAACATAGACCCCTCCCTTCCCCTCCCCCCCCCAACTCAATTCCCCGGTAACGTTTCCAACAACCTCAAAACCGCCCCCTCATCCCCACCAACCACCGCCCGACCGTTATTCCAATCTACCAGAAGCGGTCTAACCATTCCCCCACCTCCCCTTTCCCCCTGCCCCCTAAGCAACCCAACCGCATCCCCTTCACTCCTCGCCCCGGGAACCACCTCGGCGACCCGGTCCTTTCCGATAAACTCCAGTATCGAGCTCAGCTGCGTGGGTGTCGGCACCGTGGGCGCCTCGACGATGTCGAGCTCGAAGGACTTTTTGTGCGCTGTTGAGCTTGAGCGTAGGATTTCTAGGATGCGCTTCGAAGCGGTGGAGGCGGGGGTGTGGAAGAGGGTTAGGACANGAGGGGGAGGGGAGGTATACGAAGCGGAACATTGTGTGGTTGTGATGGTGGTTGTGAGGTTGAGTGGGATGTTTGGGTTTGGAGGGTGTGACGTTGTCGAGTGCCAAGGTGCTAGTTACAATACCGTAGTGGATAGATGGTGGGATGCGGGTTGCTGGGGTTAGACTACCGTACCGGGTTTCTTCTCTTAGTAGATACAGTATGATTGGGCTGGTATCATAACTTTAACTTATTTTGCTGCACGGTGGAAATGATCAGTGTAAGTATGATACAAGTAATGACAATATCGCGAACGGGTTCAAGAATCATACTGCACTATTATACCTCTGCAAAAAAAAAAAAGACGCCGTTTTAACGGCACATTATTATAACATAAATACTACGAGAGGGGATGGCATGCCAATTCTAACTACAGATAGCACCCTTAGTTTGGAAATATGGAACAGTACCTTTCAAGATCACCTTTTCCCGCCAAAAGGCCCCCAAACCGGAAAATACACTAATTTCAAGGCCACCTAAACGTTCAAGATTCGTTTCTTCTCTGTGCTCCGTGGGCCGCCCTCGGTGAGATAAAAATGGAAACAGGGCCCTGTTTGGTACGCCGCAATAATAGCATGAAGGAAAAAAACACTGTCTTCCCTGCAGGACCCTATTCCCGCCAAAACTCGAATCCTTTTCATCGGGGAGCACCGAGAAAGCCATATCCACATAGCAGTTATGATACCTTACTACCCGTCGTCGTCAAAACAGGGACCAATTCAGATCCCTATAGGTTAGGCCATAAATCAAAAAGGTGCAATGTTAAAATATTTCATCCGCAACAACAATGCTGTGGAAATTGGGGGGAAGGCATTTTTGTAGCGTCCCAAACAGGGTCTAAAAACATACTAATTAACAATAGATGACCCATGCTATTAAAAAAGGAAATCCTGCATCCATCATACATCAAAATGTGCAACGGGTGTTCCTCATGATAACACTGAACCGTTCCCCGTCATATCCACCCCTCCCAAACTCAGTACATGTGCTCAAAATCCCTCCCATTCGTCCTCCTTCTCATCTTAGTCCTCCTCCTTCTCGCCCCTCTTCTTTCCCCCCTTCCTCTTCTTCCTCCCCTTCCTTTCCCCCCTCCCCTTCCCCTTCCCCTTCCCCTTCCCCTTCCCNGCACAAGAGCGTCCGTAGTGGGCGCGCAAAGCACATTTGCACGGAAGGGGACACCACTGAACCCTAGTTCACGGTACGGTATGTCAACGTCTACTCCATTTTCATGCTTCTTCCCGGCTTCAGAGATTTTGTCCGCAAACGCTTTGAATTCCTTATCCAAAAGCGCTCTCCGTCTACGTTCCTCCT
The DNA here is from genome assembly GCA_003182015.1 of Tuber magnatum. Taxonomy (NCBI): domain Eukaryota; kingdom Fungi; phylum Ascomycota; class Pezizomycetes; order Pezizales; family Tuberaceae; genus Tuber; species Tuber magnatum. The sequence goes on from PYWC01000015.1 coordinate 126,277, forward strand.
TCCCTTTCCCTTTCCCTCCACCTTCCCCCCCACCTTCCCCCCCTCCTCCCCCTTCTCCGTCCCAATCCTTGTAGCAAATAAAGTAGTCGGTTGCACAAATCTGACCATACCCTTAACCTCCCTGGGAAGGCTATACCCCAAACACCTCACTGTGATCTGATCCCTATTCCTACGGTTAATATATAACTTATACTTCGCCTCAAGCAGTTCCTCAGCCTTGCCAATCGTAGTCTGGAAGCTGAGCCAGTCGTACTGGAGCTTGAGATCCTTTTTCGGAATGCCATACAGCTCCAGCCACGCCACCACCGTCTCGTATGTCTCATCCGTGGGGCCGATCATGAGGGCCAGCTCTTCGGGCTCGATGCGCTTCCCATAATCGGGGCTTTCCGGGTCATGAGAGGCGAGCGTACGTTGCTCGTAGGCGTCCTGGTCACCGTATGCCAGAGGCATTTGCAACGTAATTCTAGTCTCAGGCGGGACTGGCATCCCGGGGAGTTCCTCCCAGGGGAACGGCGGTGAAGAAATCACATCGAAGGGCTCGTAGGTTAGGGTTCTGAGGCGCACGACCGCGCCGACAGATGGGAGGAGGAGAGTGAGGAATTTTAAGGGATGCATTTTCTTTCCTTCCCTTTTCTTTATTTTCCTTGGAAATTGTAGTCGATTGTTCCCCGTTTTTTTGTTTTTCTCCCCTTGACGGGTCCCTACTCTTGAGAGGAGATTGTGAGGGCAGGTCAACGGGAAGGGGGGAGAGTTATCATACGGGTTATGTACTCGCTAGAGATTCAGGACACGTACTCTATACACCCCCAAGTTGACGAACATATTAGCAAAGAGGAGTAAATTCCCCGTCACGGGAAATTAGGTACCGTCATTCACGCTCTATATATGGCATGGTGGCTCGAAGCGACCACGATCCCACGGATGTGACTGTTTATAACTCTTCGCGCCATCTTGAGCGCCTCGCAACAATTTATCCCTCCCAGTGAAGCCTCGTACATCACATACTACACTGCTAACCTCACCCCCATCTTGAATCCCATCTGCAATCCCCGGATGAAGTACCGAGTGATATATCGTGATGCAAAGGTATTATATACCATTCTTTCAGCTTGTGTTTACAAATTAAAAAAACCGTACTTTGATTCTACTTAGTGTCTTCTATATCTCCGCGGTTTTTTCAGATTGTTTAGACCAGTATTGGGTTAGTTATACTTGTTTGAAAATACCCCTAAATAAGGTTCACACTTATCCATTGATGCACTATCCTCGAGAACTGAGGAATACCCGATGCCCAACCAAGACCCAAGGAAGTGGTAGCTCAACACATTCCACCTTCCCGCACTTTACGAGTGGCCATTCCGACAAGAGTACAAAGTAGGCGCCAACCAAAGCCAAGCCCTCGGGAACTGGTTTCTCTTTCCCGCATTCACTTGATCCATGATAACTCTACTGCAGCGAAGGTAGGTAGGTAGCCCCCCACTCCGAGAGCAAAACCAGGAGTCTACTGCACCCTCACCGGCATGTATTGAGCAGTCGTCGCATCGAGATGTAACTATGAATTCGTTAAAAACAGGCCCCCAACAGGGTATCAATTCCGTAGAAGAATGTCATGTCGATAATTCCCAGCAAACCATCGATCCCAACAAGCCAACTTTTTCCACTCCCCCCAATCCACAATTCCAGAATAGGGTAACCGCTGGTTCATCCATCAATCCATCTTATAAGCTAGCGCCTCCCGAGATCCCGATGTATCCCTTCACTGGAGGAGCTTTTTTGAAAGAAAAGAAAAGAAAAAAAAAACCACAAGCAAGCAAGAAAGCAAACTCATAAATGATATGAAAAAGAAAAGGGTGATTTATCATACATTTACCAACAAATCAAACTAGATCCAAGCCAAGCGCCCCCCACTCAGCGCCTCTTCCCCTTCTTCGGTTTCTCCTCAACTTTGACAGAAACCTCCTTATCCTTCCGCCTGGCCTCATCCTCAAGGTCATCCCAATCATCTATCCACCGCAAAAGCATAGCAAAGCATTAGAGCTGTCTTTTCTCTCTGATAATAAGGAGCTATTTTTGGGAAAAACGAGCAACAATGGAATCCCCGGCTGTGTGAATTTTTTCTCTAGGGACCATGGTTGTGCAAAAATGATGGCAAAAGAAAGAGAAAAAGGGGCAGCATAAGTTTTTAGGAGAAAAGTGAATAAATAAATAAGGTGTAATGAGATCATCCCGAATCCTCACCGCCAGATTCATCGTCCGACGCTTCGGAGCCTTCATCGGCGCTGGCATCATCGTCGTCAAATTCACTATCCTCCTCGCTGCCTTCGGATTCAGAGTCGGAGCTATCGGCTTCGAATTCAGACACCTCGTCTTCCTCGTCATCGTCATCGGCATCAGACTCGACGGACAGGAAGTTCCATCCACCTTCATTCGTATATTGTTAGCCTTTATATGGATTGACATTAGAGCGCTAGAAATCATGTTACCATCTTTGAAGAACTGATGGGGGTCTGCAATCACAGTCTTCATAATTGTCGGCCAGTTCAAGTTCAACGGGCCTTCTGTGAAAGGGATGTTAGAAGAGTCAAGCCACTCCTTGACATTCTCAAGAGACTCCATGGGGATGGAATTGATATGAGAAACAGGCCGAGTATAGTCTTTATACACAAACACCAGGTCAAAGTTTTTCAATCCAAACTATGCAAAACACTAGGTAAGCCACGTCTGATTGCCTCGGTACGGAACTTGAAACCAACCTGAACTCTCTCCAAATGGGCAATCTCTATTTCATCAAGCGTGATGACCAAGAACGGGGGATCGGTAAGCTGCACAAGAGCGTCCGTAGTGGGCGCGCAAAGCACATTTGCACGGAAGGGGACACCACTGAACCCTAGTTCACGGTACGGTATGTCAACGTCTACTCCATTTTCATGCTTCTTCCCGGCTTCAGAGATTTTGTCCGCAAACGCTTTGAATTCCTTATCCAAAAGCGCTCTCCGTCTACGTTCCTCCTGCTCCTGTTCGAACTCTTCTTCGTCTCCATATCTATATTTCCTCTTTCTGTTCCCAGTCTCGTCAAATTGAATGTCGGTAGCTTCGCGGTAGAATTGGACATCCTTGGTCTTCTTTTTCCCAACCATGATCGGGTCCTTGAGATGAACATGGATAAGGACAATGAGCTCGTGGGCACAAGGCTGGAAGAAGAGATGTTTGACGTTGCTGAAGAGGACATCGATGCGATGATCATTACGAACAGGGGACTGATAGCGAAGACCGTTCTGGTGAATCTCGACTTCTCCCGGAACACGTTTGCCTTCAAGAGCAGGGCGGACGTAGATATCCCCAAGTCTTTGAGGTCGACGATTCCTAATCTCCACCAGATTGTCTTGGGTCACCACATCCTCCATCTCCTTGCGCTCCTGTTCACGTTTGACAGCATTCTTCTTCATGTCTTGGATAGCTGCGCAGATCTCAGCCATACGATCATTATCCGTGCTTCTATAAGTTAAGCTTCGGACAAAATGGGCATTTGGGTCCTCAAACGGCTATTAAGGGTATTGTTAGCATATCCCCTTCTGTGGGTATACTAAAAGAAAACACTCACCAAATCATCTTTCCTCCCAACACCTTGACCTGGTGAGAGGAAATTGATACGAAGATAAGTCCAATTACCCTCATCCGTCTTGCTAGCATTCTTCAATGTTGCGATGTGGAAAGGAACTGGTCTCCCAAAAACAGGCACAACAATGGTCTGGCTTTTGGCGTCTACCGCAATCTTAAGGTCTGCAACTGACAAAGGCAACTGGTTTTCGCGTTTATAAGATTCAAATCGTTTGATCGCCTTTTTGCCCTTGCCATCGCCAACTGCATCTCCCTCCGCATAACGAGCTAAACCCTCTTCTTGCTTTTGCTGAGCCAACTCCTTTTGATGTTCCCTCCTCTTCTGCTCCGCACCCTCGTCAACCTCCTTACGCTCTCCCCGGAGCTTAGCTTTCAAAACCGCGGTATTCTTAGCAGGCGCTGGCTTAGGGACTGGCTTTTTCTCCTTGACCTTTTGCTCCGGCTCTTCATCCTTGAAGTAGAAGGCTGTCTCCTTCAGATCCTTGGAACATCCTCCAGTGAATACGATCGGGTCACCAGGAGTGACTTTAATGGTGTCAGTCAAAACAAGACTATAGACTTTACTCTTAGAGTCTTGTGGCTTTGGGTTCTCCAAATCGGCAAAGCCCACAGTAACACAGAGAGTCATCCCATCCTTGACAACCCTATTGCTCTTAGCAGTAATAGCAGTGGTTGTATCCTTGGCCTCAATTCCAATAATAGAACCAATAGCTTTAAGGAAATGCTTCTCCAATTCTGGATGCTTTGACTTGATAAAAGCAATAGCCTTATTATAAACATCCTTGCAGACAACTCCATCGCGTATTTCGGATAAGACCTTCCATTGGAGATCGACTAAGAAGCTGTAGTATTTCTCTTGGGACTGTTATCTCGTTAACAAAGAACCCTTCATTAAGTACAAGGGTTGAGAATTACCTTATTCGGGTCGATGAGAAAAGTTCTTGCAATAGCTGAACAATAACTCTTATAACGCAATCCCATGGTTGACAGAATAATACCACCATGAAGCTGGCTATCATCTGATACAGCACTTGACCGCAAGTCATACCTCCCACCACTCTGCACCAATGGCCCGACGGTCCAGTCTAGCTGTAATGGGTCAAACTGTGACAAGGGTCAGCTTTGTACGAATAAGTACCGAAACTAATGGAGCATACATCGGGGCCGAGTTTCAACTCTTTGACCTTGAAGAACTTTTCATCATCGATCTTCGCCTCGATCTTCTGTGACAGCTGCACGTGAGTTATCTTCTTCTCCTCATCGATGATCGTAGACATCTCGTCGATGAAGTAGTCCTTCATGATACCGACCAAGGCACGAGAGGAGGCACGCATAGTTTTCTAACCCCACCGTTAACACCCAGCTCTTAAGCCCCGTTATAGTTCGACTTACCAACTCCAGATCATCCTTGATAGCTAGGCACTGTGAAATAGCGGGGCTAACATCGAATTCCTCTACACCTTCAATTTCCGCAGGGAATATTTTCTTCCAGTCGTTGACGAAGGGACCTTCAGCCTTGTCCTTCATGCAGACGCCGACTTTTTTCTATACACCAAGGGGCAGTTAGTTTCAGAACCCCACTGTGTAACCGAGCACAGGGAGCAAATCCCACCCCCGATTTCTTGATGACCTCCGCTAGGTCTTTGAAGTTTTGGGTATTCTGTGCCTCATCCTTTCCTCGTATCAGGATTTCAATCGGGAATTTGCCACCCTTCAGAGTTTCTAGATGTTTTGCTGCAAGTAACGGGAGCTGTTAGTTAATCCGCCATCAAGACGATCGACACCTGCTGCTATTGTAACACCAATTAAGAGAATTGCTGGCACAAACATTTCTTGGGCGTAGTCACAACATAAAATTTATCTTGGGTAACGACAAAGAGCGTTGTCGGGAATTCGTATCCTAGCAACCAGAACTACACAATTCACGTAAGCTTCGGAAAACAAAACCTCTCCGCAAAAACCGAAGCGGAACGACGAATAAAACGCAAAGAGCGATGGCCAAGGGACGAAATGCTCCAAGAAGACTTACATGCAGAGCAAGGCTCTTCGAATAGGGGCCCTCCACAGTCTTCCCCAAGATCACGACAATGGAACCAACACCACCGAACAAATCTGCCCTCTTCGGGTCCTTCCAAGCCGCAACCAAGCCGCCGAGACGAGAGTGAAAGAGCGACTTGTCTATGCTAACTTCATCACCCATGACTGGTGGTAACCTCGATTCTTCCGATAATTTTCACCTATTGACGATTCCGAGTCTTTCAAGCAGCCGAGCAGTGTTTTCCGACAAAAAAATGAGAAGCGGATGTGTTTGGATGGTAGGACGAGTGAGTTGGAAGAGAGAAGGCTGTTGCTGAGAGAAAAGAGATTGGGATTCCATAAGAAGTCGCGTCGGTCGCCAGAAAAATTGTCTTGGCAGACGCGCTTTCTCACTTTGGCTGACTCATCAACCTCACCAGTAACCCATCCTTTCACCCCACACACACTGCTATCTCTCTTTTATCCGCCGACCGTTTAAGATCACACCGCCCCACCTCCCGCTCTCCTCGATTAATTGAACGAACGAAAGGACAGACGAAGGAGCAATGCCTATCTCAGCCCTCCAAGCTGTCTCAAAAGCCCAGAATGGTGTAGGGGCTTTTATTCTCCAATGCAAACGCATGGAATTCAATTTCTGTGATTGGGCTGGGAGCTCAAAGGGAATGAGGCACGTTCGGATTTACCCAATACCTCTCACCACCCCCAATCTCCCAAATGTCATGCGATCTGACCCGATATTTCTCTCCTAACCGAAGGACAGGTCGTTCCTAAAACATTCACTATCACAATTTGCCAAAGAAAACCCGCAGATAGAAATCATCGTTGCCCCACGACCCAACCAGACACCGATAATCCGTGGCACATACAGTACTCCCCTCCATTTCTATTACCACCCGCCGCCTTTCCTATAGATGACTAACCGCTATAGTCAATGGCCGTGAGAAGGTCATTCCGGTCGACGGGTTAGAGATTCAACAGATCCTCCAGAAGGCACAGCTTCTCCGAAATTCCTCTGGTGCAAAATTGAAGAGGATTACCAGGCCAGTTATTTCGCTGAACGAGAGTGTAAGAGGCATATTCTCGCCATTCCACGGGAAGAAGCATGTGATATAGACGGTGGAGATCTGGTGTTCCATTATGTATATTCAATATATACCCCCAAACCTGTGCAAGTGCTGAGGATGAATCAGTCACACGCGCAAACACATTTTCCATTTATTTCCCCAGATTTACCAAGGTTTTCGGGCTATGGAGTCGAACCTGCACTGGGAACCTGCCTTTCGCCCCCATCTACCGCCTATATCCACGGATTACACATGGTACTATAAATGTTTTTGAAAGCTTATCCTACACCAACCAACAGTACAGTACAAATAAATGGCATGACCTCCTGGGAATCTAGCGGGGAGCCAGTCGAACATTAACAAAATATCTCGTTTACTCTGCCCGATTTTCTAAATCTCCCGATAACGCTGCGGCAAGGAAAGGAAAATGTAATCCACCTCCAACTCTAAAACTCTATGTCAATCTTCGTAGCCTTTCCCCCTCCTCCCGCGCCCCCATCATACTCACCCTCCTCCCCATCCATAGGCGGCAAACTATACGCCTTAATCTCAAACCTTTTTCTAGTGACTGTGAAAGCAAGGTCCTCGCCGCTCTGCCCACCAACGCCACCACCTTTCTCTCCGAGCACCGGTAGTTTCCACATCTTCACTAAGCCCTGTGGAGCTTGATCTTGGCCCTTTACATCTTGTAGTTGCGGGAGAGGTGTTAGCTCCAGCACCCCGTCCGAGAGTATCTCAGCCCACCGGACAAGACTTGTATCTCTAGGGTAAAGCTCGAGCGGAAGTGAAATCATGAGAGTAAGGCTTGATGAATGTCGGCGAAGAAGTGCTCGCAGAGAGTGTAAAAACGGCAGGAGGTGTCTTGGGGAGGACGCGGAAGTGGGATACACCAATGGCGACAGAAGAGAAGGGACAATTATCCGGTGGAGGAGAGTGGGGTGGTGTTGATTGATGATATTTGTGAGAGAGGCGAGAATTGGCGCGAACGGAGAGGTTCCAGAGGCAGGCGAAGATAGTGATTGCGACGGCGGGTGAATGAAGGATATTTTCGCTGTTGGGGGAATCGTTAAACGCTTCGTTAGGTCGAAGGAGTGACAGAATGCATGTGGTGCGGTGGATGTATCAGGGACTCCGGCCTCTCTGGGGTCCTGTCTCGTGAAGCTTTGAGCTGTTTCACACCAGTTAATCGATTTACCAAGAGCATTCCACGAGGCTTGGATGCGGACAAACCCCTGCTCCCGCCGATCCCGCTCCCAAATTCTCCCAACCTCTCATACCTCCAAGCTATCTTCATTCGCTCTCCCTCCTTCAACTTCCCACCACTCCCACTGTCTGCTTTTTCTGCATCACCAACCACAGCCGGCAGATCCCTCACCCAGTTTTCCCCAAATCCTACTACTGTGACTGCATGCCCTTGGACAATTCCTTCAGCAGCATAGTACCTCAATAGCGCCCCACCGAAATCTGTAGTTCCCGGTTCTTCAATCAAAAGCGAGCAGCCTAACGGCAACCCTCCATGGCCAGCGAGTAATGAATCCAGTGATGGCGTTCCCGTAGAAGTTGTGAGTTGCCCGTTAATGGGTGAGGGACGGGCGCCGGATGGGGGTCCCCTGAGTATTAGGGGAGTGGTTGAAGGTACCCCCCCAGGCACAGAAGATGCACCTGGGGGGCCACGGGTTATCACCAAGTTCTTCTTGCGGAAGCTCATCTGCCAATGTGTGGAGGGGGGGGGTGGAGTTATATGTAGCCAGTAGAGTAAACGTTGTGTGGAGTGTGTTGCATGGTGGGGTTTGATATGATATGTACCAAGATATACCTGGGGAACCAAACCGTGAAAGACTACGGTAACCCGGGATAAGAAGCCTTTCCAAATTCACGATGCTCCCATGACGACGAGGACTACGAGTAATTCTGCCCTCTCCCTTCCTTCTTTCATTGGTCATACTGCTGCCGTACGAGTATCCATCTTAACTTATCGCTATCCACGTCTCATACTACAAGTATGATATGATGCCACAGCACGCAAAACGTTTTTCAGAGAAGACCCAAACACGAACCCCGAAGATTCGTGCTATGTTACGACCGACCTCAAGCAAACGTAGATACAGGCGGGGGGGCCCTATATAGCGCCATCTAGGAAGGGGGAAAAGAAGGAAAATCACACCCAATCCGAGAAAACATCCAGGGCTTATCGACAAGTCGCACCATCAGAGGCTCAAATCACGTGACGTGACCAGTGCCAGAGTCTACCTCAAAATTTAATATGCCCGAGCTCTTTCTTGCCTGCAATCAACCTGTTACTCCCCCATCAATACCTCTCCAGAATTTTGCTGATCCTCCCGGCTCCACCAAGACAATGAGGTGAGTACCGCCCTTTCCAAAGCCCTCCCGATATGCTATGGCGCTACTATTCTAACTGCGCAGTGAGCCAATTCTCTTTGATTCCACCTTCACTATCACCAGCTTCGACCACAACAAATACGACCGTGTCGCTCGTATATCCGGGGAGAGGGAGGATCTAAAGTTCTCTCTTGACATCCATGTCGAGCTCTACCCGGTTGCCGTCGGCGAGACGGTTCAACTATCCCTCGCATCCACCTTATCTCCCGATGGCGCAAAAGAGGACCCAGCGGAGAGCAAAACCGGTTGGAAGGAGAACAAAGCAGCAGAGCCGAGCCTTGCTGACACCTACGACTACGTTTGTCATGGGAAGGTGTATAGATTCGAAGAGGGAAATGGGGAGTTCATGTATAATACCCATACTCAGATGCCTTCTATTTCCTTCATGGTGCTAATGGAATCGGGTGTTCAGCAAGGTATACGCCTCCTTTGGAGGTTTGCTACTTTTTCTCGAGGGTCCTCACAAGAAGCTATCCTCAATGAGACACGAGTATATCTACTTACTCATGAAAAAATAAATCAGACACGCTTCTAGGGAAAAAAAAAGAGAAAAGAACTGTATACTGTCCTAGCACTCACTAGCCTACGGGATCATAACATTGTCAAATTAATACGGAGAAAATACAACCGTTTTTGCTCAGAATACCCACGAACCCGCCCCAAATCTGTGAAACCAAGTACGCCCCTCGATGGCCCATAGCGAGTGTGTGAAGTTGACAGATCACCATGTTGGGAATTCTAAGAGCCTATGTAGTCTGGAGCCAATTTCGAGGTAGTCCGGTTCGTTTTCCGGAGTAATAATTCCATGGCGAATGAAGAAATCCTGATATCGTTAGCTTCGCGCGCCCACTGTGAGGACGAATTTTCATATATCTTTACCAGAAGAACTATATAAATATCATACTCTTAGTCAACATCTGATTTAGCCCCGGGTTGGATTCATACCTAAGTTGCAATTGGGCTTAAAACTTCCCTTCGCCAATTCGGCTTTTACCTACTCCAAGGTCAGTGACTACTCCCTCTGACCAAAGACACAGCCTTTCGGACCTGTTCCACGTCCATCAAGTGGAAATCTTGCACCTCGTCATCGCACGGTTTCGGGATCACATCATTCCCAACCTCCAAGTCGTAGACATACTGCACCTCGGGTTGGAGAAGTCCTTCCTCGCCGCCAGCAGTTTCCATTCTCTGGTAGAAATAAGACACATGCCCAACAGCCTTCGCTTTCTCCCTAATTAAACTCCCTGGGAAAGAGGCCTCCTCTTCTGACTCTTTCACCAGAGTTTCAAAAACCGACATTCCGGAGGAGATCCCCCCAGCAACAGTATTATCCAAGAGGCCGCCATAGGTAGGCTTTGCTGGGTTACGGCGGGGAACCCATATCTTCAATGGGGAAGTAGTATATGCCGTCAGATGGACCTACACACGGTTAACTAAATGCCAAAATATGATGGACCCGTGAAGTACTCGCTCCATAGGTAACGACCCCAAACAAAGGGCAAGCACTCCTCTCAAGCTTGAAATATTCATGTCCCTTGGGGCTGTAGACAGTATATAGTTCATTCCTCCATCCCCTCAGAATACCGAAAATACCATTCTCTCTCCATGACTGGGCGGTCTCTCGGATATTCTCTGAACGCTCTTCGGCGGTTTCACCTGTCAGAGTAATAACTTTCCCGGCAAACCCCCAATGGGTGCCCGAGAGCTTGGTGTCTTTCAATACGGCTGCAACAGATGGAAGGATATAGCCGAGGGTACGTGTATTGTGAGCGAGGATAGACAATTCCCCTAGGCGCTCCGCATGGGAAATGGGGTGTGTAGCAGCGCTCGGGAAACTATCCACCAAATTGATGAGATCGAGATTGGAATATTGTTCAGAAGTCATAGCGATGGGGCTTGGTAATCCCTGGGGCGATGTCGGGTGATGTTACGAGGAAACGGAGGGACAGAGAGGGTAGGCTGTTTTTTGAGGAACGAAAGCGAGTTTGTTCCCACAGCACAACACTACCGTGTCGGTGTCTAGCCTAGAACTAGACTATGTTTTCACGAGATTTATGGTGGGGTGTGGCAAAGGAAAAATCCCGTAATAATATTATGATATGATAATAATATTATTATGATAGTGTATGAGCACCGGGTACCGCAGAGGGGTGTTATCGATATGAAAGCCCCACTTTACCCCACAACCCCACCTCAACGCTTATCCTCCCATATCTCGCATCATACTTCCCTCGTTCCCCATCTACAGCTCCGAAATCGCTGAAAGGAGGAAATCAACATAACCAATGGCTCCCACGAAATTGAACGCCGCTATCATAGTTGTCTCAACAACAGCGTCAAAAGATCCTTTCTCCGATGCATCCAGCGATTTGCTCACCGAGTCCTTTACCGCGAATTCAAACGCAGAATCAACTGTTTGGCAGGTCATAGCTCGAAGGATAGTGTCCGATGATCGCGAAGAGATACAGGGTACCCTGAGGACCCTTTTGGAGGGTCCGACTAAAGTGAACCTTATTGTGACGACCGGTGGGACAGGTTTTGCTATTACAGATATTACCCCCGAAGTAAACGATTCAATCTCTGCCCTTCTCTAGATACTGATAATAGGGACAGGCGGTGAGACCGTTCTTGCAGAAAGAAGCTCCAGGCTTGATGTAAGTTTGATATCTCCCAGATGGTTCTCAGAACGACTCTAAAAAGCGACGATAGACATGCTATGCTCTCAGCCTCACTTAATATCACACCGTGTATGTTTCCCAGCGTTCAATTTTTGTCTTCTGCTAACTAAACTATAGTCTCGATGATGTCCCGACCTGTCGCCGGCGTTAGCGGGGGCACCGTTATCGTTACGCTACCCGGTTCACCAAAAGGCGCCACAGAAAATCTCGGAGCTCTCATAAAGCTACTCCCACATGCTTGCATCCAAGCTGCTGGGATCCAAAGCTCCCGCAAACTTCATTCCGGGGGTGTTGAGTCTCTCGAAAGGCAAACCAGTGTTTATAAGTACGGTAAACACCCCCCTGAAAGCGATAGCCCCCGCGGCAGCCATCGTCACCACCACCATCATCATCATCACGACCACAGCCACGGCCATGCGATCCCTAAAGCTCATACCAGTCCTGAGTCGAGGGCCAATAGGCTTGGCGATGCTGTCGCAAGAAGACATAGAGAAAGCCCATACCCAATGGTTACGGTAGAAGAAGCGGCTCACATGATTTCCCGGGAAACGCAATTAAAGGGGATCGTTGAAGTTCAAGTCAACGAGGACCTCGTGGGCTATGTGCTGGCTGAAGATGTTACAGCCGCGGAGAGCGTCCCTGCGTATAGGGCGAGCATTGTGGATGGGTATGCCGTGGTGCATTCGGACGGGAAAGGGACTTATCCCGTTGTGTCCGTATCTCATGCTGCTCCGGGCTCAATTCCCCCTTTGGGCTCCGGCCAGGTCGCTCGAGTCACCACAGGAGCACCCTTACCACCCGGCGCAACCGCAGTTGCCATGGTTGAAGATACAGTCCTGAAATCTATGACCGAGGACGGGAAAGAGGAGGCAGAGGTGGAAATTCTGGCAGACAGAATGGAGGACGGGGAAAATGTTCGTGAGGTCGGCAGCGATGTTATGAAAGGGGATGTTGTTTTGAAAAAAGGGGATATCATATCTGCGATCGGCGGAGAGGTTGGACTGCTGGCTTCTGTCGGCAGAGCATGGGTCAAGGTATATGACAAAGTCACTGTTGGCGTATTGAGCACCGGGGACGAAGTAGTTCACCACGACAGGGAAGGAGAATTGCGGCTTGGAGAAATACGGGACAGTAATCGCCCGGCTCTTTTAAGCGCAATCAAAGCTCAAGGGTTCTCAACAATAGACCTAGGAATCGTAGGAGACAAGACAGGAGCATTACAATCAACGCTGATAGAGGCTCTGCAAAGCGTGGACGTGATCGTCACGACAGGTGGTGTCTCAATGGGAGAGCTAGATTTGCTAAAACCCATAATCGAGCAATCCCTCAACGGCACCATCCATTTCGGAAGGGTAGCGATGAAGCCAGGGAAACCGACTACGTTTGCTACGGTAGAATCGCCTAAAAAGAAGCACATATTCGCACTGCCTGGGAATCCAGCCTCTGCGCTTGTCACCTTGCACTTGTTTGTCTTACCTTCGCTTAGGAAATCTCAAGGATACGAACAATACGACTTTCCCCGGGTCAGAGTTACAGTCGACGAGAATATGGCACTTGATCCTCGTCCGGAGTTCCGAAGGGCATTCGTTAGATTTGATGCGGTGGACGGGAGACTTCATGCTAGTGGGACGGGTGGGCAAAGGAGTAGTCGTATCGGTAGTGCCCACGGAGCGAATGCGGTTCTGGTAATGCCAGCGTTGAAGGAAGTTAGCGAGAAGAGGAGGGCGTTAGGATGCATTCCAAAAGGGGAGACTGCTGACGCAATTTTATGGGGACAAATTGGCAGCGTTTAGGGTTTTCTAGGTTCAGAAGGTTTTGTTGTGATAAGCAAGTTCAAAATTCAATACGGGATCGGACCGCCAATATTGTATCCAGCCTGAAGAAGGGTGTTCGGAGCCTGTCAAAAGCGAAACATCTCGCTGCTAGACTTGGGCACCTTCAGAAAATGCTGGGGTTTGCAGTAATGCGGATAAAAAACGCAGTGTCAAGAGCTCTAAACTTTCAAACCGATATGGGGCCCTGCTCAGCATTCCAATAGAAAATAATGTGGCATTTTTCAAACTGGCCTGTCTCCTAATGCCAAGGACGGGTTCGTTCGGGGGCAGAAGCGGGTCATAGGTAAGGAGAAGGCACCCCTCCGCTCATCCTGACTATGATACCGTAAAGGAGAAGGTGGTAGGAGGGCTATTGGTTGAGGAGTATGGTATCATAGCGAGAATAGATATGTTGCAAAAAATTGCACTGGCCTTGACGCTTTACTCTGCACCATGCCAGTATCTACTTTCGCTACTCCACATTATATTTTTATTGGTATGATAATATACCGGTATCATATCATACATGAGGAATGGGGCCTAATCCTCACACCGCACCTACCGGCACGGGTTAGACCACCGGTATCGAGTGAGGATGTGTGAACCTACTGCCCGGGAAGTTTCAACTATAACCACTCTTGATATTATCGTAGTAAGAATCATGATATTTACGCGGCGCCCGGTGCCCAAATACGGTACCTGACTACTATGACCTTAGTTGTGATGTGCCGGCAGCCTTGTGGGTGTTTATGATATGATAGTATCATATGATATTTTCTTCCGGGCGGGAACTGGCCTGTTAGGGCTTGCGTGAAACCCATTGCAACTTTTCTTACCAAAGAGGCTCATTCATGTTAGTCAGCGGCTTCGGTGTCCTCGCCTTTCGCATCCTTCTTTTCCTGCCCTTCTTCTCATCTCCTCCCTTCTTCTTCCTCCACGATGACAACAACTCCCTTTCCTCTTCCATCATCCCCAGTTGTTTCTCATCAGTCTCGACTTCTGCTTTCCTTCTTAGTGGAAGGATATTTCTCGGTCGATCGTCTCAATCTTTCCGCCTTTTTTTCTTTCACCCCTCTTCACACCTTTACGAACTCTTTACGATTCCCTTCACCCATCTCTATCTTATCCTTTTTCTCCTACAGCACACCAACTCCTCCTAACGAACATCATGTCTGGCGAAGAAGATCTCATTGACTACTCCGACGACGAGGGTCTTGACGCCACCAAAGAAACCCCCGCCGTTGCCGCTAACGGAGACGCTGCGGCCAAAAAGGCTGACGCGACTGCTGCCGCCGGTGGTCCTGCTGCCGACAAAAAGGGCTCTTACGTCGGTATTCATTCTACTGGTTTCCGCGATTTCCTTTTGAAGCCTGAGCTTCTCAGAGCTATCGTCGACTGCGGTTTCGAACATCCTTCCGAGGGTCAGTTTTTTCTCCTCCCTACATCTTGAAAGCAAAATTGCCCTCTTTTGTCACTCCTGTCTTCCTTCTGCATACTACGCGTCGCGTCTTCGTGGTGGTCTTCTCGTCGTCTCTCGTCCGGGTGGTGGTTACATTCTCGCTTAGCTCTGTGGGGCATGAAGAAAGGACGGAGAGAATTAAGGACAAATCACCTTTGTTTGTGATTGATGTACGCAATCACATTCAAGCGGTAAAAAAAAGTCGCCTTGCTTTACGATACCCGAGGACGTCGTCGTGACTTTTTTGTTTCGAACTGTGGTGTGTCGAGACGATTGAGGGATTCATATCATAACCGCGAATGGTCATGAAGGGAAGCCATGTCCGACTGTTCAGGGTGGGAGGGGACAGAGATCGACGAGATAGACATACTTCTACACACTCATACGCATACGCCTTTGCATTTGATTCCCAGTCATCACTTTTTACAAAATTCGGTCGGGAGTTAACATAAGTCTTCGGGTTCGTTCTACAGTTCAGCAAGTTTGCATCCCACAGTCCATCCTCGGAACCGATGTTCTGTGCCAGGCCAAATCTGGTCTTGGCAAGACGGCTGTCTTCGTTTTGACCACCCTTCAACAAGTCGATCCAGTCCCTGGAGAGGCATCTGTCTTGGTCATGTGTCACACTCGCGAGCTCGCCTATCAGATCAAGAACGAATATGCTCGATTCAGCAAATATATGCCTGAGGTGCGGACCGCGGTCTTCTACGGCGGCACGCCAATGCAGAACGACGTTCAGGTTCTCAAGAATAAGGACCAGCACCCACATATCATCGTTGCCACCCCCGGACGATTAAACGCTCTTGTCAGGGACAAGCACTTAAGACTGGGTAGTGTCAAAGTATTTGTCCTAGATGAATGCGACAAGATGCTCGAGCAAATTGGTTAGTTCAGAGCACATTTCTTGCTCGCTTGTTGACATGCATGGATTGCTAATATCTTTGGTTCAGATATGCGCCGTGATGTTCAGGAAATTTTCCGGGCCACTCCTCAGCAAAAGCAGGTCATGATGTTCTCAGCCACCCTTTCTCAGGAGATCCGTCCCATTTGCAAGAAGTTTATGCAGTCCCCGCTTGAGATCTATGTCGATGACGAAACCAAGCTCACTCTCCACGGTCTTCAGCAATATTACGTTAAGCTTGAGGAAAAGGAAAAGAATAGAAAGCTTAACGAGCTCTTGGACCAGCTTGAGTTTAACCAAGTCATCATTTTCGTCAAGAGCACTATCAGGGCCACTGAACTCAGCAGACTTCTAAACGAATGCAATTTCCCAAGTATTGCTGTTCATAGTGGTATTGCCCAGGAAGAACGGTAGGACTTTCCGCCACTTCGGCAGACTCCCATAATCTATGCTGACCCAATACAGCATCGCCCGATACAAGCAATTCAAGGAATTCAATAAGCGTATCTGCGTTGCTACTGATGTCTTTGGCCGTGGCATTGATATCGAACGTATCAATTTGGCAATTAATTACGATCTCCCTGCCGATCCGGATTCCTACTTGCATCGTGTAGGACGTGCTGGTAGATTTGGAACTAAGGGATTGAGCATCTCCTTTGTTAGCTCTAAGGAAGATGCTGAGGTCCTTGACAAAATTATGGAGCGTTTCGAAGTTAGTTTGGATGAGTTCCCTGAAGGTGGAATCGACTCTAGCTCGTGAGTTTCCCTATTTGATGGACATGTCCAGCTAGTATTTGTGCTAAATTGCCACAGTTACATGAATACCTAAAATTGCCGAAGGTTTCCTTGTTTGAGTGCATTCTGTTGGGATTCTGGAGGGAATTTTTTTTTTTCGAAAAAAAAAAATTTAGGTTCTCGTTAATAAACATACGGTTGGGGTTGCGAACGGTGCTTTACACGTGGGAAGATCGGTGATACGTTACCTAAGCATCATTATCGTTTTTTTTTGTTTTTTTTTCATCTCGGACACATTCTCTTAATCGGCCTCAGGCAAATTGAGCGTTGGTATTCATGTTATTTTTGCTACTGCTACTAGTTTTATCTTGCTTTGTATGCTTCATGTACTTGATGTCTTCACCTCATGGGTTTTTTTTGTTCAGCCGAGGACTATAGTTGATTCAATAAAAAGCTTGCTAGTGCTCACACCTTCGATGTCGGGTGTCTGCGAGGTGGCTTTGCGCACATCTGCATCTTATTTGGTTTACCTGCAACACCGTGCAATGGGGTCTTTTTTTCTTGTATTCCGTGAGCACGGCTAGTAGGATGTTGGCATACGATGGGGTAGTTTCTCGATGGCCAATCTTTTTTTTTACAGACTATTCCCCCATGACAACCTTTGATGGTTGCTCCTGGCTAGTCCCGAACCGATTGTGTGCCTTTCTTCGGATTTGGGTTGTTGTAGCTTGTTCATGTGTGTGTGGGTTTGATGGAGGGAATCCAAGAGGCCCGTAGATATATCCAGTCTGAGCTCTCGCCCGGTAGAATGGTTGGGAGGTTTTTACCGACGACCCTTCCAGATACAGGGGGTAACCGCTGTTCGAGGCTTGCCTTCAAGTATCGAAACCATGTATGCGATCAGGTAGCCTCCCGTAGCCGTGAAGCTCAAAGTTTCCAGACTTTTTTTCGGAAAAAAACACAAGGGGGGGTGGGTGATCTCTTCACTCCGTCATGAATTTGACGGACGGCCTTTCAATATAGCTTACGGAGGTAATGCCCATTTGTGAAATGTTTTGCTAAAGTCCTTCAATGCAGAGATACGGACAGCTAAAGTCTAGAAGTTGTGTTCTAAAGGGTCCACAGAACACATCCATTGGCCTTTTCGAGTTTAGTGGAGGGGGGGTTTGTTTGTTTGTTGGACAGTGAAAGGGCCACGAAATTTGAGGTCCGGACACTTGCATTCGCACCGCAAAAGAGCTCATGCGAAGCTTGCGACACTGACGGTAGCGATTGGAAGAAGGGAGCGTCAAACACAGACTTACTAGAGTTCCCTCAGCGGAGTATCTTAAGGAACGAGTGATTGTGCGTGAGTAATGTCCGAGGATCGTATGAAACATGCCTCACTACGCCCTAGCGCCTCGAGCCGTTTGATTCTGTTACTCTCATGGCCAGGCCTTGTCGTACCGTAGTGTTTGCGAGCAGCCTGACTGGGCCGACTCGAGTTTTTTCCAGGAAGCGTGCCTGGCAGTTTTGCGGATATCTGCGGGTTTCCGGGCGATTGTGCATGACTTCTCCGATTGGGGGGGGGGGGGGAGGTTTCCTTGAACAGTGCATAATCGATTGAACACTCTTTTCTGAATAAGTCACTTTGAGTATCGCTAAAGAATAATGGACCTCGTGTTTTTGTTTTTTCCTTGGTGTGCCGATGGAGGTGATGTGAGAAAGGGTGGTAGACTGGCATTCCCGGTGGTATGATAGCCTGGTGTGCTTCCACAAATACAAAGTGCCGGTAGTTCAATCGCAACTTGCTTGCTCACATCCGGGGGCTCAGCCCCCATTGCCTGTAGTCTATAACTCTCCCCGTGCATAGTCAGTGGATTGCTGCAGGGGTTGGCGGGAGTGGTGGGGGCTCTTTTTTATTTTTATTTTTATCCCTGCGCGCCCTTGGGGAAATCGCTTAACGACCTACCCACTCGCAGGGCTCGCATAACCGGTCTGAGGTTTCTACAGGCTTTTTCGCTCGTCAGGGTTCTTTGTAGACTCCTAGGGTGAAGATTGCTTGGAGTGCCGTGTGTTGGCGAAGGGGGGCGAGAGTTAAGGCATTAGGACCCGGGGTTAGTAATGATACTCTTATTATGGGAGAAGATAGTTTGATGGTCAAGCAGTAACTACAAATGTGAGGGTTATTCATACACATTTGAGGAATGCGCGGAGAGGTATGATTGGAAGTTACCCAATATCCACATCCTTTTCGATGCTTTGGGGGTATCGTACCAATTTAATTCCCCGCCCCTTCCTATTTCTGCAGGTGGCCCATGCCCAGACCATCGGTAGATATTGCGTTTCACTGAAGATATCATATCTACGAGTGACTGAAGGCAACTGCTGCTTCTTGCCAAAATGTTTACTAAACACATGTAATATGCCGAAAGACTGAAGGCGCCGCCAGGCACCCATGACGCCTGCAGGAACTGGGTGGGCTGTGCCTGCGGAACCCAGGTGGTTCTCACTTTGGCCTGGCCTTGCTGCACTGCATATCTGCAGGGTACCCGCAGGCAGGCATGGACGCCTGGGAAACGCCGGGCTGTGAGGAACAATGGCGATAAGCGCACAATGTTCATGCGCTCTTAGAAGCTAGAGGAGAATGCTATCGAGAGGTGCCCTAGAATATCAGACATGGACTGCCGCCCCACCCAGCCCTGTTTCTGGATAATTACTGCCAACAGTTTTGCCCTTGCACCAAACTATCCACCCACGCCTTCTCGACCCTCTGCCGCTGCTGGGCAAGATTAAGAGGTCTATGATAGCCGTCGTGTTTTAGCGATGGTGAGGGATTACTACTCGTAGACTGCATGCGAGTGTCGCTTACCGTTTAATCGGCTCCCTTCCTCACGCCATCGCCTATTAGTAGATGGTGCTCCGTGGTTTTGCTCCGCTAAGCATCTCGGTGCGTAAGCCTGTTACTGAACACGACAACACTCAACCGCCCCTTCCACAGGCATCGGGAAGGACACACCCGATTCTCTTGCTAAAGTGGAACATGCAAAGGAATGGGAAAACAATTGTCTCCCCAAGCCATACTCGAATAATCTGCCATCTGAGGTGGAATGGAAGGGGGGGAAAAGCACGGACAAGATGTATCGAAGAAGTTTTTTTCTTTTTTTCTAGGCCCGGAGCTCCCAGGGCTGGCGGGGGGAAATGGTCTGGTGTACGATATCGCTTTCGATTGTCTTCCCCTCCTTTGACGATCCAGGGGGCCTTTGCTAGACACTATTGTAATGCACCTGTTATCCCGCCTGCTACAAATGACGAATGAAAGCATACCGTAGGCTTGGTTTCGGAAACTTCACTTCTCCCACATTGTCCTGAGGTCTTGAGCTTCTCATTTCGCGGACTAAGTTTCCTTCGCGCTTCTAGGGAAAGGTTATATAAAGCCCATAGTCCCCTCCTTTCCTTCTTTCCTGGTTCTCCATACTCCGCTTCTCCCTCACACATAAATGAATCCCCCCCGGCAACCTTTGCTGTTCATCCCCTTTCTTTCTCCTCATTCTCTTTTGCGATATCATATCCTAAGGGACCTCGATACCGTTCGACAGAATTTAAAGCTTCCTGAACAGGAAAGCAAGCAAACAAATCATTCAGCTACTACACGACCAACTGCCTCGCCAGCGCCAGGCCTTCCAGAAACAGCCGTAACCCGGGCTCATGGGCAACCAATTCGTGCTCAGGATGCTTTAAAGAACATGGGACACCGCTTCTTGGGGGCGTGGCTCCGGCAAGATCACAAATTATCATTTCTTCCCCCCCCCCCTCCTGAGTCCCTAATTCCCTTTCTACTTTTTCGTGTTCAAAGCGAAAGTGATATCTATTGACCCACTACTATTGCTACTAGAAATATCCGCCTTATCTATTGCGGCTCCTGTCTCTTCGTCACTATACACCCACTGTTTTTTTTGGTAGGGACAAACACCTGCAAGAAAGTGGGAAAGCATGGGATCCACCTTGATCCCTATTGCTAACATATTTGGCAGTACTGCGATGTTTCAATACCAGCGCTGCCATATCATACAAGGCCCCGAAAGTGACTCCCGATGGAGACACTCGGGGTATCTTGCTGTAACCGGCCGGCATGTGGGATATAAGGGATTCCCTCATGACTATTGGCAATGCCGCGAGTGCAGCAGTATCAACACAGCCCCCAGGGTCTGAAGGCCAACCTCTAACCTAGTCGAGAGGGAGCTTGAAAACCCCGAAAGGCCAGGCTGTGGAAGGGTCCGACATGGCAGGAACAAGATCTAGAAGGATAAATATGAGGAGAAGGAAAGACCCATAAGGGCACAAATAAAAAAGCGCTACCGTTGGGGAATATATATTTATATACATGGATACCAACACACCTCTCGAAAGTCCGGGGGTCTGACGAGCGGGAGTTGTGGGGATCTGGAGAGATTACTTTTACTCCCATCCTACACACCAGAGTTGATGAGCAGGTTGAGGATGAATGAATCGCCCGGAAGTGGGTGGAGGATTTGGGGGCAATCAAAAGTCCTTCCCAAAGACTCGGGACCCAAAGGACTTGCAAACTCAAATGTTAATGGTCCTGAAATCCGAAACGGGGGATGGTCATAGAATACAACACAGTTTCCTAGTGGAATCGCAGTACATTCTGGGTATACCCTCTGGGCATGATAGGTTTTGCGACCCCGCTTCTCTTTTTCTCTTTGCTGGGCAGATGCTGGTGTTAACACTCTTTAGCGTTGTCCCAAGTAGCGGCCATAGTAACCTCACGGCGTATTATCAACTGTCGAAGGATAGAAGTCCACATGTGGAATGGACGGCAGTTAGTCTACTCGAGTATATGACTCCATTCACCCGTGCACTAGCTAAACCGATCAATGGAGCTCTTTCTCCTGTTGTATTACTATCATACATAATGACATTACTCTGCAGTTTAAGAAAACATCGTCCAAACCGTTTACGAATACAGACGAAAGCGTGAAGAAAATGCCGCCGCAACTGCTCCAGGGACACTAGCTTACGTTATATGGAGCTCCCCCTCTCCCCTCTCCCCCCCTCCCAGCTTAGTGATCAAGTTTAACCTCATCCGTTTACTTCAGTGTATGTGCCGGCAGCCGGTCACCTTCGACGGCATTACTTGAATCCACTTCCGTATAAATCGAGTTGATTACTAATAGCTCCAACACCCCGCAACCCTTCGGAGTGAACATCCAAAACGGCTACACTTCTCAGCGACATCCGATGTCCAGTCAAGCAATAATGATAATATTATCATTTCGCCCACACAAGGACATACAAATAGTATGTATCAATAATAACGCCTAAACTCAAGCTATCCCCNAATAGCCTCTCACTGCGACCTTCAATGCCAAACACAAAGCAAACATGAATCGTAATAGGCTTCGATTTGCGCCGGGCATCGTTTTTTTATATGCTCCCCACCTGTCTATCGTCCCCTTCGTATCAAATCCCCGGCCAAACCGCAAAACCGAACCCCGCGCGAGAAAAGAGAAATGGAAAGGGAAAGAGAAAAACGAAACCCAAATACACACTTGTCATCGTTACGTAATGAAGAGGGGAAAGGATGTAAGGAAATAGCTGAGCCCAAGAGGTTGAGGAAAGGATACAGCGAACAGGAGCGGCACTTAGCCGAATAAAACTATAGGATCCACAAGAGGTGACCCTGAATGAAACCATGATATTACAACCGACCCGGAAGATATAAAGCAGACGAGAAAGCCGAAAAACCTATGTACGGAAACTGCGGGTGCGTATTCGATGCGATCCTGTCCACATTAATGCCTTTCAATTTCCCCATTGCCCAACCTCAATCCCAAGGAGGGGCAGGCAGGAAACATTTAAACTAGGAAAAGAAAGGGGGGGTGGCCAGGAAGTATGACTAGGGAGAAAATGATAGAGAAAAAAAACCCAAACCCAAGAGGTAAAAACACGGAACAGCGAGACTCTTTTTTCCCCTCCGTATCCGAACCTTTGAACATAGACGTGCTGCACCCGTTTTTCCGAATATGCAAACCAATCTTCACGGCACATCCCCGAGATATCTATCGAACCGTCGCTTCTATCCTTCGCCCAAGACTACTCGAACTGCTGGAGGCTGAGTGTTCAGCGCCATTGCTGCCGCTGCCGTTACTCGCACTAGCGCTGGCACTACCCGTCGTACTTCGATCGCGGTTACTTGGCGGACCTCTTAGCGGATTGATTTGGCTTACCCCGTTAGAGATCTGTTCGACCTGATGCAGCAGTCCTTGACCTTCGAGATATCTTGGAGTGGATTGCCTCATCGGGCCATTCGGGATGGGGCCATTTTGTTGATAACCGTTGGGTCCATAACAATTTGGGGGGTGACCACTTGGTGGCCCCCTATAACCCCGCTGTTCTTGTGGGTATCCGGGCCGAGGCCCATGACCATTAGGTGCCCCGGGAGGCCCGCCAGGTGGCATGGCTGTTCGGCGGACCGGCTGTTGTGGCAAGGCCATTGGCGGATAAGGGCCACCCCTCAAACCCGGAATATCACGTAAATCTTCGCGCTGAGTTGTCAAGGGCCGGGGGTGCGGTTTTGGTGGGTTTGGAGTGTAGGACGGAAGGAAGGAAGGGAGGGAGGAAGGAAGGAAGGGTCTAGTTAGGGATGGATAAAAATTATATTTTTTTTTTCTTCTGTCGAAATTATAAATTATGAAGCCAGCTTGGTCGTGTCTATCGCCCGTAAAAACCAAGGTCGGCGGGTCCGGACATCCTCTTGTTTTTCCCACGGATCGAGACGCGAGTCCTTGATTCCGAACAGCGTTCCCAAATTAAGCGAGAGCGACGGTGGTTACACACGACACGTTCAATCTCCTTTCGATCTTAGCCCGGTATCACCCACTCATCGCGCCACCAAACGTCGGAAACTCCACAAACCATGGCACGCAAAAAACAAGCCAACTCCGCTACCACCGCATCGACCCCCCGACCCCCCCATCCCCACCTCTTCGCCCGGCTAAACTACCTCCACCAATCCGCCCATCTCCTGCTCACCTCCGGCTCCCCGAACCTCTCCAGAAACCTGGTCTCCACGGCACGCACGGTCGCGAAAAGGGCCGTTATCAGATTCGACCCGTCGGTGAAGCGCACTTGGTGTAAGCGCTGCGATGCGGTGCTTATACCCGGGGTGAGCTGTGAGCATAGGGTGGAGAATTCGAGTAGGGGTGGAAAGAAGGCGTGGGCTGATGTGCTGGTTGTTAGGTGTTGGGGATGTGGGTGTTTGAAGAGGTTTCCTGTGGGGAGGGGAAGGGGCGAGAGGGGCGGAACCGAGGGTGGGGGGATGCGGGAAGGGGAGCATGATGTTGCAGGGGAGGGGAAGGAGGAGGAAGGTGAAGGAGATCTTACGGGTTGAGGGTGTATAATATTATCATAAATGTCGCTGTTCTCAATACACCCAATTTCAAAAAAAAGTCATTCCCGTGTAACAAGTATACCACCCGGGTAATTGTTCGCAAAAGCAGCAATTCCCGCCTAAAATTTTCGCAGCCACGCGGATACAGTATATATATATACAAACTCGATTCCCTACCTCCCAAGACCAAGGACATGGGTAGTCAGGAAAATTCGGAAAAAGAGTGGGGCCGCCAGAAAGAATACCCTTCCGAACAGCTCCTCCAAAGAAGGAAAAAGGTGAAAAAAGAAAATTATGAAAAGCCACCCCATCTGGAAATCGCACATTCATATCAAAGCCGGTTTTCCTCGACAAAAAGGTATTAAGGGAATAGATACTAAACAAAGCCACTTGAGGGTAGGAGGGGGATAGATAGGGCACGTAAAACCCAGGTATGTGCTTTAAAAAGTAAAAGAGAACAGAAAGGAAGAAAATTTAAGAAAAAAGGGAAAGAGACTGGATGTATGCCTGGACAATAAGGGGATAAAGAGCAACCGTAAAAAACCGATGACCGATAGAAGAATATTAGGAAACAAAAAGAATAATGTCCAATGAGTGCATGCGCTTTCAACCCCCCCCTCACTGCGACCTTCAATGCCAAACACAAAGCAAACATGAATCGTAATAGGCTTCGATTTGCGCCGGGCATCGTTTTTTTATATGCTCCCCACCTGNAATAGCCTCTCACTGCGACCTTCAATGCCAAACACAAAGCAAACATGAATCGTAATAGGCTTCGATTTGCGCCGGGCATCGTTTTTTTATATGCTCCCCACCTGTCTATCGTCCCCTTCGTATCAAATCCCCGGCCAAACCGCAAAACCGAACCCCGCGCGAGAAAAGAGAAATGGAAAGGGAAAGAGAAAAACGAAACCCAAATACACACTTGTCATCGTTACGTAATGAAGAGGGGAAAGGATGTAAGGAAATAGCTGAGCCCAAGAGGTTGAGGAAAGGATACAGCGAACAGGAGCGGCACTTAGCCGAATAAAACTATAGGATCCACAAGAGGTGACCCTGAATGAAACCATGATATTACAACCGACCCGGAAGATATAAAGCAGACGAGAAAGCCGAAAAACCTATGTACGGAAACTGCGGGTGCGTATTCGATGCGATCCTGTCCACATTAATGCCTTTCAATTTCCCCATTGCCCAACCTCAATCCCAAGGAGGGGCAGGCAGGAAACATTTAAACTAGGAAAAGAAAGGGGGGGTGGCCAGGAAGTATGACTAGGGAGAAAATGATAGAGAAAAAAAACCCAAACCCAAGAGGTAAAAACACGGAACAGCGAGACTCTTTTTTCCCCTCCGTATCCGAACCTTTGAACATAGACGTGCTGCACCCGTTTTTCCGAATATGCAAACCAATCTTCACGGCACATCCCCGAGATATCTATCGAACCGTCGCTTCTATCCTTCGCCCAAGACTACTCGAACTGCTGGAGGCTGAGTGTTCAGCGCCATTGCTGCCGCTGCCGTTACTCGCACTAGCGCTGGCACTACCCGTCGTACTTCGATCGCGGTTACTTGGCGGACCTCTTAGCGGATTGATTTGGCTTACCCCGTTAGAGATCTGTTCGACCTGATGCAGCAGTCCTTGACCTTCGAGATATCTTGGAGTGGATTGCCTCATCGGGCCATTCGGGATGGGGCCATTTTGTTGATAACCGTTGGGTCCATAACAATTTGGGGGGTGACCACTTGGTGGCCCCCTATAACCCCGCTGTTCTTGTGGGTATCCGGGCCGAGGCCCATGACCATTAGGTGCCCCGGGAGGCCCGCCAGGTGGCATGGCTGTTCGGCGGACCGGCTGTTGTGGCAAGGCCATTGGCGGATAAGGGCCACCCCTCAAACCCGGAATATCACGTAAATCTTCGCGCTGAGTTGTCAAGGAATTCGCCCGTGAATTATCGGATAACATTTTCCGATCCACGTGGCCATATCGATCTGACGAATAGCCAATCAGGGGATTACTCGTAATCGGCTCGTTCAGGCTCGGAATATCGTTCATGAGCCTCGAACTGGCCCTGTTTCTGGGGCCGGGCCTATGAGGAGCCATATGATGTCTAGCTCGTCCCGGTGGCATCGCAACATCCGCACCGTGTCCTTTGAGATTGCTCGCACTAGGTTGTCTTCTAGTTCGTCGCGAAGTAACGCTCATCATGTCAAAATTGTCTGGGTCAATAAGAGGCATTGGTGGCGGTGCTTCGACGTACATATCGTCGTCGTCACCATCATCGTCATATACGCTTCTTGAGCGGCTCTTTCCCCGGCCCTGCTTGCCCACCTGCCGAAGCCCAAGCTCCTGCTCCCGTAAGGCCAGTTCTCGCTGCCTCAACGCCAACTCCCGCTCTCGAAGAGCAATATCACCTCCGTCGTACCCTCCCCCAATACTCCCAGCATATGCATCACCCAGTTCATCGCCCACCATATCTCCATATAAGGCGATGTGCCCAAACTCCTCTAACAATGTCTCCTCATCCATAGAGTTCCTTCGGGAGGGTGTTGTGGAGGACGGCCTCGGCGAGTATGACCCATTTCTCCGAGGGTAGCCATTGGGATGTAGGCCGTTTGGCGGGCCATTAGGCGGTGGGCCGTTGAACTGGGGAAGTGGGGGTCCACGCCTTGTTCCCATATGGTGGTCAGGTCCGGGGCCGCCTCTAGGTGGTGGAGGTCGGCGATTGTTCGGCATTGCCCCATTCGGCTGTTGACCAGGTGGAGGGCCCGGAGGACCGCGCATTTGCCTCGGTGCAGGCTGCGTGATTGATGCTGATGGTGATACGGGGGGTTTCGATTGGGCAACCACCTGTGCATGGTGAAGCATTGTATACAGTGACTGACAACAGCCAGCCTTCACGCCCACCAGTTGTGCAAATTTGATCGGTGAGCCCAGGTACGATTCAATTTCCATTGGCCTTCGAGCAACAAAATCTTGATAGAACATTGACTGTTGTGTTGCTTGCAATTGAGTGTCGATTGTGCGTTGCTTGAAATCCTGTGAAAAAGAGCACTCTTGTGCTTTCGCAATCTCCATGAGTTCATCGATTACATCTGAAATTAGCTTCTTGGCACCAGTTTTCTCCATCAGCTGGCTGTGAATCGGTGTTTCCAGCAATACGCTTAGCGGTTGGAATGCTATTGGCCTATTTATTCATTGGTAAAGTCTCCTCAAGGGGGTACAGTGGCCCGAGTGCTTACCCTATCATTCTCTCCCACTGCTCCTGTCTGATATTCGTAGAGACATGGCATTCCACTTGACCAGAGGCAAGAGTCAACGCCAAGGCTTCCGCCATATCCATTTGGATCCTCATGGGAATGCTCGCGTTCTGGCTCGTCGAACCCAACCAGATCTCCGAACTATCCATGTGCTCAAACTCGCTCGGGCCAAGTTGGTTAATATTTGCTCCAGCCACAAGCGATAGCACGATGTTTGTAGGGTAGCGGGACTCTAGGTAGGCCTCTACCCCCAAACAAGATGTGGTATTGACAACTATGCAAGTGTTTTGCGGCGTAACAACGGATTCGATTATGCTCCCCAGGTCATAGACGTCTGGCAATGCTTTGACGCACAGTATAACATAGTCAAACCCTGCTCGCGAGGTGGCAGCCTCTTCGGGAGTCCGGACAACTGGTTTAAAGAATCAGCACCCGGCCATCAATCAAAGGGACCAAGGTTTGTGCCCACCGGAATGCAGTCTAAATCTCTCATTGCCGTACTTTTTTGATCTAGGAAAGTGTCAGCAAGCCGTACAAAGTATCGCCTTCATCACGCAAGCAAACAGACTTAAAGGAAATCCCATATCGGGATACAGAATCAAATCCCGACTTCCATACTAGTGTGACATCGCAGGCGTGCGTGGCCTGTAACCTCCACGAAAGAAAGGCAGATACGGGATTAGAACCGACTAGTAGTTTGTTAGCAAAATCTTATCTAGTCCACTTCCGATAGCGGGACATGCCACCCACCCGAGAGTATTCGCAACCGAGGCGCGGCAGGTGCCATGAGTATCGCTGTCGATGAAAAGGAGTGAAAACAATCCAAGAGGGGATTGGCACTGTTAGGGGAAATGCTTATCCGAGGCGTCAGGAATCCAGTCAAATAGAAGGGTTGCCTTTTCTATGGTTCCAAAGGAATGCCGGGGCTCGTCAGGGGAACCAGGTTGCTATGCTATGGCACGGAAAGCGTAGAATAAACAAGGAATCCGATGCAGGGGCGGTGAGTGATGAGAACAATAGAGAGAATGTGGGAAAGACGAGCTCTCCGTAAGCAAGCAGACCAGGGAACGAAGGTGGGCGGGCGAGAAGGAGCGAGCGTGGAGGCCTTGATGGGGTAGAGGTAGGGACGGGGCCCCGTTGGTTCGGCCGTTTCACTCTGGACAAGCCGCCAGAATGAAAACGGGACAGCAGCAGGCCGGAGGGTGTCTCAAGCTACAACCCCAATCCCAACGGTGCAGCTATTATGAGGGATGCTGCCGCTCAAGAGAGTGATCAGGCTCCTAATTGCTGTATGTTCGATGGAGATGGCGGTAGGAGAGGGAGGACGGGAGTGGAGGGGGTGAAGATTGAGCACGGTATCGGTAGCGTGCGAGTGCAGGTAAAGGTCAGAGATGAGGAGTCGAACGAGAAGGGGAAAGCTGGTACCGGTATGCAAAAGATCTGAGGATGTCTACGACAACCCAAAAGTGAGGAAGACGACGAAAGGGACGGTGGGGAGATCAAAAAATAATAATAGCGAAACCAGCTAATAATAATACATGGTTGTCCAATCGCGACTCACTTTATTTTCCTCGCACTCTCTCTCCTTTCCCCTTCTTTTCTTTTTCTTTTTCTTTTCTTTTCTTTTTTCTTTTTTCCTTTTTCCTTTTTTCCTTCCCTTTTCTCACCTTGCCTTCTCTGGGCGCTGCAGCTTCCTTGCCGTTGAAGGGGAAGAAAGGGCGACACGGACAGAGCCCAGATACCGGTAGTGAATAGATAGGAAGTTCTGCCAGTCCGGTTAACATATCTTGGTCCCACAGCCCGCGCCTACCGCATTTCAGTTCCATACACCCCACAACGCGAGAGGGGAGAAAGGCACGCGGAACAATGAGGACTCAGCACTTTGGGATATTGATATTCGAGTAAAGGGGCCAGACAGAGTTTACCCATCGTCCATTGCGTGGAATCCCTCCGACCGTCATCAAGCCCCACAAGCACTCTGTAGAGCCCCTAAGGCGTCCACAAGCCCGCATCCTTTCTGTCACCAGAATGAATGACCCGCCAATACCGTCATCACGGCTCCCATATATGTCTAGCGGTACAAGAGAGCAATAGTTCCGTATCCGCTACCGCATTGGCAAACAACCCAAGTCCACTCGGAGCCCATTCGGCGGGAGGGGAGCGGAGATTGAGCGGTGGGTGAGAGGATATGAGTGGGCGTTTCTGCCACCCACGATTTCTGGATAGGGCTATACCCACATCTGTGTTTTCAAACCGGGCCTTCCTAGCCCGGTGTTGAAGTGCCGGTATGGCACTTGTCTTTTGTTATGATAATATGCCGCTATTTTCATATGATACTTGTATAATATATTATTATGCATATCGTGACATCTGGTAGGGTACAACAACTTGGCACACCCGCTCACCGAACCGTCCGAGCCGGTTCTGGGGTTCTACAGAGCCACCCGCGCACCAGACACGATGCCTTCGGGCTGAGACATCACAGCTGGGGAAACAAACAAAACAGGTAATCAGAGGGTGTGTTCCTCTTGTAGGCACTTGCCCGTCGGGCGTTGGGTCGCGCCTAATGCCCAGAGCGACCGGGGGGGGGGCTCACAATCATGGATGTGCTTGGTCAAGTATCATTCGAGCAATTTGGGGGCAGGAGAACCAGCCAAAACTTGGGTACCGGTATTTCCTGCAATTCTTACGTTATCGCTCTTTTATTTTCTCTCCGATTTGTCCTCCAAGTCTATTACGGCACTGTACAGTACAGCGCACACCGGTATCACCGTATCGCCACAAAGGGGCCGTACTCGAGAAGCACGGTACTGGCATACAGACAATTTACCGTATCTACTATCTACTTGTATGCCTCTCGATGGCAAGCCAGCGATGGCCCCGCTCAAGATCAGCCACATTTAAACACATATCCATACGATCGCATCCAGCGGAAACACCAAGGTTTGATACCAAGAAATAGCTTTGTCTCACTGACCCGCCCCTCCCATCAACACATTCGTACCGCAACCCCCCTCAGCCCCCAAGAAGACTGGCAGAGGACTCACTCCAGCGATCCGACGGGCTGCAAGGTGGTATGATATGATGATGATGCTCGCATGATACCGGCACGTAGAGTGGTTCAAGCGAGTTTTGCGCTGGACGAATGGCATAGGTTACGGTGAGGAAGCTTTCTATCATATGAGAATTGCCCCAACCGACGAAGCGGCGGGCGGGCAAGACGTCATCTCGAATGCGAACACACCAACCAACGAACCCCTACAGTACAACGCTTCTGCAAGCCACAAGCCAAAGACGGGAATCACATCTCCACCGTACTTGTACCTCTCTCCCCTCCGGACTCCACCACGGCAGCAATCAACACCGGTACCGCAGATTTCGGGAAACAGCCTTACACTTACAAAACCTCCCCAAAAAGCCGCTCCCATCCACCATCGTTCGCAGCCGCGAGAGGAGAGGGACAAAGGATTTGGGTTGAGGGGTCGACGCGACCGCGCTGTCTTTTTCGTGGATGCGACGCGGGATCCTCAGCTCTGCTCGGATAAAAAGCTCCCATCCAAGTCCTCCAATTTGCTCGTGCGGTGCATTGCCAAGCTCGTGTCATCATGACCCAAACCAGGGCCATCCAATGGAAGGTATTCCGGCCGTTGGCGTGAGACCATCTCTCATCCCTGTTCGCTGGCGGGTCACTGCCAATCTGGCAGTTAACGGGCGCAACCACCGACGAATTGCGGTACGGCTTCAGGTGAGGTCCCAAACGTGCTGCATCGAAAATACCGGTATGGCCGGTTTATCGTTACCGTGTTACCCAGATCGAGGCCACCTACATAGCATACCGGTGCCACTTGCTCGTACCGTACCCTACCCTACCGGTACTGCACCCATCTGTTTACCCAACCGAGGAAACCCCCTCGTGAGTACCGATACATCACCGGCACAGTATTACCGTATACCAGCACAGGCATGGCACCAATAGCAGCACTCATACACACTCGTACCGGTATCCTCGGCCCAGGGAAAGACTTTCCCTTCCACTATTTTTGGGAAATTTATAACCCCAGTCGAACTCACATTCGCCGCGGACACCCGGGAGTATTTCCATCCGCCCTCGTACAGGTACAGTGCCGTGCTCGAGCACCGCTATCGTATTTGCCTCCTCCACCCTGGGCAGATCGTGCCCGATGCGGTAGGACGCGACGCACCTGCGCGTCAGCACTCTGGACAACCCGCTGACGGCTTGCGGTGCCGCCAAGCCTACCGTGCAGTACGCTGCGCGAATGCCGGGATACGCCACCAATAGTTTGCGCTCAAACGGTAAAGTGCATTCCCTATCGGCACTTTCATCATTTCAACCCTTGTCGACCGGTGAGATACGGAAGATATTCGCCGAGATTATTAAGCCCCGAACTTGTCGTTCGCGTGCCAGAGTCCTCCTTGAACCCGGACAAGCTCGCGGGAGAGATGGTGAAAAATCTTATTTTCAAATGGCCCCGGAGGGACTACCCACCCGGTCGAGCCACCACTCTCTCTCCGCCTGGTGAAGAGGTGAACGCTGGAGTCGAAGAAATTAGCCTATCCCGGTAACGTCGTTTCTGAAAATTCCTCGGACGATAAATTCCACACCCATGTAACCCAATGTGCCCGGAGCTCCGCTACCGTACTCATACCACACTCTGGCTCGAATCCTGGACAATTCGAATTACTCCTTGCTTGCCCGGGATCGGTCGATCTGGTTGGCTTAGCCAAGCAGATGGGCCATCCTGAGATCGTCCGGCGGTTTTCTCCCGCCGGAACCAGAGCCATCTATCATGCCGTCGAGTCTCTCGCATTGTTTAATCCTCTAATCGTCATGAAACATTCTCTATCCCCTCAAGAGGTCTCCAGTGTCTTTAGCGTGCGGCACTGTACCGGTAGTTTAGCGGTCCAAAATACGGTGTCGGAAGGGTCCTTCAGGCTTTCCAGCCTTTGCTCCTTCAATCCTCATATTTCACATCTGTTCAAAAAGAAGAGAAAAGTGCCAAGTGCCGCAGGGATAATACACCGCGGGTTTTGTGCATTTGGGCTGTGGAGAACCCAGAATAAGGTCAGAAAGAAAAAATCCACCAAGTAAGGGTACCGGGTATGGGTATCTGGATCAGGGAAGGGTTATATATCATAACACCTCTCGGGGATGTCGGAGCTAAATCACCAATTGGCACTCGACTGGCGGTTTAGCCCAGACTTCGCTCTCCCAGGATGCAGAACCAGTGCGGTGATTGGGAACCTTTTCCCACCTCACCGAGGGGGTAAACCATCCCAGCAGATGGCCAACTATCCACTCGGAATGTTAGCCCAACCCGGTGCGAAGTCGACGGGACGATCGAGCGGAGGTACATTCCCACCCTATTTTAAGGGCGGGGATACAGAGCACTTGGTCCCAATGAGCCTAGACTCGCATCCGCATCTGACCTGCTGGGTCCCGTAGTGCGCGAGGGATCTTAAAGTTTGGCTGGCAATTTGGTTGCTCACCTAGCCATCCCAAGAAACTCCTGGCCCTAACCCTCCAGCACTCCAGTGAACGACTAGTTAGAGCTCTTCTGGCAGCTATCCTTCCTCTGGGCGCCTCAACGAAGACAGATATGATAGGAACCGGTCGAACACTTCTCGAGCGCACCGCATTTCGACCAGATTATGGATAAAGGCAAGTAAACAAGGACTGGTTCTGTCACCTCTGCTCGACTAGGCTATCGGGACATGATAAATCGATAAGTCTACTAGGAGGGGCCGGGGCACGACACTATCAAGTTCCCTATTGGTCCTAATATCATATGTGCGACGGCACCCCAACCAACAGCCAAGCCCAGGGGAGTACCAGGTTTTTCCTGCGAGTTACCGTTAATTCTCCTCTGATACCATCCCTGACGGCATTGTGCCTGAAAATTCTCAGCTTCATAGTACTCGAGTGTCGCATCATGTCACCGTATCGAAGGCTTCTATTTCGAGTGCTTTAATAATCCAGGGAGCGTAGGCTAAGACCATCCAGCATTGGGATAATATTAAAGAAACTTCAAAAATCGGAGGTCATTGGAACGATATTTCCAAGCCTCGGCTCCGTATTGGGTTGTTCCGCCTAGAAGATACCGACTTTGGACCACTACGGATATTGCTGTGGAAAGGGGGGTTTTCCTTTCTTTCTTTTTTAATTTCTTTTGCGCACATGAATAAATCGGTAGATTTATGTTCCGCCCACCACTCCGATTAGGAAAAAACCCTGGGGTAGGACGAGGCCATCAAAGGTCCCCATAAAAGAAAAAGAAAAGAAAAATAGATCGTCGACCTCTAGCCCACCCAGCGAGCTCCCCTGGATTCTACCACCTTACCGTACTGCAGCAACTTCTACTGCGAGTCGGGTATCATGCTTCACGGGTCACCACATCTACGAGTCGAAGGCAGTGTTTCGTTTGAAAGAGAGAAAAATATACCGCAGTTTCCTGCGCGTCCCCCATTGTTGATCTATCGTTATGACTGTTTGAATTCCGGAGGTGCCGATATCCCTTTGCACGTTCTCAAGTCCTGTACTCGAACTGATAACGTTGCTGTTTCATGCGGTGCAAAGCAAAAGTGGCAAAACAACCTAGGTATCCGCGAATAGTGACAGATCTTCTTCGAAGAATTATCGGCCGGATAGCGGTCAATACCCATGCTCTTTCCCGCTTATCGTTGAATCTTCGCACCAAGATCTCCGACTTTTGTGCGAGTGTCGTGGCTTACTGGGAGTGTGAAATCTGGGAACAGACGAAGGGATGATACTCGGGCAAGCGCTAGCCTCTCGCGGTTCCTCTCTTTCCGACCTAGCGTACAAAATATTTGGGTAGCAATTGGCCCGGGCGACTCGGGTACCGTACAGTATTTAGACTATTTGTTTCGTAGACACGATAGCCACAAGCCGAAACGTAGGTGAAGAGAGGGAGAGGCAGGACCTGATGGGGGGGATCGACAGCCGTGCTTTCTTTTTCTTTTCTTTTCCCTTTCAATTCGATTANGGGGGGTTATTTAACTGGAACATTTCTGGCCCGAAAAAATGCCCAGCTTGAAGCTGTTAGAATAAGGCTCCTCAGAACCTTTTTACCTTGGCTTTCTCCCTATTTTTCGATAGACAATAAAAGATATTAACCCCCGGTGGCCTACGGGTACGAGTTTGAAAATTGGGTGCATCAGACTTGTACCGGCACACGAGGACCGCAGGCGGACCCAAGCTCAGCGGTCGGGTTATTAGCTGTTAATCCCACTAAGAAGCGGCCGCAATTAATGTGCCGGGAAAGAGGACTTTGGAGGCTCTTGACCAACGTGTGACGAGAATTCACATGTATTACTAAGCAAGTGAATATCATGGGCGCTCCGGTTTGGCGAACCGTACCCGACGGAATAGCGAAAAATGCGGCACAGCGAAGAATTCAGCAGGCGGTACCCCTCATATCCCCAACGAAAGAGCTCCGAAGAATGACTTACTCACTCACCCAAAACTTCCCCATGCCGTATTTTTTCGCTATGCCGTCAGGTACTGTACGTTAAGGTTTCTCCCATCGTATGATATGAGTGGGTATCATACTGTACCACATCCCCCCCTTGTTGGAGGTTGACTTACCGTGCGTCGGTGCCGCACGGCCGTTTCATTGGCTCGGCAGAGTCGTAGCGACAACATCGCCTGCTTTTTTTTTCTATTTTCGCCCGCCGTTCTGTTTGTCTGATTCAAAATGCCGGACCTGTCCCGCCCTGCCTCACCCCGTGACCGACTGACAACTCGCAAAAGCCCAAGGCTCTCCACCACTGTTCAATTCCCCCGGCTCGCGAGCGTGGGGTAGTGAATGGGAGTGGGGACCAAATACGCTACCGGCAGTCGGGTGGCGAGATATCGTGGTAATGGCAGGACCGGCTGGCATGGGGTCGTTCCTTCTCGCCATGATGGGAGCGTGTCCCGGAATCTTGCGGTTAGAACGTGTTTTGCCCGCTGGCACTTTTCGTTGATAAATGGGGTTTGCTCCCATTCTCTTGTTGAATTGTCTCTTCCCCCCGCGGCATGCACCGCACCACACCCCCATTGTTGGGGGATCACTGTATGGCATGCGGTTTTACTTGCCTTGCCTTGCAGATGCAAGTGCAATGCTTTTCATGGGCTCTGGAAATCGCCCCGGTGACACGCCGCCTCGCTTCCTTTCAACCGCTGTCACTCGCGCTCTGTGCGGGATGTCGAGGGCCCTATGATACCTTTCTGTCCCGAGACATCGGGACCCGGTCCTAAGCGAGCACATGATATCACTCGTCCTGCTGGATCTGCTCATTCCCTCATACAGGCCTCGAAGGGTGCCCTGGAATTTGCGCAGTGACCGGTGGGGAGGAACAAATACTGGCTCTATCATATCCCTTTGCGCTTGCACACTGCATGTGAAGTTGAAACCCTCTTATTCTCTTGTTCCGATTATTTGGTCGTTTAGCGCAAGCACATGGAACGGCAATTCCCACGGCTTTGTCGAGTGATAATCTGTAAATCAGTGTTCCGCGGAGCGCGCCGGCTGTGCAATAAATGACATTGCCCGCTTGCACCTCGCCCTGTAGAAAGAACCCCGGCTTTGGCTAGCTGTGCAGAAAATTGGGGTTGGGGAATTATTGTTGCTCCAGGAGTCCCCACGGTGTTGTTGAAAGGCGGATTGGACATATCGTAGTCTGCGGGCACCGGTACTCGGGCGATGTGCTATGCTTATCCCGGTTGGTTTCTTAGTTGAGGCTATTGTGTATCGTATAATCTTGCACCGCGCAGGGTTTCCCCTACTTGGGTGGGGGGATTCCCTTTCCTCTCGCTTTCCCGGTCGGTTCGGGGGTGGTTTTTTGGTGTTTCCACTGATAGTGTGCTGAGTTGGAAGATATTCTGGGCACTTCTCCCGTGTTTCTGCTTTTTCTGGGTCGGTATAAGGGTTATTTCAATTGTGAAAGAAATACTTGCAGCGCTACTTCAGATACTCCCCCCCTCTCCACCAAGTTGTGTCCCCATTATTCCACCGACGGCACACGACCAAGTAACCGCCATTCCGTTTCTCAAAGTATCGTTGGTTCTCTCACCACTTGTTTCCTCACAAACGGGAGGCACTAGCTTACGGACGGGAGGTTATGCTCCTGATAAACCTTGGGAACATCTCATGCCGTAGATTACAGCTATCAGGGTTTCATAGAAGGGGGGGGTCGAAGCGATGGACACCGCTCCGGATCCCACCGACCAACCGCCTTTGCAAACTAACCAATCGACAAGCAAACAGGGTTTCGCTCCCCCTCCCCCCCACGAGCTAGTTTGAACACCCAAGCGCATGCAGAGCAATAGGGGTGTCTGCAACGGACAACCAGTGTGCAAACAGACCCGGACACGACGGTTTGTTGACGAGTTCCCCTGAGTCCAGTGGGCGCTCTCGACCGGGGGCCATCCGGAAAAATTGTGTCAATCTCGGTACCAGGTAGCGATACCATTCCAAGATTTGGGGTGGTGGGATTACCGGTACCGGTCTTGCCTCCGAGATGCGCAACAGAATGGGGGGGGGGGGTCTTGCTATGCTGATATTATGGATGGGATTGGCTTGTATAAACGTCGAGATCGTTGTTGGGATCCTCCCGAGGAGGACGTGATATTCTACATGAATGGCTACCGTTCTTTGCTTATCCTCTAGCGTCTGACTAGCTGCGGCCGGGCTTTTGAGGCTTCCGGATGTCACACTGAACTTGCGATACTGGTCTGGCTTTGTGAGATATTTGTTGGGCACTGCCTCAAGTTGGAGGAGAAGGAGGGGAGGAAATATATGCTGTGCGTTTCCTCACCTCGAGGACAGGTATCTCGCCACCCGACCCCAGAACGCCTGAAAGGGTCCATGGCGGTGGCTCCATGGATTGCGGGATAAAACGGCGATAATGAGCACATTTCGCTCCGAGAACTTGCGAACCATATTCAAAATTTCACATTTGTCCATTCAAGGGAGCGAAAAGAATATCCGAGTTTCAAAGGCTCCCCCACGTCACACCGTTAGGTACTGCTCCCACATTGAGATGCTTTAGAAGGCGCAGTTCGAATTTTCACATCTTCCCATAAACTTTTGACCCCAACACCAAGCAGAGTAGGTCATACACACATACACTAGCACGATATGGCAACGCCTCCCCCCCCCTCCTCAAAACCCACAACTTACCAGCACCATATCATACCAACACAATACCAAGGAACCAGAGGCTCCCTTCCGTGGTTACGATTCCCCCCAATAAAAAATCACACGTAAAACATCCACCACCAAAGCACCGGAGCACCAACCGCTTAAAAAAAACCCCAAACATCCAATCCCACCCCTTCACCCGTCGATCACCACCCACACCCAAACGAGAGGTACATAAGTTCCAGTATGACAACCATCACAGTGACAAGAAACGAACAGATCCATCCAGTAAACCCCAACCCTTGACAACACCCCACAACGAACATTCAACCTCGCAGAGTAGGGTATGATATCATATCATGCATAACCCACTTGGACACTCGCGAATATCATATCATACCAAAATCGCACACAGGACACCATCCACCCACACGAGTATGATAGCTGACACTTCACCGACCGATTACGAACCCAACCGGCAGATTAGTAAGTTCGTTAGGCTCCATCTGGCTCCATCGAATGGAGTCCGAGGCGCGTTTTTCGGGTCGGTGTCATACGGTTAATGCCGCGGTTATCGTTAACCTGTAATTATTGGCGTGGATTGTCGCGGATCTGGAGTACGTTTCGAATCGACGAACGGGGCGAATGGAGGAGCACTGGTTGAGTTTGGTATGGCGGTGTCCCTGAATGGCTGGTCGCGAAGGGGAGGAAGGGGTGGCTTTGGCGGTATTGTGGCAAGGGAGAGAGTGGTTGGTGATCGTGCTGGATGGGCCGGTTTGCATGGAGGGTGGGTGGGTGTTTTTGGTAGGGATTGAAGGTGGTGTGGTTTTGGGTGGTGCGTGGAATTGGCTTTTTGCTGGCGCCGCTTGGGAAGGGGGTGTTATGCGACTCGGAGATAATATAGATATATATATATATATATATTTCGGATTGAATATGATCAAGTATTATCCTCAATGTCGGACTAAAAATACACTCTAATGTACACCCCTTCCCACTCATGATATCACGCCTCCTCATCAGCAACTTCCTCCATCTCCGCTTGGAACTTTGAAAACTCCACATCCACATCGGGTGCGGCGTTGATCTTCTTTCTCTCAAACCCTTCCTCTTCCTCTTCCTCTTCCTCATCCCCACCCCCCTTCCCCTCACCTAACGTAGCATTCTCAACGAGCATCTTCCTCTTCACCGCCGCGGGCACAAATACGGAAGCCTCCTTCCTCAAGTCCCTAATTATCGGCGCAGCAGAATACGTAGTCTGCGCAGGAGCAATAGCCGGCTTCTCCGGGAGCTCGTGCACGGTCCTGGGACCTCGTGGCCAGGCTTTCCTCGGCAGGGGAGGAGGGGTGCCGGGGGGCATAGGGATATCACGAACAGAGGAGGACGTCGATCCTCCGGAATCGGAATCCCTCTCTTCGGAACCCTCCTCTTCTTCCCGTCGGTGGCGAAGAAGACGATGATGGTGGGATCTCGGGGGGTCCCTTTTCTGTTTAGCATGATTAGAAAAGAATTTCGTGATCGGAGCGGGGTCGGTAAATGGTATATACCTCATCCTTCTCCATATCCCTAGCACTCCTCTTGACTCCTACGCGCTGTTCCGGCACCTTCTCGCCGAGCGCTTGCTTCGCCTTTTTTACCGCTGCTAGATCCCTCTGTAGTTCCGCAAACAGCTTCTTGTCACCAGCGTTCATCTGCCCCCCGCCCTCTTCTATTGCCGTTAATTCATCGATCTGCTTCTGGATTCGGTCGGGATTCCGTCTCGCGAGCTTCTCCGTTCGGAGCTTTTGCTTCTCAGCCTTGCCCTTTTTCACTTGCTTGGCCTTTTCCTTTTTGTGCCAGGCTTGCATCTTCTTCTTTCTTTCCCTTTTTTTTTTTTTTTTGCGCGTTGGCAGGGTTTGTGACACTTTCTGTGGTAAGAGAGGGAAAATGGGGTTTTTTGTCTAAAGGTATGCTANCGGGTAGAAAGAGGGGGACGATAGTTGTGGGGGAGGGGAGTGGGGGAGTGGTGGATGGGGAGGATTGTTGTTATGATACTTTCTGGGTGAGGTTCGGTCGGATTGTTGGGGTGAGGTTGAAATTAGGTTGTGTCAGTTGGAGCCGCATTGATCGACCGGGTAGTTCCGTTCCGGTTGCGGGGGTCCGTGAGTGAGTTTTTGTGATGCCTTGCCGAATGGGGAAATTTGGAAGTTTGGCAACTGTGGGGTTCTTTTTTTTTACACTTGACCACATACGGGTAACCTGAGGAGTTATCGTGGACCCATAGTATAGTTGTCTCTGCTTTTTTTTTTCTCTTCCTTTTTCTTTTTTATTATGGCGAGCTTATTTTACGGCTGAATTCCGAGCTACAAGGCATTCGACTTCATCACCTGTTTCACGACATATCCCACCCTCTCGAGGACCCCACCAGTCCTACCAAAACAGCAACATAGATCAACTACAACTCACTAGCCGTAATCATGGGCCTTTCCACTTCCTATAGTTAAGCCGATATTAATATTAGCTTTCAATCTTCAAACCATGTTTATGAGCCGTGCCCAACCTACCTCGCGCTTCTCCCTTCCACAAAGCGTCTCAACGAGAGTCAGAGCGAACAGCAGTGACGTCCCGGGTCTAGATCCACTGGTCAACCTCTACCTCTTAATAGAGGTCTGGACAGGGGTATGGCGAACCCTCTAGAAGTAATAATCTTTCCATCAAGGACAACTCTGTCCTGAGAATACTCCCAGCCTCCCTCAACGACGGCCTCCTGAACACTAGGATGGCTGGTAACTTTGGCCTTCCAACCGCCTTCGGCGCCGAATCTCACGAGTGCTCTAATTACTGTTAACTAGTCCTTCAAAGGTGACCTATAGCGAGCCGGCGGAGTTGAGATACTTTGTAGCAGCACAGATAGCACCAATATACACCCCTTCCTTCTGAGCCCTGTTGATAAGTTTAGCAACAGCACCGCTCTCTTCGAACGCCTTTGTGCCGGGGGCGCCGCCAGGTAATACTATCAGATCCGGCTGTGTGTGTAAATTCCTTAGCTCTACCGAGGTTTTTAGCATTTAGGGGGGGGGGGGTCTGATGAAAAAAGAAGAAGATACAAGTTGAGTCTCGGGATCCAAACTCTGAACGTCTGGGATGACCTTCACTCCGCGAGAAAGTCTGCCATGCCAGGTTAGTGCCAGCCAACATCATGCGGAGAACGGTGGACATGTAAAGTACGAGTAATGGAAAACGATAATACCTCGCAAACGAATCCGAAATATTCACCCCAATAGAGCAAACCAGGAATCCGGCGCGAACCAAAACTACCCCACTCGGAATAACCGTCAGCTCAAAAACACCCCACCCCACCCGTTATCGGAACAAAGCGAGAACAAAACACAGGAAACCGGAACCCGTCACACCAGCATAAACAGTGACGAACTCGATCTCTTCCGACCCATCCGCGACGAGAACAAAAGCCTTCTTAGCCATCTTTAGTGATTTTCTTTTCTTTCCTGTTTTCTCTCTCTCTCTCTCTCTCTCCGGCTGGTAAATGACAGTGTGCGCGGGGGATGTCCGAGGGTAAATTGTGAGCTTATGGTAGATGGTGTACGGAACGGTAAGCGGGACTCTGCGGTGAGGTGGGGTGGGGGGGGGGCCTGGCGGCTGGCCTAGTTTATTCCGCGCCAAGCGAAAGGGGTATCGTATCGGCGTCCATACATACATCCATCCATCCGTGCGAGACAACCACCGCCACTATCATACCACCACCACCACCACCACCACCACCACTGTCTCCCCGGGTTTAAACCAAAATGCGGAGCGTATCCTACGAATTGGTAAACAGCGACGGCTACGAATCGATACACCGTAACTTACCCTCGCGCGCCATCACACCCACCCTTCCCCGCCCCTTTCACCCTTCACCCCTGCAAAAAATAATACGGTAATAAGGGAAATGAAGGCTATTCTTTATATACGATAATAAGACATGTTGTTGACTGAACAAGTATTTGTATGTAAAGTATGGTGGTAACTACGCAAATATACAAAGGAAAAAGAAATAATAGGGTGGTGGTGTGGGGGGAAGGGAGTGAAAAATGAACACCCGAGCCGCAGCCGTGGGCGGCGTGTGATACCCCTCCCCCATTCTGAACCAAGGTATGTATAATACGGTAGTCGGACCAAGAAACAGGGAAGGAAGGAAGGATGGATGGATGGATGGATGGATGGAGAAAGTAAAAAGGAGAGAGAGAATCTGATAATAATATCCATGTCAAATACAATTTCGTTAAAAAAGAGGAAATGATGTTTACAGAGAAAAGAGGAACTAGAAAGACATGAAAACTCCGGTGAAAGCAAAGAAGGACGAAAATAAAATATAAAAACCGACCACAAGACCGTAGAAGAACCCCAAAGTAAAACCCACCCTACCCGTTGCCCCTTCTAAGATCTAAAAGCCATACAGCGCCGTTTGGGAAGTGTACTCCAGAAACAGACCCAACAAAGGAGAATGATTGAGTGAGCAAGGAAAAAGAAAAAAAGAAAAAAAGGAAAAAAAAAGGACCTTTGGACAGGAAGAGAAGATACGGTAGTGCGCCCTCAAGACTTTGTGGAAGTAAAGAAAACTATAAAGGAAAAGGGAAACTAGCGTACCAAGACCCGGGAATAGAGAAACGACATGAATATAAAAAGAAAGAATCCTTGTTTTGCAATCACGCCGAAAGAAAAAAATCCCCCCAATTCCGATACCGCCCTACCCTCGCCCGTCATTACCCTTACTTTGCATCTATCATCCCGTAGAGATATATCAAAAATACGCAAACCCACCAGATTAACTCCGCTAAAAGGCCGCCCGAGATGGTAAAGAATTGATGCCGAGAAAAAAACAAAGGAGATTGGTTTTCATCGTGAGAATGGTATTCGAGGGACTCGGGGTTTTTTTTCTTCTTTTTTTCTTTTCGTCTTTTGGGGATAGTGATAGAGAGCGTGTCGAGGCGAGTATGTGGGACCGAGATATACCGGAAATCTAGATTTTCGAAGATTCCTGGGACCTTTTGTTTTCCTCCGTCAGTTGTAGCCAACCTTTTCCCCAAAGTACCAGGTCATCTCCTCACAAGGGCCATCACATATTCGCTCGCCCGGATTCCTAACAGGCTTCCTAACCATCCTCACCTCGCCGCGGATAGTGACGGCGCGGAAGTTGATCTTGAGATAAGCCTTGGCGACCATGGGACGGTCCTCCGGCTTCCGAAGAACCCGACGCATAATGGGCTTGAGATCGTTTCTTGCTGACACGGGGTGAGCGAACTTCTTCTTGATGAACTTCTTGTAGAACTGGCTGTCCGTGTTATCGTGCATCGTGGAGTTGTAGTCGGCTATGGAGTAATCGGGTGCAGGAGAGTCCTGCACGTTTTGGAGCACCACCGGATCGATGGTGCCGGGGGGCATATGACGTGCAGGAGAGACGCTCTTGGACTCAGTGTTAGGAGCGCTGTAGTAGGCCGAATCCGCGGTGCTATGAGGAACAGAAGTTGTCTTCGGAGGGGTGGT
The DNA here is from genome assembly GCA_003182015.1 of Tuber magnatum. Lineage (NCBI taxonomy): Eukaryota > Fungi > Ascomycota > Pezizomycetes > Pezizales > Tuberaceae > Tuber > Tuber magnatum. The sequence goes on from PYWC01000015.1 coordinate 169,320, forward strand.
AAGGTCCACCAGGGCCGGCGTCAATAAATCGACAGTGTTCGCCGAGGTGGGAAACAAAGTTACTGTGGCAGAAGCTTCAATAGCAGCTCCGTTTGTAGCTTTGCGGCGTCCGAGTAATGAGGGTTGGCCAGAACCCTTGTTAAAAAATGTCGGGTTCAATCTGAAGCTCATTTTGCGGGCATGGCGGGCCTTGCTGCTGTTGGACAGCTCTGCCTTCCACCTCTTGCGGGACTGTTCTTGAAGCATGGCTGACTTTTTGTTCTGGATTGCTGTTGAAGCCTCGATGGAACCAGTCCAACTTTAATCAAGTTGGAGAGTAAAGCACAGCTGGCTGTGTGCGCGGGAAATAAGGACAGAGGAGGAGGAGGAGGAGGAATGCCGTAAGATTTCAGTAATTTAGACGACGAAATAATTTATGTGGAAGATGGTTAAAGGTACGAGGTTAGTGGGAGTAGGAGTGGGGGAGAAACTAATGCTAAAGGAAACAGGCAAGTCAAGGTAGAGAGGGGGGGGGAGGGAGGTAGATGTTGTTAAGAGGAGGAGAAGTGGGAGTGGGTGGGAAAAGTGGTGCGTGCAAGGTGGTGGTGGTTGTGGTGGGGTGGGAGAGTGTTGAGGGCCAAATTGTGCCTGGAGTGAGTTGCTCTGCTCTCGCTGCTGACGGTGGTGACCGCCCGCAACGACCAAAAACTTCAATTGTTACCGACCAAGAAAGAATGGCAACGCGCCAAGCACAATGGAGTAGTGCTCTTAGCGGGCGCAGATTGGATCAGTTTAATAGGGTTCTTTTTTTGGCGGCGCGGGGAGGGGGGTCTATGTTTCTCCTCCTTTGAAAAGTTTAAAAGGAATCGAGGGAAGAATAGGTCAACCCCGAGAGGGCTCGTTAAATGGACTCTATTCGTTCCGAGAGGGTTTACTCAGGGTCCCCTATGGCCGCGGGGAGAGGTTATGGGATTACGGGTTACCGTACTCTACCGGTACAGTCTGTCCTGTCGTGCACAACCCCAACGCGGCCCAGGGATGCAGGGAGCTTATCGTTTCGAGGGGAAAGGAAGGGAAAAAAAGGAAAAAGAAAGATGCAACTGCTCAGATCCCCAGATCACCGAGTGTAAGGTAATTCCGCGATATCTGAATTCGGTGTTCGAGTTGAAAGCCAGAGGAGGGCGAGAGGTCAAAAGGGAGAGAGGAGTACTAGTAGTTCCCGAATATCTCATCCGGGGGAGAGAATGAAGCTTGAATGCCGTGGAGGAAGAGGAACCTCGGAGAGACTGGGACCGACACTGAGCTATCATACGGTAGCTGGGGGTGGCGGATTGGCGGGCAGGCTTGAGGGACCTGGGACCTGGTGCCACACACACATTCCCATGGCGCCAGCCCATAGAACCAGCGTGCTATGGTAAATAGTAAAAATGGCAAGAGTAGCGCAGTTCACGGACGAATTATTCCTCATCCAGCACAATTTTCCACCGCTTCTCGATCCGGGACCGTACTATTGACCACGGATGGGCGGTATGATGTACGGTACGGTCCCATAGTTACCCGGGAAGCCGTCTGCGGTAAGTCTACTTGTAGATAATGTAGAAACTAAGCATTTAGGGAAGTGAAATATGGGCAATAAAGCTGTAACCGCGAGTTCATATACTTCGAGGCTGAACCCAAAGCCCGGAGGTTTCCCTTTCGTGAAAAGCCTTAAAGGCAACATTTGACCCGCTGCAATTAAAGGAAAAGAAAAAGACTATGATATTATGTTCTTGACCCGGCCAACAAGCCAACCAACGGAGCTGCTCGTCGTTAGAACCGCTGTGGAAGGGAGAGCGAAGACCAATTGTCAGGTGCACGTCATGTTTTCCCTTGCTCGAGTGAGTGAGAAATGGAGAGGAATCAGCTTTGGGTTCAATAGTCCGTCATGCGCACGTGAACATTCACTGTCTTGGGATGGCTTGTCCGTCCTGATTCGAGGCTGACATGAATGGAACGACCTTTAACGGGGCTCGCCGCTTTTTTTTGTACAGTACCGCTCCTCCCACTGTGACGGTGCGTTGTTCTAAGGTGGAAGAGGAAACAGCAAAAAAGGGTACCGATACTCTCTCGAGTGATGAGAATGTTATCCACCCACCTACCGGTACTCGTGCGGTGCAAGAGAATGTCACAGCCCTTTTGCAATAATTGCAGTGTGGGGGAAGCGGGAACTTTCGTAATTCGGGTTTCGGAGGGCCTTCTTTGTTGAAGTAAGGCGTCCTGCTCTACAGTACGGTATGTGTCGACCTGTGCAACAACCAGCGTTTACAAGCAGCCTGGGAAAGAAGTGAAGAGCGCCCCAAACTGCAACCGCTGCCCCTTTCCTCCCCCGGAACCTTCAAACATGGATCGGAGGACAGCTGCCACGTAGGAGTATACAGGAGAAGCTAGCATGAATATTTCTATTATTATTGAAGGGTTAGAAGGAATGCAAAAAGCGAAGGGAGGAAAGCAAAAGAAAAGAAGAGGTGAAAAAAGAAAGGAAAAAAGAAAAAGAGGTTCAGAAGGAAATTCACAATTCATTGAGAAAAAGGTTTTGCTGGCGAACGCGGGGAAAGGGAAAAAGGGATAATTAATGGGAAGGGTTGAGCTGTCCTTGCACATCCTGCCAAGGGCATCTCAGGATGTTTCTGTTCTCGCAGGAGGGAGGGACGTCATGATACCTGGCCGTTGGTATCATAACTCTCTCTCTCTCCTTCGTGGGTCTTTTTTTCTTTTTTTTTTTCTTTTTTTTNGGGGGGGGAATATGATTGTTTATTATGTTGGACGTGAGCCTTTTGCACGGAGCTAATACCTCACAACCCGCACCTGCCAGGTGACGTTTGGGCTCCAACAATTGATACTCGTACATGCTACCGGTACTGTTATCGCCGAGCAGTGAAGTATGAACGGGCGAATAGTGCAATCCATTCCTTCGCGGTCAACCGGGTTCCTCAGGGGGGGGTTTCCTTTCTTTAGCAAGCTCGAACAGGAGATCTCTCTCGCTTGCATCTCGCAACGATGGTGGAGTGTCAACCGAGTAAATAACGTGGGAGAGAATGTCTGTTCCTTGCCCGTTGCCCTGTAGTCCCGCAGCTCCCGCAGATCAGAGCATAACACAGTACTCGTACCGGTACAGTGCGGACACCCTGCCCTACCCAACCCACTCTGCAAGTATGATACTAGTACAGTACAGTACAGTGCACCACCACCGCCGCCGCCACCACCGCCACCATCTTACTGCCTTTGAGCAAGCGCTCCACACTTCCGAGGGAGGGAGGGTGGACGAATCCGTACAGTAAGTGGTGGATCTCGCTTTGACTTTTTTTCTCTCTCCGTCGTATCATACGGTACTCGAGTACCGGTACTGTATTGTACAGCATTCGGGGCACTTTGATAAATATTCATTCTCGGATTCACCAGAGAGCTCCCGGATCAGCCGACGAGCTCTGATCCGAGTCTTAAAAAGGCGGGAAAAAAAGACGGAAGGAAGAGACAACGAATGTGGTTCGCCGGCAACAGTATGCATGCCCCCACGCCCGGTGCGTGGTTGTTTATGATACCAAGGGAAATATCAAGTTCGTCACTCCACTAGAGCTCCCGCGGATTCCTCGTAGCTCCAACTCCTGCTTAGCCCTTTCGAGTAATCTTCCGGACCTGTGGCCCCGTTCGGAACCCTGGCTGTGCTATTTTTGTCAATTCTTTTCAGTTGTCGGGGTTTAAACCATTCGTTTATTCCAGCACCGACAAGCTCGCACTGTTCCGGTGGGAGCGGAATGGAGAAAGGGGTTGATGAATTGGCTCACCGGTGCTGCTTGGGATTAGTAAGGAAAACTCCTGTATGATACTAGAGTACTCACGCGTCTTTGCCAAGAAAAACGCCGTCAGCCGAAAATAGGGGGGTAAACTATGACGACAAGGTACCATAGACAAGAAACAACGGGGAGTAGAGCCTTACAGTAACCATATCCTCTACGATCAGATCAAACCAAACACCATGTTCCACCACAAAAATGCCAAGCAGGGAAAGCCTCTCAATTCCAATCTGGAGTGCAATTATTACATTGATTCAAGTAGAAGGAATGAGCTATTCACATGTTTATGAGGCTCTGAATGGGCAGGTTTCACTAAATACAATAAAAGAAACTTGACTCAGAGTAAGGGTCAGTAGGAGAGGTGAGGATTGAAGTATAGTATATACTAATTGGAGAATATAATAGGAGTGATCACAGAGTCGCGATATCTTTTGCTTACTTGAAAATCTTAACGATCAAATTCGACCCGAGCCTGCTATTCCACAAAAGATCCCTCCCAGTTCTGCTACCTCTGAACGATTGAAAGATCTTGCCTTATGTGATGAGGAACACTGGCAAAAGACCTTCCCACAAATTGCGGCAGAGGCTGATGTTAACATTTCCAAATCATATGCTTATAAGATAATGAATAAGCATTATAATTTGGACCGTTTTGAGCCTCGACGAAAGCCAAAACTGCAGCCCAGAGACTGGCAAGCCCAGGTAGTACTGGCTGATTGGGCACTCACAAAACCTTTGGAATGCTTCGCTTTCACTGATGAAAGTTGGATTGAAATAGAAGGCACGCGTGGATGGTAAAAGATCACTTGACCCTGAAATTCAAATCCCTATGACTATGCCATCCCATTTCATAAACCAGTCTTCTCTCTTATGCTTTCTACTTGTGTTACTATGGGCTACAAGGGTAAACTATATATTTGGGAGAAAGAGTGTCCGGAAGAGCAGGCAAAGAACAACAAGGAATTAGAGAAGGAAAATAAGGAAAAGTGGGAGAGAGTAGCTGATAAGAGAAGGAAGGCATTACTACCAGGTACTATTGAATATCAGGAACTGGAGTCAAAGAATGCAAAAATTCGAGAATATAATCGAGTTAAAGAATCTACAGCACCATGCAGGAGACCAAGACACCCTGAGTGGAAGTTTGAGGAAGAGGTACTAGCCAGGAGTGCAGGAGAGGGATTTGATTGGTTTATGTATAGGAAAGAAGTCTTACACCCACTGGTGTATCCAGTTCTGAAAAAGGTTCAAGAAGAGGAAAGAATGGATATCTGGCTTATCGAGGATAATGCCGGCAACCACACACAGGCAGTAAGGATAGATACCAAAGAAGCATTCAAATTTGGAATTAAATGAATTCCTCATAAAGATTCTCCTGTTGATGGACTCCCTTGTTGGCCCACCAACTCTCCTAATATTAACAAGATCGAGCCACTCTGGCAATACCTGAAAGATCGTCTCGCAAAGTACCTCTGCCCAAAGGGCCAGTCACGCAGTGAAATCGATTAATATAAACGAATAATTCATAATGAATGGGATACGATGCTACAGGAGGTTATTGACTGCCATTGCCGGAAATTTCATAGAAATCTCCGGCAACTCCAGGAGAATGGTGGAAAAAAACAACTTTGATGCCTAGCGTGCTGGCTACTTTTCAGGCTCCTACAAGATACCTTCTCCTCTACTTTCAAGGAGGTATTGATAAAGTTGTCTAATTAGCATAATGTTATAGCAATGGAGTGAATGGGATCTTGGAGGTAAAAGGTACACGATCTAGTTCAATCTTTCATACTTATTGTTCTTAGACAATTTCCCAGCCCACCCAAACACTCCCGCCTGGGCCACCCAGACAGATGCTGACTGGTGGGATTTGTATGAAGATATGAGTATGATCAGCACAATAGTACTAATTCATCCAAGTAAACCACTTGAAAGTTTCCCACCTGAGTTTAGCTGTCCAGATGAGAGGGGTGTCTGGGTGGCTTAGGAGGTTGTTTATAAGTGGAGAAGCAGCCAGAGGGATATTGCCGAAATTCTCTGAGACTAACAAAATCTATAGCATATACTCCTGCTCAACGGAGCTTTCCATTATTATACTATAGCATGTTTAGCTATACTCGTAAGAACTTCTGTTCTTTGAAAGTAATAACTCTTGTCCTTCATCGCTAACTTCAATGATTACCAGCAAATTCAGCAGTTACAGATACTATATCCCATCAACTCAGCAACTTTTACAGCACTGTTATAAGGCCCCACTTCAAGCCTTCAAACCAGACCATGTACTTCTACTGACTCAGACTTGGCTATAGGTGCCTGACCTGGAAGTATCCGTATTACTCAGACCATATGGGCAATGAAGATATATCTGTGGAACACGGTACTGATAACTGTGAGATCTGGGAGATACACCAACAGGGGAGCAAGAAGGCATAATATCTGGCTGGCTGCAATTATAGGTTCAGAAAAGCCTTATTGGGCATATGGTTTTGCAGTATGTGGTGGATGGGTGCATGGTAATGGATTGTTGCTTTTCATATTCTATGCTGCTAGGCATACAATATGGGTTTTTTTGGTTTTGTCAATGTACTTCACCTGTGCATATCAGGTATTGGGGTCTGGTTTAGTTTTGGTTTAAAATACTTTGGAAAAACAGTGCAACATGTGAGTGTTTATAGTGTCTGTTACTTTGCAACAAGTATCGAAAATCCCATGTTTTCGGCTCACGGCGTTTTTCTTGGCAAAGACGCGTGAGTACAGTATTAAGTTAGGATAAAGACCACAAACAAGCGCACTAGTACACGGGTAGTCGAGATGTTCCGGAGCCAAGGGATACCGGTATCACACCATCATCATCATCATCATCATACCGGTACTGGCATGTATCGAGGGACCAGCAGGGTGGCAGCCGATTCATAAAATTACAGTTGTCTTCGTTCTTCTCCTCCACTTTACTTGTGCTCTCAGCCTGAACTCGGCAGATCGACGGACACTGGAGGGGGGCCAGGCGCGACAAGGTTGACACAGCACACGCTACCGCAGGATCACACAAAGTATGATACGAATTTCCCTGACAGACACCGCACTTTCGAACTGTGCTCGAGCACGGTTCTCGAGCACCTTACTAAAGTATACCACCCCCTGGCCTCCAGGAACTTTCTGATATACAGTATGTACGGTGGTTTTTTTAGTTTTTTTCTTTTCTCTCCTCCCTCCCCCATTCCCCCTCATTCTTCACGAAAAAAAACGGCCCCGAGTTCCGAATTCCGTGGTTACTCTATTGTCGCGGTTCAGCGCTGACAGTACAGTACTCTCAGCTGTGAGCGCGAGTATTTTGCCTCGAGTTCTCTGGAGCTCATCTGGAGCTCGGTTGAAGCGTCATACGGTAGTCTACCGGTAATCGCACATGTGAGTCGGACCGCCGAGCAGTGACTTCCCACGACACGGCTAATTCACGCACACCATGCATTCTGCAGCCCTGCAACCATCTCCCTCTTGAGGAACCTCCTGGGCGAAAACGCTTACAAAATCATTCCAATCCTTAATTCTTGATCCCGATGGTTATAGTAAAATTGAAAAGGGCCTCTCGAGTCACAGAATTTAGTTGTCAGCGCTTCTCCCAGCTTCTTTGTGTTCTCTGACTTGGAGACGAGGCCTCTAACCTCCGTGTCGCCTTGGGAAAAGAAAAAAAATTCGAGATTTATGACGCTCCATGATTTTTTGGTAGAGAGTTGGCCTGTCATTCCAGGGCTGTGTCGCGGGGCGTATTTTTTTCATCGGATGGGGTTTCGTTATTGATTCCGGGCGACGTGGTCAGGTAGGTTGGTCCACGGTAGGCTTCCTTACAGCTAAGAACCACGAAAATCCGTGTTCTTGATCACAGATGCATACTGGAGACGCGAAAAGAAAAAGAAAAGAGAAAAGGGATTTCACTGTCATATCAACCACAAAATTCAACCCGATTATGTCCTTCCAAGATACATCTGTGACGAGAGCACGAAAAAAGAATCCCCCCAAAACCTGAGCTCCTCAAGGTTCCGAAAGGACCGCCTGCTAAGGTGCGGTCGCCAACGCAAGCTTAAGGCTCTCCTTTAGGGCTTTCACTGCCCCACGTTCTGAACATCATGGGTTTGAATTTACTTGAGACCATCGTCCTCTTATCATAGAGGTTGTGAGGATCAGGTAGGTGCAGACTACGCCGTGTCTTGGCGGCGAATAGATATCCTTTGATTTGCTCGGGGTTGATATGCTAGCACCCGCCCGAGTGGTTATTCAAGGTCCCCGCCTGGCTGTTGAGAACCCCTTACGCGAATATACGACAGCCTCCATATCGCAGAGAGAAACTTGGCACCGCATGGGAATGCTACTGTATGCGCTGGAGAGGGGGAGCACTGGTTGGGCAGAAAGGGGATTCCCCGTATTGGCACTGATGGGTCCAGGGACCGAGGATGTAGCGAGAGCATGGCAACAATCCCGATATTTGGTATCGTCGTCGGTCCGAGTGCTATCGGTCTACTGGAACTCGTTTTATCTGGCGGAATTCGGTTTCTCCCAGGTGGTCATGCTGCGAGAGCACATTGATACCCCCTGGCGGTCTGTTCCCTCTTATGCCCTTGTCTTCGTGATATATTTTGGTGTGCTTTTTTCAATTAGGTTACCTTCACACACGCTCCCTTTGTAGTCTTTGGGGGGTTCCTCGTGTTCCGCACATCTCGACAAATCTAGTGTATGTTTATGGGCCCACCAAGAAATCTGTCTATCCTCTCCCGGTCTTTCATGCGCCGGGGTTGCGGTCCGTTGGCTTATTTCGCACGAGTATGATAAGCTTATAACCCCCCCCCCTCTATTCGGGCTATGCTAGGAACAGTGACCAGGGATCCTCCTCTTCGGAGAGAACGCCGCATCCTATGACCGGAAGCATAGCGCGCAAGCTCCTATGGTGGGGTATGTATGAAAGGAAAAGGGCCCTATGAGATGTCAGAACCTGTTAACAATGGTAGCCCATCACCGTAAATCACTCGTTTGCGAATCTTCGGCGTGACCTATTGTCGGGTTTGTTTTGCCGGTCGCTTAAAATCCTTGACATGTGTCCGGTGGAGCTCCTTGCCCAAGTGTGAGCTCCCCTTCCCTAATGTTGGCGCTCCCGTGCGCCTTTGTTTAGAAAACCACTCTTTTGAATCGTGATGGGAATTCGGTTAGAGCACCGGGTTTCTTGGCCCTGCAAGGCGCTTGTACCCGAGCACTGTCCGAGTACTAGGACTCAAGTACTGTGCTCCGTTATCCCCACCCACACTGACATCATGTCCATCGTTACGGTTCGGTCAAGTCCAAGTGCTCCACGTAGGTTCAGGAACACTGGGGCAGAGAAAGATATATTCTACATCCAGTGTATTTTGTACTTTGGCGCTGGGGTTCTAAATCTCGGCAAGTACTCGTAGGGTTTTCATTGGTCGCTTCGCGATGCGGCTGTGAGGATTTTCGATCGGAGGAGCGCGCTGGGGCGGAGAACAGTACCGGTAGTGTCCACATCGTATTGGGCGATCCAAGTGTAAGCATCCCCTCCAGCTTTTCCCGTTCCGTTGCTTTTCAGCCGTGGAGTCGCTCGGCATCACCAACATGGACCTATTCTGCGCAGCATTCTAATTAAAGTGACAGGAACTGCGAAGGCTTCAGGCACCCTCTACGGGAAGGAGCTGTTCGTGATTTCCGGGGGAAGTACATATGCTAAGGTTTTCCTTCCTCGCAATTTCTCCAGGAATCCTCCGGAGCTCTCGGGGATAATTTTCGATCATGTCCTGGGGTCGTCAAGGGAGCAAACGGCGCGGGTCAAACGCTAGTATCGAGCTATACCGGAGAGTTCTGGCTGATGATAAAGGTGATGCAGGCGGAAGTTCGAGTTGGAGGGATGATGAATCGAAGGTATTTTTCGGGGCGCAAACGAGGGGGTGAGTATCATGCGCCTGCACTGAAGCTAGCTGATAGGCACTAATCAGTGATGGCATTTTAGATTAAGGGAAGATGGGGACAGCGATTCAGACGATTCAGAGGCACCACCGCCCTCATCGGGCTCGCTCTATCCGAGCCAGAAGCTGTCGACTGCCCGGTCTAGACTATCTACTTCGAGTTCTAGGTTATCAGTACCGAAGGGTCCTGTGGCGGCGATTCTGGATGGATCGGTTTCGTGGAGGACGGGTGTTAAGATGTGTGCTAGCATCGCGGCTACGACATTCCTTTTTACGCTCGGGATCACAATTTATTTTGTTGCCGTGTACCCTCCAGAGAATACTGGGCTGGGGACGCTGTACTTGGGTGATTGTGATGAGATGAAGAAGATTAGTATCTGGGCACATGTGGCTATCAATTTCGTCTCTTCGATATTACTGGCCGGGAGTCATTACACGCAGCAAGTCTTGAGCGCGCCGACAAGGGGGGAAATTGATGCAGCTCACGGGACGAAGTCAGTATACCGCGTGATCCGGAGTTTACTATGTTTGGAGGAATGCACTGACACGGTTTGGAAGGGATTGGTTGGATATTGGGATACCTAGTTTCAGGAATCTAAAGTATGGAACGATTTTCTGAATTGTGTCGGATACGGGTGCTAAAATTTCAACAGGACGGTGGGCCATTTACACCGGATGGAGAGGGTAAGAGTGTGGGTTTGGTGGACTTTGGGATTTACAAGCGTTCCCATGCATCTGCTGTGAGTTTGCCTCATCCTCTTCTGCACTATGGGCTCTGCTAACGTGTTTTCTCCGGTCAGCTTCAACTCTGCCATTTTTTCCACACTATCGTTAAACAACTATTATGTGGGGATAGCCACGCCGGACTTTTTTAACGGAGCCCCGTATAACCAGACTGGTCACGTAATAAGTGGTCTTAGGGCCGGTGCAATGGGCTCCGTCATTGTAGAGCCGTTTGTGGAAGGCTTCAATTACACATTCCAGAACCCGCACAATCAGCGGGAACGCTATGTCGGCCATTATACTTACGGAGGCGAGAGTATCCAGACTGGCAATGTTCAGATCGAAGGGAGTTTTTATAACACTACGAATAGTTCAGATTCCGTGGCTGTGAAAATCATCAAAGAGATGGTGGATGCCTGGATACCGGATTACAATTTCGAGCAGATGCGGGAGGTCGCTCGGATCATGAGCGAGGAGGGCGGGACATGGGATAAAATGGACACGAAAGAATGCAGGGCAAAGTACTCGCAGCCTCTTCTGAGCGACATGCAAAATCTGGTGTTGGTCTCCTCAACAAAGTCCAAAGGGAACTCTTCTTTGATGTCAATGATCATGTACAATTCTCTGGAGCACAAACACTACTGGATGTGCCAGAACGAGAGCACGTTGGTAGATGTTAACAACTGGAACAAAACTGGCTACGCTTTCCCGAAGAACTGCGAGATGGGAGCTGACGATGGGGAGAGGGATATCCCGGACGGTGATTGGGTGGTTCGGGGACACACTGTCACCGAATGTAGAGGGCAAAAGTCCCGGAAGAAATGCAAGCTGCAGTTCAGCGTCGGCATCCTCACGGTTGTCATCATTGCGAATCTGCTCAAGGCGATTGGTATGGCGATGGCCGCCTTCAGGATGAAGACTGTGCCACTTGTATTTATGGGGGATGCTATTGAGTCTTTTCTCAAAGAGCCGGACATTACCACCTTGAGAAGGTGTCTGGCCGACAAGACGATGGCAGAGTCATCGTGGGAGTTTCAGCCGGCACCAAAGCCGTACACGCCGGAGCAGTGGAGGTGGTGGCATGCGCCATCTAAGAGGAGATGGTCCATCACCGTAGGGACCTGGATGGGTATTATATCCCTATCGGCAATTTTCATTGGGACTGGATACGCGAAGGATGTGAGGAATGGTATGGAAACTGACATAAAGTCGCTGTGAGTATCCTAGCCCATTACTTGGTCCGTCTGGCTAACTATCATGTAGAGTGAAGCGTGGGTTTGGAGCACAAACCACTTCGTCAGTTCTCAGTTCCAGGGATGGAGGGCTTATAATCCCCATATTCTTGGCCAATTCTCCGCAAGTGGTGCTATCGTTCTTATACTTAACGTGCGTTTCGCGATAATCTCTAAGGACCCGTCGGCTAATAGCTATTAGTTACAACGGTATATTCACCAGTATGTTTATGGCCAAAGAATGGATGGACTTTGCAGTAAGGCGTAAACAGCTTCGTGTATCGCAGCCAGTCGGTCAACAACGATCAACATACTGGCTTCAACTGCCCTACCGTTACTCCCTACCACTAATGGCACTAAAGTCCATAACTCATCTTTGCGCATCGCAGGGAATTTTTCTAGCGAAGTTCGAAGTCTTCAGTCCACTTGGCGAGACCTTTAAGGTCGTCTCCACAGTAGGATATTCCGTACGCCCTCTCCCGGTCACCCCCTCAACTTCTCGGTCAGTGGGGTGTCGCTGATCAAGTATGCACTATAGGTGGCGGGAATAACGTTGCTAATGGTCAGCGGATTTATCCACTTAATGGTCCTATTCACCGCAGGCTCGAAGAAATATCCCCTTGGCATGCCACTCGCAGGTAGTTGTTCCGCTGCGATCGCAGCAGCATGTCACCCACCAGAGGACGACATGGACGCATCCTATGAACCGCTAATGTGGGGCGCTGTACCAGCCAAGTCAGGCTCCACCGCAGAATCTGAAGTGGGCCACTGCTCTCTGTCGAGCCTCCCAGTGGACCAGCCGATTATAGGGCATTTGTATGCCGGGAAAGATAAAGATGTACAGATCCCATCATACCTCCATGCTACATAACCTGCCAGCTAGCCAGGGGAACGAAACACGTTGGCGAGCATGGGTGGGGGAATGGACGACTTATTGGATGTTTTGTTTCTCTTTTTTTTCCCTTTTTTTTTCTTTTCCTTTTTTCCTTTTTTCCTTTAGAGAATGTTTTCGGCAATGCGCATTGGATAGGCGTTTGCGGGATTGGGGTTGGGAGTGAAAAAGAAAAAAAAGTTGGTGCAGCATGGTTAGCATTTTTTTTTTTGTTAAATCCTTTGATTGTTTATAGGGTACAATCTCTGTATACAACCAGTAGGTTACGACATAAAAACCCAGTGCAGCATGGTTAGCATACTGTACTGTATCTATACAGTACCAGTGGGTGTCACCTTGTAGACGCAAGTATCATATGCGCAGTAGATATTACCGGTACGGGAATCACAGTTCAATTAAAGTGATCTACACCTGAGGCTCTGCGGGAATTGTCCAACCCAAGGAGCCTATCGTACCGGTGGCACTCGAGTTAGGAATCGCTCTTCACCCGTGCAGGAACCGTGCAGAGCGTGTCATCCCGACGATACATATTATCTCTACGGTACCATATTCATTTCCCCTACGATTTCGCATTCGGTAATAACTTGTATAACAACATAATGTAATAGGGGTTGAAAGAGAAAATTAAAATTCACAATTGATAAAATAAAATAAAAGGCCCGCATTGTCTATGATATGATAACTCTAGTTGTCATGAACGGGGTTAGAAAAAAAGTTCTGCACAGTATGATATGATATGGTAGATAATAGATTGGTCGAGATAGTGATTATCCGACGTTTTCGTAAATTTAGTTTGGTATGATACTCCCCCCTTTTTTTCGCCAATTGGATTCTTAATTCTATTTACTCCTGCGCGGTGTGTGATACTGTATCATACAATATCATACATTAGCGGAGTGATAAGAACGTCAATCACACTTTATCACACTTTTTTTTTTAACTTCCCCTTCTTTCCTTCACAATTCTGTTCCCAATAGCACGTGGGCGGCCCTTTTTTTTTTTTACCTCTTGTCCCTATTCCAATCCACCGGGTAAAAAAAAATAAACCGGTTAAACTTCCGATGAGCCAAGTTTTTTTTTTCTTTTCCAAACATCCCTCCCTCGTCGGACCGAACGGGGGGCAAAGTACTCGCAGCCTCTTCTGAGCGACATGCAAAATCTGGTGTTGGTCTCCTCAACAAAGTCCAAAGGGAACTCTTCTTTGATGTCAATGATCATGTACAATTCTCTGGAGCACAAACACTACTGGATGTGCCAGAACGAGAGCACGTTGGTAGATGTTAACAACTGGAACAAAACTGGCTACGCTTTCCCGAAGAACTGCGAGATGGGAGCTGACGATGGGGAGAGGGATATCCCGGACGGTGATTGGGTGGTTCGGGGACACACTGTCACCGAATGTAGAGGGCAAAAGTCCCGGAAGAAATGCAAGCTGCAGTTCAGCGTCGGCATCCTCACGGTTGTCATCATTGCGAATCTGCTCAAGGCGATTGGTATGNTGTTTGGGGGAAGTAGGTTGTTCGGGTTTCTCCTTGGGTCCACGATTTCCGGAGGCGCGGCGTACCTTTATTTGCTCGAAGAGTATAGAGTTTCCAATGAACTTTTGACGGAGGATGTTGAGGTTTGTTTGCTGCCTTTCTTTCTTTCTTTCTTCCTTCCTGTTCTCGGGATTGAGTGGGCGCGGGGGGGGGGAAGGGGGGCTGATTGTGGGATTTTATGAATGTGTAGGCTTTGAGGACTTCGATTCAGAGGGTGGAGGCTTATGTCAGGCGGTTGGAGGAGAGTATTGAGGTTCATAAGAGCGCTCCTGCCAAGAGGAAGTGATGGACGACTGGGCGGATGGGTGTGTGGGTAGGAGGTTGTGCGCTTTGTTGCGATTGCTTGTGCGGGCGGGTATTGGGGATTTGAATTGTAATTAGCTAAAAATGGGGATCCGCCGGTTTTTATATCATTGGGACTCTTGGTGGGGGTGGGGTATAGCGCGATGATGCGTGATCGTGAGAGCGCAGTATGACATTGGGTTCTATCTGTGGGTGTGGAGATCAGCTGCTTGTGTGCATGCATGTACTCTGCGTCCAGTAAAGGTATTACCTCTAAGGAAAGAAATGGCCCGCTTAGCGTCTACGAAGCTCTAATCATGTGAAACTTTTGTTACAATTTTTTTTATACATAGCAGCCCTCATGGTAACTACCGCCGCCCGGTTACATAGTCCGCTCCCAAACCAAACCTGGGACACCTGTATAACTTTCCGCTTCCCCTTAATTGCTAGCCTCATTTTCTCTAGCCTTTTTACTTCCTTCCTCCTCCAGCCGCTTCCTCTCGGCTTCCATTTTCTTCTGCGCTTTCTTCTCCCTCTTTTCTTTCTTCCTCGCCTCCCGCTCTTTAAGCATCTTCTCCCTCTTCAGCCGTTTCTTCTCTATAGTGGCGGCATGCTTTGCTTCTCTTTCCAGTTGCTCAGGAGATTTATCCGCATTCTCCGTGGATCCCATCTCTCTCTCGTCCCGGCCGACCATGAGCGTATCGTGGTCGAAATCGTGTTCGGGGTTTGGAATACTCTGCTCGGAGTCGGCGTTTTCTTGAAGGCGGAGCACGTCCCTAGCCACTTCAGTGGCGAGAGTTGGTCTCCTGATGATGAACTGATCATACTTTGCTCTCAACTTTTCTAACGATTTCGTGGCCGCTGGGCCCAACTTCCCTTTCCTCTCCGTCTTCTTCTCCGCCTTCCTCTCCGCCTTCCTGAGCCTCCTTTGCATTTGCAATTGCATCTTCCGGTTGCTGCGATCCTGCTGAGCCTTCTGGTTCAGAAGCCTTTCCCTTTCCGCTGGGGTGCCGCCGAGCAATTGGTCAAGTTCTGACACCTCCATGTCCGGCCCGAGGCGCTGCATCCCCTGCTTTAGCTTTATCATTGCGGTGACGACCCTGGGAATCTTGTGAGATCCCTTCCCGACGTCGTTTCCCGGGTCGAAGGGAACAAAGATTCGGAGCATGAATGGCAAACTCTTTCTCCCGCCCTGTCCCTGTGTGTAGGATTAATAACAACAACAGTGATGCCGTGGTGCAATGACGGGTCGCAGTACCTTTCGCAGGACCATCCCAGGATCCGGTATCATGGTATCTTCCCTATATCTCCAGCTTGTCCAGAATTGGAGATACTCCACAAACATGTCGTACCTAGAACCGGTAATGAAGGATTCATACTCTTGCCTAGCCAAGGTCCTTCGTTTGAACTAACGTCGCCGCTCCAGTCAGCTCCCGAAAGCGGGTCACCCAAATTTATAGGGATCGTGTGACAATACGTTAAAAAACCCAATGACCATCAAAGACACACAATAAGACCCCATACCGCCTTTATAAACCTCATTCAATTGCTTCTCCCGTAGCCTAGGTTCCCCAAGTAAATCACCCACATCCGATCCAATTCACATCCCTCACAATAAAGGTCAAGAGAAGGGAGGAACACACCAATACTTCAAAAGGACGACAAGATCCCTCATAAACGGCCTCTCATCAAACTTCTCAGTCAAGTACGCGGTATTCTTGACCGCGTTCTCCCTCTGAAACGATATATCGAACTTAAGCGGCGGAACCTCGTTCTCATCCGTGTACGTCAATATGGGAACCCTAGCCCCCGCTATCACAATGCAATTCCACGGGTCGGTGATACCCTGGCCGAGGACAGCCTCCTTCATGCGGGTGGCCGCCTCGACCACGCAATCCCGTCTGTCATCCATTCCAGGGATGGAGACGAGAAGGTCGACATCACTGCCCATCCACACCACCGTCAGCCCCGATCGAATCCATCGTCGCGCGCGTGATGGGGAGGAGCAGGAAGAAAAAAGAAAAAAAGCTGTATACACACCTATTCTTCAAACTGGTCCTCGTGGGGAACGAGCCTATAGGTTGGCACAATGCCTTTGGCCAGAGGGATTGAACGACTTGTCTCTGTCGGTGAACGCTCGCGCCCCGCCGAGTGATTAATTCTGTTGAGAGGCAGAGACGCGCTGCAAGTGATGCGAGACGGTCGGTCATTTCACATTGCGGGTTTGAAAAAGACGAGGGGGAAAATTTTTTGTTATTTTTCTTCTCCGGGTGTTTCGGTGTTGGGAGTTCTGAGGTGGGGTGGTGGTGGTGGGGGGACCTTTTTTTTTGTTTTCCTTTTTTCCAGGTGGGTCACGTGATTATGTGAGGGTTAAAGGGCTTTCATAGGGTGTCACTCGGGCCGCTATAAGTTGTTTAGCCTCGCCAAACTTGCCCGAGGCCAAAACACCAAATTTGAACGATTTGATCAGATTCTGGCAAAATTCAACGAGTTTTATCGAAAAAGCGGCGAAAGAAAAGAAAATCGCAAAATAGCAATCATACCATGGCTTTCGGGGCTCTTGTCTTCTCCACAGCCGACTGAGCAGTGATCGCGTTTTCTGTGCATGCAGGGGCAGTGGTACCTGCCAAGACTAGGGTTCCAGTATCATTCTCTCTTTGATTCAGGACCAGACAAAGGATGCATCGCAACCGACAGGGACACTTCGAACGCCTCACTTTGTGCGTGGAGCGGATAAAAAATCGCTAAAAATTGTAGCGGGCGGAGCACCGGTATTTCAGACCGTTTTCCATCTTCCGGAGCGGAATCGGCGCAATAATGGGCATTCCAAAACCTCCCTATATATATATTTTTTAGTGGTTTTCCCGCTTATATCTTTACTGGCAAGCCCTTGTGTGGGGTTGTGACGCAGGGTGGGGTTTGTGGTGCGGTATGATACGATATGATACGTCATAGATAGACTATGATTTTGGGGATCTGGGGGTGGAATGGCGAGCTGATCTTCTAAGTCTTGGGTTGTTGTATCAAATCAAGACCAGTTAAGGAGGTCTCTTGGGGATTCGAAGGGTTTGGGTGGACCGGAGAGCGCAATTCTGCCCTACGTCCCCCGCGCACCGCGTGTCTATTCTATTCTTCAGTTGTGCGCTTATAACCGGTAAAGTATCGTACTTGTAGGGCCGATTGCCTTTCACCACCACCACCGCCAGTGCAGGTCCGCCAGATCAACTGTGGCAACCAAAATTCCGAAACTCGTCATCACCCACAGAGCGGATAGTGCACGGCTCAATGGCTCGAGCATGGTCACAGAGTCCTGCTTCCCTGGGCTCCGCTTTTGCGGTCCATTCGTCGTGGCCGGGGAATATGCACTGCGGTGCATGGGAGTTCCAGTGGACACGGGATATGCATACCGGACTTATCTCCCCTCATGATAATCCAGTTCTCGAAGCTAACGTGGCTGTGTTAGACGGTGGGTATCCCGGTGCGGACCTCTCAACAGGCACCCATATCTCGAGCCTTTGTCCAGACCGGTGAGTGGCTGGAGGTCGACGAATCCAGCGCGCCGAGATTTGATATGGGGGTGACCTGGTGGAGTATCCCTCCATCCCGCGATTGAGGAGGTGCGATGATGGGTGGTCTATTAGCCTGTGCGGTGGGGACTCCGACAACCTTACGGTCGGCACCGGGGAGATCCGAGTCCCGCGTGTCGTTCATTATAACAGCGAATTGGTGGAGTTAGAATTTTACCGCAAAGCTTTTGATCGGAGCGTTCGGCCCTTTCTGATTTCCGATGAAAGCGTCAAATTTGTGGGGGACGAGCCAATCGCATTCACCGTCTACATACCAACCATCCCACAGTTTCTGGACTCGTGTCTCGATTGTATTGGGGGTAGGAGGTCCCTTGGTGACGAATCCTGTGTTCTATCGCAAAATGCACATGAACTATTTGGCACGGTATCTGGTTCTCGACTCTCCTCATCAGCAGGATAAACTGATGGCCAAAGTCAAGAATCGCGAGCAGCTGGAAGAGTCTTTGACTGAGCGGCAGCAGAGGCAAGAGAGGAGGATGGAAAGGGTTCTGGAGAGACGGACGAAAAGTGCGACTGATCCAAGGCCCGGGTTGGAGGCTCCATTCGTCATGCTATCGCTGTGAGATCAGATGAGATGACGTTCTATTGGCAATACGCGGGGGCTCCGGTTCGTCGATGATTCCGCATGTTTCAGGAATGCTGTTGGCGGTTTCTTTTCTCCCGTTTCCGTGATTTTCGGAGAATGTTTTCATGTTGGTCCTTCCTCTGCTTTGATGGAAGTTGCCGGAGGACTCGAGTCATGTGTAGCGAGCCCCATAGGGCTGGGTTGCTTTCATTCGCCGCACAGATACTCTTGCATCTTCCATCTGTTTCTTTGAAGACAGGCTAGGCGGAGGGATAGGGGTCATCTGACTGGAGTTTTCAAATTCCGTGCAGGGAGAATATCACTGCTGAAAAACCAGGAACTTTGCTCATGATGAGGCTCTCATCGCCATCGACGATTGCCTCCCTTCTCCCATCGCTAAAGTTCCTCCATGATGTTTTCCGGGATCTCTTTCCCCTTGATTCCAACCCTTTCGAATTCAATCTCTTGCGGGCCATCGTGCGAACCGCGTCCTAGAAACCCTTTGAATCTTTGGCCTCGTCCCGGCCTTCCCAGTCCGTTCCCTTACCCATTGCCAAATCGGCCAGCATGGCTTCTGTCATGCCCGACAAAGCACCCAAATGCTTCTCAAGACAAAGACCAGAGAAGAGTGTCACAAAAGGAAGAAAGGAAGAAAAAAAGGTCATGGTCCAATCCCACTGTTCAAGGGTTCTCACTTTTCTCGTCACTATCTCCCAAAGTAATCATCATTCTTCTCCCCATTAAGACTCCAGGGAGTCCAAGTTCGCGGACCGGTCCCAATGCCTGACTTCTTGGGCGAACGGTAACGACAGTCCTCCGGCATCGAAATCGACGGTCTGCAAGTCTTTACCGAGTGATTGCCTCTGCTCTGATTATTGCGAGGGGACCACCGAGGAGTGTACATTTCCTTGAACGCGTGCATCGGGAGGAGGATGTCAACTTGGCCGCACGATGCCACGGTGGGGGTGCCACAGCTGGAAACCGATCCTTTGACGTTATCGAGTGACCGGGAGTGCTCCTGGAGGGAGGTTCCCGCGCCATTTCTGTGATTCCCGAGACGTTTCCAGGAGGTCCTTTCTGACTGCTGGTGGAACGAGGTTCGGTGGTCGTGAATGCTCAGTCTGGGAGGGTGAGATCTCACTCGTCCCAAGCTGGAAGAAACTTGTCAATTTCGGGCATTCCCTTCCCGGGAGAGGTTGCATGGTCGTGGTGCCTTGATGCAGCCCACGAGAGAGAAAGGGAAAATCATGCCAATTTGGAACTGGAGGAGAACTGAACCGAAACAGTTGTCACCGGGACACTCCGCAGAGAAAACGGTCGTGAAAATGGTGCAAGGTCGGAGAAGTCGGCTCAACGTGTCCAAGAAAGAAACCGTGGACGAGGAAACCCTTGACTGCGGAAAGTGCCGAGCCCGACAGCCCAATTCGCGTCTTCGCCCGGAAACCCCCAGCCTGGATCTTCTGATCTCAGACCGCCTTGGGGGAAAAAGGAAAGAGTTGTGCATGATTTCCCGCTTTGCGTCACGACATCTCACTGCCACGAAGGAAATCTTGCTGGCGGAGTTGTCAACCATCAGAGAAAAGACCTGCTCATCTTTGATGGAGGCCTTGCGAAATTCAAGCACAATTTGAATGGCGAAAACATTGAAGTTTTGGAGTTGAGTGGGTTTCATTCTCTCCCGGTCGAGATCTTCCAAGAGTTCACACGGATTGAGATCCTCGAACGGTCGCCACTGACCCCAGCAAGTCCCCCACCTCCCGGGATTTCATTCCGATCTCTCAATCGAAGAAGCCATTGGGGGCTCCAGTGGTCAACCGCTTTGGGATCTGGAAAGGCTCAAATCAGGGTTGGATTCTCTCGCAAGGGGGACACTTCTATGATGCCGAAGATTGGCGAAACTCCTCCTACTGGCTTGAAAAGAAGGATATTCCCCCATAAACCATCTGGAATTCCGGCCTCGAGACTTTGACATGGACGGAAAATCCCTTCCCGACCGATGGGAGCAACTTGAAGCGCGCATTTGGCGTTGCAGCTGTTTCTGTTCCTGCCATGGACAAGAGCGATGATCTTGGGTTTGTCACCAGCCCGCTTCTCAGACAGTCAACTGCTTTGAAGTGGAGAGGAATCTGGACTCCGCGTGTGGCAAGTGACGCCCTCAACGGTTCCGCAGTTCCACAGTCTGGGATGCTGGTCGACGACCATCAAACCAACACACTGACAAATGAGTTAGCGCGAGCCAGGAATGGCCCACTAGCACAGGTCAGCGAACCATTTTCAGATTGGGGAGCCTGAGTCGGCTGGATTCTTGATCGCCCTCATGGCTGAGACGGCCCCCAGTGCGGTGAAATCTCATGTCACAAGAAATCACTCGGATAATTTGTTGGATGAAGTCGTTTTCCGCCACAGACTCGTCTCTTCTCACCCAATTTCTCCTCCCATCAGACTGGGTTTTCCTCACCACCTCCTTCACCGTTTGGCTCCATTTGACCCTTCTAATCCCTCCTCCGTTCGTCTCACAACTTCACAACCGTTCCATCTTCAACTGTGGAATGCCCCCTTTTCCGGATCACTTGTCAATCAAAGTCCTTCCGAGGCTCTAACACGTTTTCTCTCATTCAGAGGCTTTTCAAGTTTTTTCCCTTCCTCCGGGGCTCCCATGTGATGCCAACCTCATCTTTCCTTTCTCCTTTTTCCCCATTGTTTTCCGGGTGAGGGATCCGAGTCCTCACCTGCGCATGGGAAAGAAAAGCAGAGCTCTTTTCTCTTCTTCTCGGCCATTCAAATTCCCATCATTGTCGACGGCAATCATCTTGGTGGATTGTATCAGTACCCGTGGCGAAGGGGCTTGAAATTCGTCTGAAATTCCCAGAACGAGGTTGGGTCCCTCCTCGTGTGCCCCGGGGAAGCTAACCCTTGGGTGGTGTTAAAGTTGGACCACAGGATGGCTGGAAAAGCAACATGACTTGGCGCCCACATCCGCGTTCCTGGGGACGCGCTCCCGGGAATCTTATGTGGAAATCGAGGGGCATAAGATGCCCGCGAGTGCTGGTCCAAACTCAAGATATCCTGGGCACAGTTGTCTCTCTCCCTACCGAGATCCCAATGCCACACAAACCACGCTCGGTTATCAGTGGCTTTTTTCCCTCGGGAATCCATAATTGGATCCTGAACGGTGTCCCCCTGATGGTATTTCTTTTCCCCAAGGCGAGGAACCACGAGAACGTCAGGAATGCTCCAGTGGTGTTGGGACAGACAGAATCGAAGCGAGTGGGGCCTCCTCCCCAGCGATAACATGAGCATTACCTCAAAGCTCTGTCAAGGGTGAGACAAAAGGATGGCAAAAGAGAAGGTTTCCACAGTTCTGACAATTTCGCAATGCCATGAAACATGACATCTTGCTTCTCCGAGAGGGTAATTTCTTCAACTTTCCTGGCCGGCATTGACTGCCATGGCCCTAAAAGTGACACATCTCCCTCACTCCACTTGGGGCAAGCAACTCTCATTCGGCAAGGACACAATCAATTAAAACTCCAAGAGAAAGCTCTCCCTGGTATGGCGATGTGCGGGCAGCACACCGTACTTCCGAATCCATCACACGGTACACCGGCATGGAGGAGGCCAGTAATCTATCGGATGCAAGTGTCAAGATGGATTCAGTGACAACGCCCAACTCGAGTGGAGGAGAGGTAAGGTTTCCTTTCACCTGTCATCCATTTTGGTGGTTGCCCCTCCCGAAAGAGTGGTTCCCTTACTGGATTCATTTGATGCTTACTGACTCGCTCCCATTCAATCCTCCTAATCGAGTCGCCACGTCAAAGTTCACCGGAATGCGGTGCTAATTCCGGCACTTCCACCAGCCATGCTCTTAATTTCTAATTTCTACAATCCGACTTTTTAGGGAGAGTTTAAACCCCAAAGCTCCAACTCCTTCTGGCCAAAGAATGCAAAAAAAGCCGTACCCGCGCAGCAGGGGGCTTGCCAACAGTCGTGATGGGGGAAGAAGTCTAGTGGGAGGACTGCAAGTTGAGGAACAAAGCCGAACAAAAAAAAAAGTGCAGTGTTCAGAAACCTCATCTGAGCTGGGGACGCAGTGGAGGTCGGAGAAACGTTTTTTTCATGAGCCAAATGTGGCCTTAATTTTTATTTTTTGATTTAGTGCGCCTATCGCTTTGCCCATTCGTGGTTATGGTGTCGAGCTTGGGGCGCTATTCTCGTATAGATTAAGGACTGTCTAGAGATCACATATCCGATCCCATATCCCGTCAATACGGCATCTAAACAGCGCTAGAGAGCCACGGATCTGAGCATTCCTCGGGGGTACAGAAATATAAAGCTGAGCTGCAGCATTATCTCCTTCAGTAATCATTTCCGCTCCAGTCTTTCTCTCGAGGATTAGTGGGAGCTAAAGATCCGGCGACGAAGGCGGCCACGGATGACCAACGGAGCAACAACTGAATCCGCGAGAAGGATGGGCTCTTTTTATATTGCCTTGCGCAAAAGGGGGCCGAGGGGAAAAAAAGAAAAAAAACCCCAATCCCTATCATCCATCATGGAAAGCCAATTTACAAGGCACTTCGACTACCCCTTTTGAAGCCGTTACCGGCCCTGAGAGGGCCCAATACCAACCCCAGGGAAACCCAAGCCCCCAGAGATCGGTACTCGATCGCCTGGCTGAGCTTCCCCCAAAGGCCTCGATATTTTTACTGCATGAGCGATGTAAAGGCAACCCGGAGTATCATGGAGAGGAATTTCTCACAGGAGGTCAAGGAGAATAGCGGGCATCCTACTCACGTCACTCGAATTGACCTTCATTTTCAAGGATGTCTTCAGAAACATACTTCCCAAGGATAGATTAAAAAGCATTTTGCAAACGACGCTCCGGGAAACGGTGTGGGTGGGATATCGAATCCGAATTCAAACAGAAGGAAAACGCCATTAAATTTTGGTGTCGGAGCCAGCGTTTCAAGGAATGGAGTATCATAGGTCCTGTGAAGAGATGCCGAAAGAAGAAGAAACTAACAGGAACAAAAGATTGATAGTCGGGTAATAATAGGTCATGAAGAGCACAAAAGCTGGTTTCAGTTGTGAAATATCACCAACAGAGAAAGATACCCCCAACCAGGTCGGGATCCTAACACCAACAGAGATGATTCCCAAAACGCGTTCTGAGATTGAAACAAAGACGAGACAAGCACTGATACCAACGTCTACCATACCAGCGGGGGGGTTCTTTTTTTAGCCCCAAATTACGTTTTTGAGTGCCGGCCGGCTCAAACGACGGCGATAAAAACAGCCCTTAAGTGCCTTCCAACATCATCAACCTGTATAACCAGGGGTCCTATTACCCAATATGAAGCACTAGATTAAGCATTCATAGACAATCACTCGTACTCAAACCTCTAGCTGACATTTCGCTTATCCCAATTCTAACCCCGCCTCCCACGAGAAGTTTACCTAGCCCTTTCCCTGGTGCCCCCTCTAATGCTTGTTAACTAGGAGCCACTTCTGAAGGAAGATTTAATGAATACATTACATCCTGCGAGGGTAGTAGTGCTCACCCTCCCAAATTCTTGGTCTCGGAGTGAATTTTTTCCCCATCTCACGGAACAGGATTTTTCCCTTCGGCCAGCACGTCCAGGGTTTGTGCTAAAACGGTGCCACTTGAACTAGCATTTGTGAGGAATTCTCTAACGGCTTGTTAGATGCTGCCCGGGAGCTTATTCACCGTGCATTCCAGCGAGGATATTAAAGTTTGGACCCGCGGGTGGCGGAAGACTTACTTGACTGCCGTGGGCCGAACCGATGCTAGGACCCGCGGATTTTCTCATGGGGCGGGTTCTTCCGGTGTGCATGGCCGTGGAAAGTCTGGCATCCACACTAATGGTCCACGTCTTTTTTTTCTCGCACCTAAAGCGAGCCCCGGCATGCTCGAGGTATGAAAGTTTTCAACAAGCCCCGGTCCCAGATTGAGCCTTCCTAACCCCGGTAGATATACATCATATCATGGTTTGATACAAACGCTGATGCAAATCCCACGGAGAAGGGTGGTCATTATCGTGAGCACCGGGAGGGGTTATAAAATTACCCTAGTAGGATAAGTCAATACTGTAATATCCAGAGAATGGGCGATGTGTGCTGACGGAAGTTCGCCACAGATCGACTCAGTGGCAAAGTACGAAAGCGCAATAGTACCAGTAGTAGAAGCGACTCGCCGGACCTTCCGGGAGGGACAAACAGATGCCCCAAATACATAAAGACTCTGGCGGACGAGTGACTATACATGACAGCACAGAGCTTCAGTCGCACCGAGCCTCTTCCCATCATACGAACCCCGCTATTCGAGTCCATTGATTAACTGCACGAGTCGAGCGAGCTCAAACCGAATCCCACCAATTTCGAACCTTCCCGCGCTAAACACCAGCAAGAGAAGGAAGATCCCCCACCCTGATAATGTATACCAAATGCTCCTCTATGACTAACAGAAAGCAAGCATACAATCCGCAATCTACCCGATTAGGACAGGATACGATTCGAGAAATGTATCTTCCCCCTCTCCGCGACGTGCACCACGCCGGAGGAGAGCACGCTCCTCAAAGTCTTCGTCGTGGGGGTCTTACACCCTGTCCAAAGTACTAGTAGCATGATACACAGAGGGTGAGACCTGTTTCCCGTCCAACCCATCATTTCCAGCGAGTCCCCCAACGCCTGCACGTACCACTCTAGCCAGCACTCACGTGCGATTCCCTTTATCCGGAGTGGCGCCGTACAACGTAAGACGGTGGGCATCAACGCCAAGTCTAAACTATCGGTATTCACTTTACAAAGCCATTCGAAGCCCAAATCTCCCAAGACCCGCTCGCAGAACGAAAACACCAGAGGCTCCATCACTGCAACACGCACACACAGCATCACGATGGTGAACCCATTCCTGGACAGACACGCATCACCCCGTCCGATCCTGAAAATCAGGGCGCGTCGGGTTGAATCAACATGGCCCACTACCCGCGGGTCCGGAAGGAAGCCACAGCCGTCTAGGGGCGGCTTGGCCGAATTCTCACGCTTTAGGAATTCTTTAATTTTATCAAAATCCAAAACCATACAAAAGTAAGGAGGAGGAGGCCGGGGATCCAAATCTAGATCTGGTCACGTTCAGATTCATCCCCAGAGTAGAAATCCCCGGACCCCATATCCGTCCTTAAACATCATGCGGTGCGTCGAAGCGCTGTACGGGGCGAGATCGGCACATCTGCCAAACAACCCGTGATCCAGAAATCATCATTATGATGCAAGAAGGGGAGAGCAGGTCAAATCCCGTGCCACGACTAGACAGCCAGCAGGCCGTCCTTGTACCACTCCCCTCAGTACCACAAGGCCAAATCCAAAAGGAGAGCGATCATCATCCCATCAATTATCAGTCTCAGGACCCCTTTTTCCAAATCCACCAAGCGAATGTCGTACCCCTCCACCACAAACACAGTGAAAACCACCCCAAACATCACCGAACACGTCCCGCAGACACCACCCGCCTACCCCATCCTGCGATGTACCCTACATACGACCCGCGCGCAGAACGAGCAGGAAGAATATCCCGGTGAATACAGAATTTCAGGGCAAACATGCACAGCGAAGATCAAAACCACCAGGGCAAAAATGGGTGAATTCCCATTTTCAGCGCCGTATCGCGAAATGGGGGTACCGGTACTCGCTCGCCAGGGGTAATGAACATGGTATTCGAATCGGGAGTTGATCGTTACCACATTTTCCGTTTTCCGCTCGCCGCTGGGTACCGCACTGCGATTGGCGTCCCATCGGCTTCATGGAGACATTCTGCTTTCGTGTAACGCGTCCGTTCGGGTCCCTCGACCCGCTCCTTGGTTCCCCTTACGATTTGGGTTAAACGCTTGTTTCTTCTTTCTTTGGCCGTCGTGGTCCAAGGAAAGGATTTGATATTTTTGAAAAGAAAAGAAAAAGCCATGGTACTACATGCAATCATGAGGGTCCGTTTTGTTCCCCGTTGATAAGGAGGTTGGGTTATATTCTATGGAGCACGGTGTGATACTCGTACGGTAGAGATATTGATGGCTTTGAATCATGCGTGGCTGCTTGTCCTACTCCTCCTTGAGGGTATAGGGCAATCACTGGACCAAAGCCTCATTTAACCACAGCATGAGAGGCGTTGGCGAAAAGAGCTTCATACATACGGACATACAGAAATGACCATTTTCCCGTGTTCGAAAAAAAAGAAAAGAAACATTCATCGACAACAGGCATAAGCCGACATGCGCAACGCCAGAAAAAAAAACCCCCCCCCAAAATGGGTCTATTTACCAAGAAATGGTCTCATTCATTCGGTAGCCACACCCGCATCGACTCACGTTTTCTCACTCGCTCGCTACACCAACCCAAACTCTAATCCAATCCATCGCATCTCCGATAGTCTATCTAGTCCGTCCCGTACTGCGGACCACCAAGAAGCCCAAAATTTTTTTACCAGACAATCACCAATCACCAATCACCCTCGCACCCATCTCGCTTGTTTCCCGGTCCCAACCCTGCGAACCCCACCACGCCGCCCCCCCACGCCCCCCAGTATCATCCATCCCCTTGCTCTCACTCACACACACACTCCCTTCCCATAGGAGGAGCAATTCGCAAACGACCCATCCATCATAGCCCCACCGCGGACGCAGAACACATCCCCGCCAGACAGCCATCGAGAGGACGATCTCAACATGCGGCAGTGGGAGAAAGCCAGTACCGTACAACTCCTACCTGCATCTTAGACAATTGGGAAACTTTCCTTTCCCCCCGCTCCA
Organism: Tuber magnatum; assembly: GCA_003182015.1. Classification (NCBI taxonomy): domain Eukaryota; kingdom Fungi; phylum Ascomycota; class Pezizomycetes; order Pezizales; family Tuberaceae; genus Tuber; species Tuber magnatum. The sequence continues at coordinate 196,721 of PYWC01000015.1, forward strand.
GGCTTCTCCTCCCTTCTCCCCGGGAAGATGGCACAGCATCCCCCCCCCCCCTGGATTGATGAGCGAGAATAAATAAACCCACATCGAGTGCCGAGACATGTAAATGATCAAGTAGAATAACCTCCAACTCATGGCGAAAGTTGACGCCACGACTGGCTACGTCGTACCTGTACGAGCATGTGCGTATTTGTGTGTCGGCCGGATCAATCCGAGGACTACAGGGTAGGTAGGGTACAATACCGTACTCCATGAGAGAGAGCGGTACCGTAATCGTCCCTGCTCGAGTAATCTTAAACTTCCCCTCCCCCCCCTCAATGTCAGCACGGTAGTGTTGTAAACTTACATGCAACCTGTAACCCCCCAGTCTGTCTACCGGGCTACTGCACTCGAGTATCTGCCACCGCCGTACCATCCGTCCAAGATGTTCGCCATCCGAGTCAGAACAAAAAAAAAAAAGATTGGTTGGATCGTACCTCCGCGGAACCCGTCTTCCATTTTCCCTCTTTCAAGCGCGGATCCGCAATGATGTCTCTCAGCAGGTGCGTGGGGGAGATGGGGGGGGGAGTTATCAAGAAAGCAAAGATGAGCGTACGGACAATAACAGTTACCGTACCGGTAGTGTAAGATCTCAGACATCAAGCGCTCAATTGAACATGTTGGCTCCCGTCTCGAACGTTCATCGCAGCAAGGCACATTTCTCGTTAGAAACCCCCCCCCTCTTCCCCTCCCCTCCGTCCGACGTAATCCGGCACGAAGAAGGAATTTTTTAAAAATAAAAAAATAAAATAAAAACGTACAGTAATGCATGTTGTATTGTACTCGTACAAATATCCATAGCATTGCAGGGACAAAACAGAACACCTGCAACGTATACCGTCGCTCATTTCCAGCCTCAGAAATTCGAACCTTCACCCCCCCCTTCCCCCCTTCCCTCCTTCCCCTCCGTCCAGGACTC
>PYWC01000015.1:199239-216650 GCA_003182015.1 Tuber magnatum
CCCTCCCTCCCTCCCTTCCACCAATCCACTCATCCACCCATCCATCCTCCCCTAACCAATCCCCTCCAGAGGTAAAATAAAAATAAATAAAAAAATAAAAAACACAACCACAACCAGGCCCCACCCGGTTGCTCTGGTTTTCCCCGACTCCCAAAAGCGGATATTTACTGACTCGAACGCGTCGACCAACCGCAAAACGCAATATAAAATAATAATTAAAAGAAAGAAAGAAAAGGAGAGTCATGCCACAACCATCAAGGAACACCCGTCAATCCCTCGCCCCCTCAACCGCAAAAGCACGACAACTCTCCCACCTAAACTCGCAATTGGCTCAGTTACAGGCTCACCTCGCGGACCTTCAGGATATCATGCGCGTTACGGCCGTACAAGCAGAGAATATAAAGTCTCTCGGAGGACTTAATGGGGCTTTGTTAGTCTTTTCCCTTTTTTATATTTTTTTTTCTTTTTCCTTCCCTTCCCTTTCTTTTCTTTTCTTTTTTTCGCCCCCCCCCCTCCTCTCTCTCCCTCTCTCTCCTCACCTCACCTCACCTTACCTCACTCACTCACTCAATTCATTCAACTCATACTCACCCTTACTTCACTTTTCTTCCTTCCGTTCTTCCTTCAGCTCTTCTTTTTCCCTTTTTTTTTTCTTTTTTTCTCTCTCCGTCATCTTATGGCACTCCTGTTTTTTTTTTCTTCAATGCCATGCGTTGCGTTGCGTTGCGCTGGACTGAACTGAACTGGACTGGACTGACTGTTGTTGCTGTGATGGGCGGTGGTGGGGGTGGGTTAGATTGATGGCTGCAGGGAAGGTGCTCGGTGAACCATTTGATCCTAATACCGGTACTGGCGGGGAATGATGATGATGATGGTGATGATGATGATATGATGATTGTTGGTGGTGGAAAGGGACCGTTCTTGTATAGGTACATTTATTTTCTGCGTTCGCTTTACCGGTACTTTTTTTCATTTATTTATTCATCTATTTTTTTAAATTTTATTTCCTACCTTTATTGTTTTAGTCCCGTTCGAGGGGAAAAAAACGAACGGGAGGATCGTAATGAATGAACGGAACGAGTGATTCCCTTCTTTTCTAATAACTGTTGCTACCACCTTCCGCTACCAATATCACTTACACGTGGGGTCCTGGGGGGAAAGAGAGAAAGAGAGAAAAAAGAAAAGAAAGGAAAAGAAAAAAAAGCAGAACTTTGGAAACGGTCCACATCAGTGAAAAAAGTAATTTCCTCAGCGAAACGTAGATCGCAAGTGTTGGAAATCGAGAGTGACAGTAAGAGTAAAAAGAATGAAAGGGATAATAAACAAGGAATATATCACATTCATAAAATCATGGCATTCCCTCCAGCAATATACTAGTGAGTACAAGTTAACCTATATGCGAGAAGAGGACGGGAAATAGCACACCTTCCCTCCCAAGAAAAATCCCCCCAAAATGCCACCGCTCTATTTAAGGGGAGGACAGATGAAACAAAAGCCATCATAGAAATACTGTAGAGCCTCATGAAATATATAGAAACCACCACCACCACCACCACCACCATAGTCAAGAGAGAAAAATCCAGATGAGCCGGAGAAGAGGAGCAACCCAATCAGGCCAAGTAACGAGGAAGAAAACAAATATATACTCAAAACCTCCGCAAAAAGACCACACACACATATCCCCGTCAGCCAACTACTCCAAAACAAGCGCAATTAACTACAGTGGTACAAAAGTAAATCGGAATCCAGCCCCGTTATTCACCTGCTCAGGGAGTGAAAACCCAACCGAAAGAAAAATCTCTTGACCTAAATGCGTCCTCTACGCCGCACAAAAGAAATCGGAAAAAACACCCGTGCACAAGATATAAGAAATAAACTAGTCATGAAAACTGCCAGATTAAAGGGACATCGTGAGCCATTCCCATTCGTGGGTGCCTGAGCCGTTGGTGGTTGGGGTAGTGACAGCGGGGGCTATTGGGGTATGGTGGGCCGTGTGGTGGAGGATTGAGGAGGTGGACTGCGAGCTCGGTGGTGTCGGCTTGTCCTTCTTCTTGCCGCCATTAGGTGATTCATCCATTGCATCACCATCTTCATTACCTTGAAACTGGTTGTGAACCTTAGAATCCCTTCGTTGTCGCTTGGGTGCCGCAGCGAGTGGCCGCGACAACGTGCTCTGTAAACTGTTCTTAGGGGGCGCTGCTGCGATCGGTATAACGCTTGACTTACTGCCTTGCCCAGAGGTGCCCATCGTTTGAATATTTGTCGGAGTGCTAACATTGGAGCCATTGGATAACATAGATGGAGGTGATTCGGACCCGGCAAGGCTCTTAGATTGAGTTGAAATGGGCGTTGTCACCGGGGTCTGCACCAGAGAGTTTTTTCGTCCAGTCTTTTTCGAAGACCGGGTTGATGCACTTCCCCCTACGGGTAATGAGCTGCCACTGCCGCGATTGCGCTTTTTGATAACATCCGTCTTCAAAGATAGCGGGCGTACAACACCGTGTAACTTGAGGAATAGCCCGCACGCATTGCAAAGTGGGTGTCCCTCAGGATTTCTCCTCCACAGGGGCGTGGTTTGAGTGAAGCAATTTGTACAAGTAGTCGGCAAAGCATTTGCACCACCTGCGGCTCCATTTTTTTGGCCATCTGGCGTTGCAGGCCGGGACGGCTCCGTGGAGCTAAATCCAGATTCCGGCGGTGTATTTGGGCTAGACTGAGCTCTTTGGCCCATGGATGATAATACTAATTGAGGGGCGTTCGGTGTCGAACTCGTGCGAGCGATCTTCTGTCTTCGGGCTCCATTCGGATCCTGCACCCGGTTCCGCATGTCGCTCACCGAAGCGGAGATTGAATGCGACCGGCTATGATTCCCACTGCTAACGCTCCACTCCTGGGGGGAAGGGGCAGTCTCAGTTCCTCCAATCCTTACGGTCTTCTGCCCCCCAGGGAATCGCCCATTGGCATACTGAGGATTTTGCCCTGGCGCGCCGCTTCGCCCCCATTCTCCTCCGAACAGCTGCACACCCGAGTGCATATCCATGGAGTGATCGTCCATGGAACCTAAATCTGTCTGAATTTGCATCCGGTCGAGTTCGTTACCCTCGTCCTCGTAGTCTGAATCAGCTCCAAAAGTAAAGACACCCTCATTCCTCGCCCCAGTGGACCCGGGAGACTTTGCAAGGCTGAAATCCACCCTCAAAACCTGCGATGGGTTCACATGTTGAAACCCACCATACCCTCTGGGTGACGGGAACCCTGAGTGCGGAGCCGAAGGGTTGGCACTAAGAACAGGATCGTGATAATAGTAGTCATTGGAAGCAAGGCTGCTGGGCAAGGTGCTATTACGAGAGCTTTGTCCGAAGCCAGGTATGGGTCGACCTTGCGCCCGGCTTTCCAGGTTAATTTGGTCAAAAAAATTGCCGCCATGGTTTTCGGTGAGGGGGTGTGGGGTAGATACAACCGATTGATTGGCCGAAGCTGGTGGTGAATAAAAATCATTCGAGGTTACAGAGGATGCAATCGCTGTATTATTGTACATACTCGACGAGAATGGGCCGGTTGTGAGAAGCGGCGAGTGTACCGGGGAGAATGTAAAGTTGTTCTGGTAGGGCCCAGCAGAAGTGAGGTACTCATTGGAATCGACAGAGGTGTCGAGCGAGAACGAATGAGACTGAGATTGGGAAAGGGAGAACGAGTGGCTGTCATGATCCAGACGATAGTCCCCAAGCTCAGTATCCGGGTCAGGGTCGTTAGGGATCATGATGCCGGTGACGGGTGGAACATGTGGGGAGAAGTCAGCGGGCCGCTTTGGTGGCTACGGGAAGGAAGAAAAGTTCAGTCAGCCAGTGCCCTTATATACTCTTCAAGGGTAACCCCCTTACCCGACGTTCGTCCACACTGGTTTTTCGTACCCTACGTTGAACATAGTCAAATTCTCCACGGTTAGTATCAAAGTGACGTTGAGGAGCCGAGGCTGGAGGCAGGTGGGCGTTAATCATCAGTTCCTTCTCGCGGCTTCCTTTTATTGGGATCGCAGAAGCCGTAGCATGAGAGGAAGTGAGAAGGTTGTCACTACTCGGAGAATGTGCGATTCCACAACTCGATACTCCTCCGGGGGAGCCAACCATAGATGAAGGCGAGGTAAAGGTCAGATCCTCCATAAACATGGAGTCGGACTCTGATAGGGTACTGTATTGTGCACTGGCGGATGAAGGAGGTTTGCTATTTGTTGTTGACCGAGCTGCGGCAGATATTCCCCCCATTTTACCGTATGATGCGTCTCTCGCCGCTCTGCTTTGACCACATCAGACTCGAATTCAATGATGCAATGCAGTGAAACATAATCCGTGACGGCCAAAAACTTACCGGGCTTGCATCTGTTCCTTTCGCAATGTCATTGCCATCATTCTCCAGGTCAAATTTTCCATACGCTCCGCGTTTGGAAGCACGTTCTTTTGTTTGCTATACAATTTCCATACTTGAGTTGCCAGGGGATCCTTTTTTTGCATATCCTCCGGAGACTCTTCGGGTATCTTGTGGACACCGCCGAGGCGCTCGAAGGAGCCGCTAAGAAGCTCCTTCCGAGCAAAAGACTGCGCTGTAGAAAGGTCCAGATTGACTGCTGTATTGTCGCTAGACTTTTCCTGAGACGAAACCGTCTTTGATGTGGAATCCGAGATGTTTTGTGGAGAAGGTATCAACTGTTGTCGGCGAGAATGCGGAGAAGCAGCAGAACTGGCGGCCGAAGCAGCAAACCCAACCTGGTGCGAATTCGAATGCAACAAATGCTCCCCAGCGGCACTCACGCTCACTCCCCCACGTTCATTGAAAGCCATGCTCGCCCACGGAATACGCAAAGAGATGGGGCAGCCCCAGAAGTTTTCTTTTCTTTTTTTCTTTTTTCTTCTTTCTTTTCTTTTCCTTTCCTTTCCTTTCTTTTTTTTACTTTCCTTTTTCCCTTATGGTAGGAGGGGCAGGTGGAAAGGGAGTGGTTGTGGAAATGGGGAGATGGAAAGGCAGCAATATGTGACGCAGGCGGTGTCACGAAACAGAAAGCCCGACGCTGACCGCTGGGAGAAGTTTTGCGGGATGGCNGCGCCAAGGAGAGAGGAGTTGTGAAAACATCAAAAATGAAATCACAAAACCGACAATTATGGCAACGATGGAGAAAAGTTATGAAGAAGAATCCCGAGTACCCTGAATGTGTCTGTTCACCACTGCCCACCCTGCTATACCGCGATCCGTTCGGAGAGTACGGGTCGAGAGAGAGAGGTCAAGGTATGATGAATCTTGCGCACTTCTAAAAGATGCAAGTCTGGCCGTCGCAAGATGCACCGAGACGACTGTGCACAACCGAAGCAATCAATAGAGAACCTAGCAGCCGAACAAAAAAAGAGAGAGTGGTGTGCGTATGGATGTGGACCGAGGGGTGCAGAGCAGGGTGGAGAGTATGCTGGGTGAGGGTGGTGCCGATATCAGACCCCCCGCGGTGGCGGTTCTGACCCGGGGCAAACCGTCTTTCCGCGGCTTCGTTTTTTGAATTTCTTATTTATTTTACACTCCTGCCGAACCAAACGTCAATTGCCGTATTAAAGGGCTGTTGCCGCCGAAGGGAAAGGTCAATGGGTCGAGAACACACTGCCTATGGTACCCGTTTCTTTATTGCTTGTCCGTCGGTTGCAGCTCTGTTACCCTCGCGAGATAAGCGACCGTAAATAGATGACCAAGTCGCAGGGAAGCAGGGCGCGGGGGTCACCATACGCACACATGCAATTTTTTGGGGGGAGAATTCTGGCCACAGAAAGCCTTAAAAGAGTAAGTATGGTTGAAATATAAGACCGGATTCGCAAGGCAACGATATTTCAAAGGGGAAAAAAAAATTCGAAAACAACCAAACAAAAGGGAAAGAAATAAAATAAAAGAGGACCCTTCCTCAACAATAACCAGGAAGGCAGGAATGCACCGACTGGGATGGTATGAGAAGGAAAGAGGGAGGGGTGGGATCATTGAATTGTAAGGGCAAAGAAGGCGTGAAAGAAATATTCTAAAGTAGCAGAATACAGAATGGTTTCGAGGCTTGCAGGACATGGGAAGCCTACCCAGAAAGCCGGAAGGAGGAAACAATGTCTCGAATCGAGAAGGGGGGGGGGGGTGGCCGGACAAACTGGACTGCAGTGACGAATCTCTCTGGGTGCGGAAGGGGGGGGGGGAGGAAACCCTCACAGACAACCCCCGCTTGTCTTACCGTCGACGGTTTTGCCGCAAATTGAACCCTTAGGAACAGCGGAACCTACCACTCCCCCTCAAATGTCCTGGTCCAGAAAAGTCAAGACCCGGATTTCAAAACCCTCAAGTCGAGCTTGTACAGTAGGACAGAATTCAACGTTTATTTTTTGCCGTGGTGTAGGGAGGGGGGGTAAGAGAGAAATAGTCGTGAACTCTGATGTTGATGAACAGTGTAGAAGAAAGGGTCGGGGGTAGACAACGGGCAATCCGGTTGTTGTCCAGGTGTGGTGGGTGCTGTTGGCGTGCGTGCGATCACAAGCCAAAAGAAAGGGAAGGGAGGGGAAAGATGGAACTTCAGAGCGAGAGTGGAGAGAGGCACGCAAGATTTCCATAACAAAATAGTGAATTAAAAAATAAATAAAAAAGCTAATTATCGAGAACTCTAACTCTGACTGTGGACGGACTGCTACATCTAGAAGCGAGTCCACTACCCGACAGACGGCTAGCCACACATATCTGCAAGCCCGTGGTAAAAATCCGAAAGCCGCTGCTCAAAGCTCTCCAGAGTGGTCCAGTGTCACTAGGGACACAACGGACAGACTTACTCGAGCACCGTACACTATTTACCCCCCCACCCCCACCCCCACCAGCATAATTCGGCAAGTGTTGTGCTGTGTCCTTTCCCAGTCGAATTGGAAAAGACCTGCTACACTCTGCATCATCTCTGCACGGTTCAACAACAACAATTATCATACACCTTCCCTTCCTCCACCACTCTACTCCACCACCATCCACCCCCTCCCCCTTTCCCATTTCCATTTTTCTCTCTCTACTTTTTACTCGAAAGGGAGTATTGAGCTCATATGTTATTCGCGCCAAGCGGGAATACGGAGTACTCAAGTATCGGGTTTCTGACCGTTGGAGCGGCCGCGCATGGAGAAGCAGAAATCGTTCCAACGAGCGAGCCAGCAAGTGCCCTCACTACCGGTACGCAACAGTACCGTACTTGTAGCCTGTCGCCCGCCTGCAGCAGAAATATGTGGCTCGCAATGACGACGCCACGCTTGACCCGAACTCCGACAATGAGCTTCCTTTGTTGCGACGGGCGGAAAATCATTGACAGAGAGAAGCGTCCGTTAACACCCGTGAAAAAGCATCCCCGTCAATACCATCGCCCTCATCATCGGATTCGCCCCAGATTTCTGCCTAGTGACATGTAGGTACAAAAAATCCTACCCCCAAATATGATTCAAAGTTCTCCGAGAGACACAGCGTCGTTGAAAAGCAATGTTCGTACCGTCGGTCGGTGCCCTCCGCAATTGTTGCATCCCATTCCCAGCATTATTCTGACAATTTCTCTCGCTTTTTTTCTTCCCTACCTGACTTGCGCCTCCACGTCTCTGTGTCTCCGTGTGAGGAACGCTCCCCGCTCAGTTAAACCCCCCCACGTCCGTAATCCATAAATTCAATTTCATGATTTGCCACACCACTTTTCTCCTAATATGGAGGGGGGCTACGGCATTTTAACCGCCCCTTGTTGAAAATCCACTGCGTCCCTGTCGTCAGTGCTTGTCTGGGATAGCGTGGGGGAACACCTTCAATCACGCGTTGGCTAAGCGCCAAGGAGAGAGGAGTTGTGAAAACATCAAAAATGAAATCACAAAACCGACAATTATGGCAACGATGGAGAAAAGTTGTGTAGACTCGAGCATTTCGGCCGGCATCGGTAGGAAGGAGCAAATTATCATATCTAGAATACGGTACTGTATGTTGGAAAAAAGCAGGCAAGATGGGGAAATTTCCCTTTAGCTAACGGCCCTAGAACATTATTTCTTCAGGTGACGTCTCGCGCAGAAAAGAAAGTATTCATCCAGCTACTGAGCTCTGCTTCCTCTCTTCTTTTTTCTTTCTTTTTCTTTCATACCTGGACATTTCCGTGACATCTCCTCACATGAAGAAATGTGTCCTGCTGCAAAAGGACCCCAGGAAACGCTGCTCCATCAGAAATTTAGCGGTGTCCATCTAGCAGGCGACTGGAGAAAGGTATTGATGCCCTAGGCTGCGGCCAAGATGGTCTCCGTCGCGAGTATGTTAGTGTCATGCAACCTAGTAGGTGATAGAAATTTTCAGGCATGCCCGAGCCAAGTGGTTCAATTCTTAACCGGTTGCGATGTTTGTTCGCAGTTGAGTCGGAAAAATACGGAGGGGCAATTAAACCATAGTTCACATCTTCCGGATGTGGATCCTGCAATTGGAGAGAACTAGGCAGCGCAAGAAGGGAGGGAAGAGACAAGAAGTATGGTTCGGAGCGACAGCACATGGTGGCACTCCAGCTATTTCCTCCGAAAGGTCGGTCTTCTTAGGAATGCTGACGATGACGATCAGCCGGCCCAAAGGAAATATTCGACTTCCTCCAAAAGAACGCCGTCCTCATCCTCAACCAGGCGGGGAAACTCGGGTGAACTATTTTTCCGGACTCCCGAGTCCGGAAGACGGATTTGCGTAATGCCGCAAAAAAAGGGACCGCTGCGGTGAGTGAGAGTTCAGAGGTTGAAGACCATACCGAATCTGGGGAAGTATGGGGCATATAAAGCATTGACTTGTTGCGGGCAAGCTTTAGACGAATGACATGAGGTTGATTGGCGGCGAAAATCGTTGGTCATAAGATCTGGTGGTGGTTCGTGAAGCACGGGAGTTGAGGGTTGCTGCAGGCACCAAAATAAGCATAAAAGAAGCTGTGGGTTCGGCGGGATGCACACGACGAGGTCCCGTACCGCACACAAACGTAGAATAGGATTGGTTCGGGCGAATATCTAGGTGACGGGTAGAGGAAGCAATGATCGAAGGGGGCAGGAGAATCTTATAAAAGGCGCAAAACAAGAAGGGAAATCTGAAAAGAGAGTTATCGGGGGGTGGCCGTATCATCGCTGAGCGTCGTGACCCCGACGGTGGGGAGTGTGAAGGGCAATTGCGCGAAGATAGGAAAAATAGAGGTGCGAGGGATCGATATCGGGTCTAAAAAATGAAAAAAACGGAGGAAGATTACCGGCACGGTGACCAGTAAACGGACAGGATTTAGTACGCGGGAGCCGTAAGGAGGAGGAAAAATGGTCTCACATCGTTAGGATCCACGAAAGGGGATGGGAAAGGGAAGGGAAAGGAAGAAGGAGGGAAAAACAGGCAAAAAGTAAGTTGTTTTTCTTTTTCTTTTTTCTTTCTTTCTTTTTCTTTTTTTTTTTTTTAAAAAAAAAAAGGGGGGGGGAACTATCAATCAATCAATAATCAATCAATCAATCAATCAGTATGAGAATGAAGAAGGAACACAAGTATGATACGAGGGAATCGAGCACTTGTCTACCACATTGTTTGTATCGCAGACGGACAAGGCCGAGACAACACCTCTTTTCCGGAGAGAAACTTGATCGTGGGAGGAGAATTTTTCCTATCATGCACACAGATATGCGTTGTGTTGTATCGCGTCAAGGTGTCAGTATCTCTGTGAGAGCTGAAAGCCGTTGGCAGTGTTCTTCTCTTTATCGCGGCTGACATTTGCGAATCATATCTCTGGGTGATCTTTCTCTTTCTGGATCTGGAGGGTCTGGGGAAAGATAAGATGCAATAGAGTACCTTTCTGGGGAATAACCCTTGCCCCCCCCCCCCAGGGGAAGAGAAAGAGAGGCACTGTAGATGCCACATTGAGCAACGTTTCCTAACTGCATCAACGACAATTGCTGGGGGAAAACACTGTGGTCACAGGTCCCACGACGACACAAGGCAGTAGAGATCGAGGGGTCCTATCCCGCCTCCTACTTGGCCAGCCTCTCCTGTTGGCAAGCATTTATAGCCCTTGCGCTCTTTTATCTGCTTGCTTGCTTCACGTCGAGGGTTTTGTCTGAACCGATTCGTTACTGCTTAACGGAGTGATAGCGGTGCACAATGATTCGATAGAAATTGATACCGTATTCCTTTCCTATCCGATATGTTTCCCGTCCGGTTTCAGGCCCTGAAATACCATAGGTACAGTGCAACAAACTCCTCAAATAGATCCAGATCCCAGCGCCCGTTCTTAAGTACAATGTTTTGCGCAGAGAAATTGAAAGTTTTCATCCTGGGCCCCCCAATAAAAAGGGGACGACGAAGGTTATCGGGCTCGTGACTTCGGGCCCAAGGATATCTGACGAGACGAATAAGGAAAATAGAGGGTGTTGGGAAAAAAGAAAAAAAAAATAGGAAAAAGAAATGATAAATTCCACGAAAAGGAAACGAAAACGCCAATTCTAGCCTTATCATACAAAATGAATGTGAAGTAAAATCGAAGAAAAATTGAAATCCGTGAACTGTACTCCGCTTCCATATGTATCGCAACACTCCATATTTTGCTCAAGCGATGAAGTTTTTTTTCCTCTCTCTTTGAACAGGACGAAAAAGAAGAGAAAAAAAGGGTTAATAATTGATCGATCGCCATTCCTTAAACCAAGCCTTATACTAACAAATGAAACAAAAGTAACCAGAAAAACCAAAAGCGATCAAAGAGTCGAGACTCCTGGAGCGAAATATACTGAGGAGAATGTGTGGGTATATGGGGCATTAGATTTTCGCCTGCAATGACGGCATAACATAATAGTGGTATACGTGGGAACAGTAAAGCAGATGTATCCCAAATTTGAAAAAGAAAAAGACTTCGGAGAATCAAATGCGTGGGGTATACCAAAACTCGGAATGCGCAAGCAAAAAAAAAAAAACAAGACCACGAAAAAAACAGTTCCCCTACAGACATACCCCGCCGGCCAACAAGATCCAATGTTTTTTTTAAGGAAGAAAAGTGTTGCTGTAGATGACAAGCGAAAATAGTGACTGATTCCTCGGGGTTTCCATACCCATTGGACAAAATACTGGATTTTTTTTTCTTGTTTTGTTCTGTCCTGTTTTGCTGCATTCCTAAAAGGGTGAGGGAGGGAGGGAGGGAAGGATGGCGATATGTGATAACGGTTTTGTAGTCTCCAGCAAAAACGAGATACCACGAATTACTTCCCCCCCNGACAAAACGAGACTACCACGAATTACCTCCCCCCCCCCTCCACGGTGGGAATGAAGACCCTATTCTCGATCTGATTTGACGATGGGTCCCACGTGTTGACCCGAGTGGGCGAGGTGGTGAAAATCGCCGTTCATCGGATACCCGTCCTCCGCAGAAAACAAATATTGAGCGTCCATCGTCACACCCTCCTCTTCTTTCGCCATGCGCTCTGGGTCAAAACGGATCCTATTCGACGTCTGGTCCACCCATTGAGTCATATTATAACGTTGCCCATAACCCGGTTCTCCTGGAGCGCCATACTGCGATGCCTCAGAAATAGATGCTGTCAGGGATGCTGTGGAAGCGCTTGCCGAACGCAAATCCGGCACAACGCCGAAATCCACCGCCTCTGGTGAATGGGTAGTCGTATAACCAAAGACGCCCCCTATACCCTGATCAATGGACCCCATTCGGGATGGCCCCTGGGAATATATCCCATCATAGCTATCCAAAGATTCGGGTGCGGTAAGGGAATTCATGCTATTCATGCTGTGAAGAGAATGCTGCGGGTAGTGACCCCCACAAATAGAAGGCGAATTCAATCGCCAATACATTCCTGACAGGTCCTCGAAACTACCATACTGATTGATGAAGCCCAGCATCTCTGGTTGGAAAGACCCCGTCCACCAAGGGACGTCCACAAATGCCTCTTCTGTCCCCGAATTCAAATGAGCCATACTGGAACGACGGGATACCGATGCGGACTGAGAAATTGGTATTCGAGGTGGGAGTTCTGGATCTCCATTTGGTCGATAATTGTCCTCAATGTTCGATATCGGTTGTGCGGATGCGGGGGTTACGGGATCTGATTCAGGGGACTCGTCGGGGTTCTGGTGCACCTGGCCCTGTCCAAATCCCGGAGATGGAGAGGATTCAGCAGAACCACCATCATTATTATTATTATTCGGGGTGTCCAGCTTCGGCGGGGATTTAGGCCGCCGATCCGTATTCTCCACAGGGTAAAAGTTGCAATCCTTTTTTAAACGAATGCAGTTGGAGCAACGACCGGTAGAACAACGGCCGGTAGAGTCGTCCTTCGCAGCTATACAACGTATCTTTCGACGTCTGCAATGCCCTATACCAACGAAAACAGTTCACAATCAGCAATTGAGTTGGGCCGATGATCAGAGCCATCATGCCTACACGTAGAACATACCACAAGCAACCGAAATTCGATGGTAGCCAAGTTTATTGCGTCGTTTATCGCTGGCTGTAAAGTTCGACTTACTGGTAGTCTCTTCTTGCAAAGCAGCAGCCCGCTGCACATTAGGAGAGGAAAACGAGCGTTTTACCGACTGCGGCATTTCTGTCATTTATGTAAGAGAGCGTGATTTGGGCGAACGGCCCTGTAGAAAACCGGGGCCAAAGTTTGGGGAGCTCGGGAGTTGAAATACTACAGGCTGGGTTAGGGTTTGCAAGGGCTTTTTCCTTTTTTTTTTCTTTTTTTTCCTTTTCCTAGTCAGTGGCCTGCTGCGTAGACCAGCCTGTACGGAGGGCAATAAAGAGAGAAGTGAAGAGGTGAGCGAGTGTGTGTGTGTGTGTGGGTGGGTGAGAGAGAGTCTTTGGGGAGGGAGGGGGTGTGAGTCCCGATCTCCTTTTTCGTGGTGGTAACAAGAGAGATCTCACCTCGTCTCTGTCTGGCTGGGTGCGAGAGTTCGTGCTGCCCGCAGCGCCCCAGCTACTTTTAAGACTTTGAGTGGTGGTGGTGCGTGCAGCAACAGCACGAGATGTGGCTATCTGATAACAAACTCCCCGTGGGCCCCGGACGAGTATTCCTTGAATGAATACTCGGCTCTTGCTATTCAGAGACCACAGAGCAGCACTTCCCACTTCGGGGGAATGGTGTTAGAAAAGAGTGTGTGGTGGTGGTGGACGTTGAGGGAAAAGTGTGGTTGGGTTGGTTGAGGAAACAGTCGAGGTCTTCGTGGTGCAGTACCGGTAGCGCGAAACCTCAATCCTTCGACTTTTTGCACCTACTTGTACACGAAGTAACTCTAAATGGACTGGGCACGATGAGGATGACTGTACTCGTAGTGTTTGGCCTTTTTTTTCTTTCCTTTTTCCTTTTTCCTTTCTTGCCCTCTTCCTCACAGGCACACAGACACACTTTCTCAACGAGGGGAGAAAGAAAAAGATGAAATAAAGAGAAGGGAAAGTGGGAGAAAGAGTTTTCCCAAGCAACTGGTCCACCGACCAGAATCCACCGGCAAATCCAAGAAGGGATGGGGCTACGGTAATAGTCAACAACCATGGGACAGGGCAGGGAAGAGGGAAAAGAAGGAAGGAAAAAGAAGAAGAAAGCCAAAGGGAAAAGAAACCCCCCCTCCCAAACAAAAAAAGAAAAGGCGTCAATTTCCCCCCGGAAGTCTAGAGTGGGGAAGCCTAGACGAAGAATACTTCCTATGATGGTGAGGGAGAAAAAATAAAGAGGGCGCAAGTCGTTGAAAATAGAGTGCAGATTGAGCGAGCTACCGTACACTAAATCCAGAGCAAACTGCTCCATCGCCAATTGTGATCGGTTAACGCTCGGTGCACTTGCTCCTGCTCTGTTATGTTTCCGTTTCGGTTCCTGAGCTCTATTGCCAACCTGGCCTATGGTCTTTTTTCCTTCCTTCTTCCCTCTTGCTTTCTTCGCGGTCCCTATTGTCTTTAGATAGATCTGTGATCATCTGTCATGTGTACCTGACTGTCAGCCTGTTGAGCCCTACCCAGTGGCATACCTCCGGTACCCTATTGAACGCTTGCGATCTTAACTGCTAATTATTAACTGCTCATTATCTAATAACAACAGCTTACAGTAACGCTACGAGTGTTATACGAGGATGATACATATTTAACTGTCCTCTCCGCTCCCCTCAATTAAAGCTCAGTAACACCCCTTCACCCAATTCCTCCTCCTCCCTCCTTCTCCTCACCCTTTTCCCCATCACTTCTCACCAAGTCAACACCAACACATTCGCCTACGCCCCTCCCATTTCCTGAAGATACAGGTACTTGCACAGCATCGACAGTGGAATCTTGTTTTCTCGAGACTGCGACCTCCGTGCGGACGGACAATTTGCTTCGTCTCCTGATTCATGCTTGTTTCAATATAATAGCGCAAAGGGGAAAAAGGAAAACACCATAAAATAATAATAATAAATATATAAATATCAATTAAAAAATTGAATAATAAATTCAATCACAATTCCCCCATACAATCCAATAAAAAATAAATAACGATTAAGTTAAGTTAATAATAAACAGCGATACATAACATCTCCAGGGCCAACAAAGAGGCATCGCGAAGACCAACGATGTTCTTGCTGCAGGCACTATTCCGCAAGTAGGACGGCTGTGCGAGGGCAACACTGCTCGGATGGCGAACACCTGCCCATTACAGCCAATGGGAACCGGGGAATGGGATGGGGGTGGCAATGATGGTGGTTGTCGAACGGGGGGAAAAAAAGGTGTCCCCCTTGCTCATCCCACTCATCGTTCATGTTCATGGTATCCTCATACCAGTATCATGAGGACTGCCTAATGACTCCGGCAGTCTGGTCCCTTCAAGTTGGTGTGGGATACTTGACTCTCGTTGTTCCCGCATGGTTGGTCCCTAACCCCCTCCTTCCTTTCTCTTCAACTCCCCCCCCGGTCTATCTATCTATCATACTCGAGTACGAGTACCGTCCGGGTTCTGGTCGAGTATCATACATTGTCGTGAAATGTATGTATGTGTGTGTATGAACGCATGTACATGTATGTGTATGTATGTCTACCGTATCTCCTCACCCAATTCACCATGGAGCATTGATGTTTGTAGATACCTACATGCGACACCTATCATGTAAAGTATGATATTTCTTTTGTTCCTGGCTTTTCGGTTACTGCCTAACCACCAACGACGGGTGGAGCCCTCAATATGGAGGCTGCCAGGGCATCTAACCCTTTGTGCTGCCTATCCTTCCAGGCCCACAGCCTACCATTCTGCACCCACCTTCAAATTGTTTTTCCTTCTCAAACATGCCAAAGCGAATACCGATGAATTGGTTGGCGGGGTTCCTCAGTGTGTCAATGGTGTGGCGGATGCAGTCTCACAATTTCTAACTTCATCGGAGGGCCTGCTCTTCTTAGCGGGATGGAGTGAAGCGAGGTTGGAAAAAGAAAATAACAGCAGGGGAAGAAGAGGAAAGAAAAAAAAAAAAAAAAAAGTAAAAGAGACGATACAATAGCAAAAAAGAGAGGCGGAGAGAGAAAAAATCAAAATGGGAGAAGAAGAAAAAAAATCAACAAAAAGTAAATAGTGGAAGCAGATCGAGACCTCGGCCAATAATCGAATTGCCATAAAACCCCTTTCTACTACCTTGCGAACCAACGAAAATCCGACGCTATCACCTCACCGAAAAAAGAACTATCGAATTCACATACAGGTATGACGCCTGCCCGCAGTTATTCGAGGGAGGAAATTGAGGAAAGAGAAGGAAAAAAAGCTGAACGAACGACCAGTAGACAGTCCAATTCGGACGCTAAACTAAAACGAGGCTAATACAGTTACTGTATTTAAAGGCTCCAACAAAAATAAAGCCTCAAAATCTGGAACACCACTGCTGTAGATCACCATCTTAAACAGACGTTTCCAAACAGAAGTCAAGTTCAACCCTCTCTCTCTCTCAAAACTCGCATCGTCCGCTTCGAGTCTCACCTTCTGAACATGCGCAAATAGCTACTCGAAGACAATTGATCAAACACATACCGTGCTATCGTCGAAAAGATCTGTCCTCGTGGCCAGTGGGTGGGTGGCTCTTGGTGAGCCTTTTCGGGAGATTTGCCCAGCTATCAGAACATAAATACCCTCCCCACAGATATCATTTTGGGCCGGAGATAACATACGGGAGTGGGGGATATACCGGTATTGCACAAGTATGTTGAAAGGTTACTCAGATAGGGTGCGGTCCCCGTCCGCTGCCGTAACTCGGGGAGAAAAGCCTCAGAGTCGAGCTTAAAATGATGCCCGTTTTTCCCTTTCGCCCACGCCCAGCAAGAGATATTACCGAAAGAAACGATTGATGTAAGACCTCGGCGTTACTGCAGTAATGGCACCAGCTGATGAATGTTTCAACAGTGGGGGGAGTCGGGACAAAAGGATATAGTCAAAGTATTAGGTGGGCAGCTCAGAATTATGTTTCAACGCAGCCGATGTGTACAAACCGTCAAAAGTTGACCATCTCACTCCCGACATACCACCGTCCAAAGATATTTCATCATCGAGTTTTCAAACAATTTCTGATTTTTGTTTTGCCTTTTTTCACTGCATATTTTTTTTACACAACTCCTCGTTTCGTCCTCAGCATCCCCCGCGGAGAGATCCGAATGGTTTGGTCCTTTATTTTTTCTTCACAGGTGATACAGCATGCCAGGATATAAAGTAAGACAGTAGAAAAATCGCACCAATTGAAGACTCCACGCCTCTCCTATTCTCTATTTGAACGGCCTTTCCGAGCCTATCGAGCAAATGGACAACCAGTCCTTTCCCTCATCATACGGAGAAAATGGGTTCAAATTTTCGCGGAACCGGAGGGGTGGAGTGATAAATGATGTGAGGACGACATGCATCTAGCCTAAGTTGAGGCACGTTTTTTTTTTATCCTCCTCTCCTCCTCCTACTCTCACTCAACTTCCCCTTGTTCTCCATATTTTATCCTTAATCCTTCTATGGCGCTTCCTGTGCAAGCAACCGTCGAGATAAGGGACGCCTTTCTGCTCAACAATTACATTCCAGGACCGGAGTAAGACCGTGGAATACAATTGCCGACGTAAACCGTGAACCCTCAAAGTATTTACCGACATCCCCTTGCGGTGCAGCGGGAACCGAAGATCGCACCCCAAGAAAACCTTTTATTTCCTTTCCTCGAAACCCGGAAATGTTTGGTAAATTTTAGAATTTCAATCCCCCTTCATCCCCCCCCCCCTCACTCTCCGCTCCCCTCAATTAAAGCTCAGTAACACCCCTTCACCCAATTCCTCCTCCTCCCTCCTTCTCCTCACCCTTTTCCCCATCACTTCTCACCAAGTCAACACCAACACATTCGCCTACGCCCCTCCCATTTCCTGAAGATACAGGTACTTGCAC
>PYWC01000015.1:218238-236630 GCA_003182015.1 Tuber magnatum
TCAAACCCACCTAAACCAAAACAAAAAAAAAAAGTAATTACAAAAGAAAAAGAAAAAGAAAAAAGCGCTCGAACCAGTAAAAGAGGGGTAAATACTTTTGTACTAGTACTTCGTACCGGTACCGCAGGATCGAGAGCCGGGCACGGTCCCAGTCCGTGGCTTTTCCTCACCTTTTCAGCGCCACGCCAAAAAGCGAAATTGAATTTTCGGGAGCCGGGGGGGGTCCCTACAAGTACAAGTATTCGTACACGGTACCCGTACTTTAATCACATCTGATCTGATCTGCGCTGGAGGGGAGGGAGAATCTAAAAAAAAATAAAAAATAAAAGAGAGAGAGAGAGAGTTGGTTTTTATTAGTCAGGTGGGGGAGGGGGGGGGGGTGGTACTGTACGTACGGTACCGATATTGATAAGACCGTTGGCTTTCTTTTTATTACTGTGCTGTAACTTTAATTTCACTTTCTTTTTCTTTTCTTTCTTTTTTTTTTTTTACCCTGTCTGCTGGGGTTTCCAACTGTTTGTCGGATGTTGCGGTCGGTATCATGGCACGATATAATACCCTATGGTATGATGGACCCCGTTGGAGCTGCTGAGTCTACGAGTGGTTCGGTATCATACCGATATAGTACCGTACCTTATGGGACCGGTAGTGGTCGGTGCCGAACGTACGGTGTGTACTCAAGCTGCGCGCGCGGGATATGGCATGATACTATGATAATTTACCTACGGTGCCGGTATGATACCGCTTGCGGCGGCAGCACTCCACTAATCATGACCACGACAACAAAAAGGAAGGAAGAGAGAGAGAGAGAGCATTTCCGAAAAACCCGAAGCCCTAAGTCGTCCTTATGATAACAACATGGGTATTACGAGAATGCCAAGACCCGCGCCATCCGCACAAATATGCCCCTGAAAAGACGGCGGTGAGCAAGCAGGAACAAGAGGAGAGGAGAAAAGAAAAAACCGGGAAATTCTCATCAATCACGATACAGACGTCCAAAGGTTCCTGTCGCAGCGATGAGTGACGTCAGATCTTCAAGACTTCAAGTGCGGCTCTGCCGCCGGATAAGATGGGTGGGCGATCGTCGTGGGGTACAGCACCATATGATGCCGGTACCGGTAATTCAATGCTGGAAAGGCTAACGGGTTGACGTCACACAGAAGGCATCGGAGCACTCGCCCAAGGAGTGGGGAAAAAAACATTTGCATTTCCTGCCTCTCTGCCCTAGACCTGGAGACTTTCGAGCATGTGATGATGATGATGATGATGGGACGCGGGCACCCGTGAGATGTTCTTGCTTCGTTCCGGTTGTCGGTAGAGATGGTGGTGGCTTTTACTCATACCGGTACTCGAGTACGCAAGAGTGAGAAAAGGAGAAGAGAGGCTTGGGACAGGCCAAATATGTCACCTCCGCCACTTTGCTTGTTTTCAACATCGTTTGCCTTGTCTATCACTATGGTAGATTATCACGGTGAAGACAACCACCTCGTGGTGCTGTGACGACATACTGACATCGATT
Source organism: Tuber magnatum (assembly GCA_003182015.1). Classification (NCBI taxonomy): domain Eukaryota; kingdom Fungi; phylum Ascomycota; class Pezizomycetes; order Pezizales; family Tuberaceae; genus Tuber; species Tuber magnatum. The sequence continues at coordinate 219,758 of PYWC01000015.1, forward strand.
GTTTTTTTATACGATGCTGTGCTCGGGCACAGTGCTCGAGTGGTCGAGAACTCCCAAAGAACGAAGATTCTCTGGGGATAGAAAAATCTATAAAATGGGGCCCCTTAACCCCCCCCCGGTGGACAGACATCTCCATCAACACACAAGCATTCGAACAATCACAAATCTTTTGAACATTTAGCTTTTCAAAACAATCATCAATCATGTCTGATCTCGGTCCGTATCTTCCTCCATGGTCCCCTTGAAAGCCTTTCATCGGTTTCTGATATCAATTTAGGGAGAAAGCCTTTCGCCGACCAGGCTACCGACAAGGTAACCCCAGAGTCCCAGAAGCCAACCACTCAGAGGCTGGGGGACACCACCTCGGGTGTTTACGACAGAACTGCCGGTGTCGTTCAACCTGAGTAAGTCTCGGTCAACGGAGCCAACGCCCTGGCACTCACTGACAGCTTGTTTCTATACAGTTCGCAGAAGTCCACTGCCCAGAGAGCCACCGACACCATGCGCTCAGGCTCTGATAATGCCGAAAACCAGTCCAGGGGCATGGCTCAGTCGGTCACTGACACTGTCGGCTCTGCCACCCAGGGCGTGAAGGACACCATCGGCTCTGCTACTGGCGGCAACAAATAAACTTGGAATGGGTTTTGTTTGGAGGAGAGAGGACTGTTTTCATCGTGTTGGTGCTGGGCTGATGGGTGAATTGTTTTGTGCATACACACAGCCATGAACAGTGTTCTCGGTGGAAGTAATTGAATTTTAGTTTCATTATAAAAATTAGTCTGAAGATTTGACTTTTTTGGAGGGCCTTCCACCATCAGTCTGTTTACGCTCGTCAGATGGGCGGACATCCAAGGTGGCGGGCTGTGACGGCCGTTTCCGTTTGTTTTTCCCTTTCCCTCCCCATTTAGCAGCGAGAACCTTTTCCCAATAAATTCTCTCTTCGTTCCCCTCCACGTTTGTAGCCTTGACCCAGTCATTTCTGCCGCTATCAATTCCAACTTTTTTTCCTTTTTTGTCGCTGCCATCCTGCATCATACGCTTCCGCTTTCTCAGTGCAGAGACCACCAACTCCGAGTCCTGCGCCTTGCGCAGCCGCAGGTACGCGGTCGTTAATCCTTTCTGGTAATCGACATAATTGATATTTACTGGGGGGCCATCTTCGTCCTTTGGGACGAAATTGCCCTTGGCTTTAGATGAGCTCTTTTTTCGGTTGTATCGATCCGCCTGCCGGGTGATAAAAGAAGTAATGGTTTCTTTGCTTGTCTGCGGGTGTAGGTTGGTTAGATAGACAATTAGTCCAGGTTCATAATCGGCATTCATTTTTTGATCGTCTTCCCGGGCTGAGGCCGGACCTGCAGGGACGGTTGGGGCAATCGGTCGATCAGGCCACATTTCTTGAGCCGACGAACCAGATGCCCCGTCGTGGCGTTCTGGTAGCCTAATGCGTGTGGGCAGGGTTGGCCGCCGCCTCCTTCGCAGCTGTTGGTATTCCTCGTCTCTCCTTATCCATTCGTGCCTTGCTCGAGTTAGCTATTTTTTGCATGAGGTATTTGATAGTTGTGAACTCACTTTGTCATGACTATCCAGCCCCTTGGCCACAATTCCTGGTTCTCTGCGTCTTCGTGCGATACTGCGGTGGACAGTATCACGAATGCCCATGCAGTATCACCAGCTTCGACAAACTGTACCGGCAGGTATTTTCTCGGCATCGCTGATTGCGACAGCATCCTAGCTACCCTTCCAGGGTTTAGAGTTATGCCCGTAACATGAGGCTCCTTGGCGAGGGGGACGTAAAGTCAGCATACACATCAATAGTCAGGTGTCCACGAGGGGAGGGGCCCACAATGTAAATTGTGGAACCATCCAAATCCTTCTGATGGCGCGCGGGAGATTTCGAAGAGGGTAGGTATTCATGTCGCCGCCGAATATAGTACCTGTCCTTGCTCAACTGTGGCTAGGGTTAGCCGCATTGATAACATAGATGGCTTCTGAATCAAACCCACTTGCAAAAGGTCCGGGGGACATTGTGTGAGAGCCTTTCGAAAGGTCATTTGCGATGGCTTCGGCTTCATCTCAGCCAACAACGGACAGTCCAACAGCGCAGATAGATGGATAACTAACACGCGTTTAATTAGCAGAAAGTACTCAGCAATTGAGTAAACATTCTTACAATCACTTTCCCCTTCCACGGATCGCATCCTCGCAGAAAACCATTCAGGGGGGCCACTTTCGATTCCATAATCCGAAAATAATATCTCAAGGGTCATCACCATCTCCTTCGCCAAAGTCGGGTCGATGTGATCATCCTTGGTGGATTTCTCGGGTGGGACGAGAGACGCGGGTTCCTTCGGTTGTTGGCGTAGAGCTTTCCTCTGGAGTTGCCTAGGAACGAACATTACACGTTGCAGGGCACATTGATGCTTTTTAGTTGTGTTGGATTTTGGCACTGCACAGGTGGAGTTGTGTTGGGGAGCTTGAGCTTTGAATCGACGTGCATGGTTGACAACCAATGTATTTCACGTGACTTGTTGCTCTAGCAACCAATCTTGGCGGCTTGGCTTCCGACACGCGAAGGCCATGCTGGCACGCCATTTACTGCACGAGTGTTGTACGATAGGTTACAAGGTCTAGTGGGAAGTTATGGAACGGTTATTTAAAGTTAAACAGCCAAATATGTCCCTGTCGGTTCCGATTAATGGTCCCCCTACCTTTGTGATGGGGCTGGGTGGATCCGCTGCGGTATTGAAGAGTCTCTTTAACTGGGGGGAATCTCGTCCCCAACTTAATCCACGTCATCTCCAGCGAGCCATACCTACTGTCTAAGCATGGTGCTGAGGGGTAATAGAGTAGGTGAAAGTCGAGTGCCCTGCGCAGTGGGGGGGACCAGCATCAAATCGTGAAGGCACTCTTGGTGCAGTGGCGCCGAATATAAGTTATTGAACACACAAAGTTGTAGATAATATGATACTATCACAGTATGGCCCAGGATGTGGGATCATGTGGGATCACTCATTCTGCTATTTCCGGTGCTAGTGAAACATCGCTCTCTCGGGCTGAGAGGTTGGCCCATCGCCAGGCAGTCTCTCGGTCCAAGTCTCCACCCTTGCTGAATGGACATCGGCGAAGTGTGTGTTATGATTGGATGGGGTTTTTGGGGTGCAGCGTTGGTCGTCTTTGTGATATAAGTTTTCACAATTCTTAATGTGATTTGTCAGTGCTTTTTCGTCAGTAGTTTTCTGAACTGAAGTTTATGCATTGGTCTGGTTTCCCTTGGCAGTCCTGTTCAAAAAGTGATGGCGATTCATTCTCATCGGAGCCTTAGAAGAGCTCCAAAATGTGTCGATTGTTCAAGAGGGATGAGAAGCGGCGGCACGTAAGGATGCCTGGTTTGAGCGTGCTTAGCGTTGCCTGAGATACTGGTACGGGATACCCCTCTATCATACCGGTACTGGGGTCTCGCTCTTTCTGGAGACTGCTAAATAGATTCGCGAGGTGAGGTATGATACTGGATACTATTCGGCCGTCCGTAGCCCTAGGTTCTGCCAGCAAACTAGAGACATCACTTTTCCTCTCAGGTTTATTGGGCTCTGGGGGTTGTGTCGCGCTCATTGTAGATTTGTGACCTTTGATGAAGAGATGGGGGTGTGGTTGGTGGTTCAGAGAGGTGGCGAAATTTTATGTGTGGTATCGTTGCACTTGGGCCTGAAGTGGAGGGTGGTTCGTGGTGACAGGTCTACTGGAGCGCCGCTGTTTTGGGCCTTCTGGTGGGACGCTTTTTTCTAAACCGGCACACGAGGTGGCCGGAGCACCAATCATTGGCATTCATGAGTTTAGACAATACGTTATCCATGGAACCGAAGATTAAATCCATCACAGTATCCCGGAAATCCCCTATTGTCTCGCAAGGAGACATACGGCAAAATCCTAGGATAGCTGCTCGCTACTTGCAGAGTCCTTTGGGGACACTAATCGTAATTTTAGTATCATATAGGCTGACGAGATTATCCTGCTTACCGAAAGGGAGGAGAACACTGGGGATCCGACTATCCTAGCGATTCAGATCCTCGTGGAGGTGTTGGATGCATTGCAAGAGTTATTGAAACCACTGCAGTACGTTGATGACGGATAGAAAAAGCCGTGGATTAGGGTCAAAACGCTGATTAGGGAAAAATAGCTGAGGGAAGCAAGAGTAAAGCTGGAGGGATTCAAGACAAACATGTTGTTTCATTTGTGACAACTGTTGTTACGTTCTGTCTAATCCGGGATTTCGTCTTGATTGCAACCCTCAAACTTTTGGAAGACAAGCGGGTATTATCGCTCTATGAGTTTCCAACTCTTGCAGATCAAGCCACCGAACCACCATCACAGCTAGCCTGGGCTTCCGTCTCTGGGCCTGGTGCAGAGGATGCCCTTGGATATTTATTTGCTCGTACCCATACCCTTCTAGTGAGCTTCCAACCTGGCGCGGCGAGCAAAAAGTGCTCCCATATGTTGCCGGAAACAATTGAGCAAACTGTGACAACTGCTGTGGGTGAATCTACTAATACTCGGGAAAAGCTCTGGACACTAGGCCTACCAGACCTATGCGTGATTTAGACTTGGGAGGAGCTTTGTTAATATGGAATCTAGATACCCAGGCTGTGGAGTGAGCTGAAAGGTGTAGGAGTAGGCAAAATCTCGACCAACCACTTGCCAACCCTCCCCAATTTTTTTTTGGATGGTTAGAATAAGGTTGATGCTAATCGTAAGCAAATAGGGGTGTTGTGTGGTGACTATATGTGTCTGGGTCTTCTAACTGGGCTCCACATCTAGACTTCTTGATATCCATAGGCACCTCGTATTAGGAGGATGGCCACTTGCCCACGAAGACGTTGTCGGTTCTTAACGAATGGACACTGCAATGAGTGGAGGCCTACGCCCCCCCATCTAGCCTACACATCTCTGGTGGCCCTGTGGCGGGAAAGTCTGTCCTAGGAGGGCGTGTTCTGCATGCTCTACGTAGGAGCGACGGTAAGCCAGATTCGAAAAGGGTAGGGCTGTCATCTCTGCAATAATCGAAAGTAGCCTGAGGAAGCTACTATCCTGGTCCAGTACCCAATTTGCGTTCAACTTTCCCCCTAACTCGCTCAGCAGGATATCAACAATGCGGGAAAGCAGTATATACGACAAATGCTACGTAAACTTGGACTCGGCGGCTTTTAGGAGGCTGGTCCAAGAAAAGAGCTTGTAGAGAGGGTGCGGGGACAGCAATTCTCCAACAGGTCATCTGCTCGCTGCCCTCTCTATAGCAAGATCCTCCTCCAGCCTTTAGGACCCCTCTGCAAAGATGAAGCATCCCTTATCCTTAGAGGGCTTTCATGGGCTGTGCGCCCAGCCAGGGGGTTGGCGTTTCATGAGCTTCACATCACAATCGTGCTGGACCTTGGGGTCAAATCATTCGAAGAGCTAGAGGTAACACAGGGTATAGACTGTGGGGTGCAATAGGAGGTAGGCCACGAGGAAATTATTTTGGCACTGAAGCTGGATGATCATGGCGTTCTCCGTTTTGTGCCACCACCACCACCCTCGTCGAAGATGATTAGTCTCGTCCGTCAAACGGTCAAAGATAGTATCCTCGTATATCGGAAACGACCCCTTGGTGATGTTTATGATACAGATCCACGACCCGAGGATATAGCTTAGCGAGATACTATCAACTCGGAAACTGTGAACACGTCCCGTGTTCCCCAGCTCGGGGTGTGGTGGAGGCCTCCTGGATGTGAGGGGTATGGCTCTTGAGCAAGGGGATATTGCGGGATTATGCCAGGCGTTTTTGATGTTCTCTAACTTTCAAGGGGGTGCACTCGCGGGGCCAAAGAGAAAATTCAAGAGTAAGAGTACGTCGGCATCCCGTGCAACGGTCGAAATGTCTGTCGGGAAATACGACTTTCTCCGGCGCGTTGCCTGCTGCCGGGGCAGCAATTTCCGAAAAGTGGCCGAGACTCTGGTTGACGAGGATTTGATCGATCTAGTCTGCAGACTTGCAGGCTCTCCAGAGTATGTGGCTTGGTGTAGGACACCCAACATGGCAATGCTCGATTCAACTCAAGAATACTTAGGCAAAAACCTGGTGGTTCAAGTCATGGCTGGCAAAGGCCCCACGCCTGCTGATGGTGGAACTCGTCCAAGAGATGAGTGTTCAGAGCGAGCATCTACATGTTCTCTACTATGGCCTGCCAGCCGGCTGCGATTCTATATTAGTGTATCTCGGTGCACGCAGTGTTTTCCTAGCATTACTACTTTTACCGTATGCATCTTTATGATCTCCCCTTGCGGCCAGTGACTAGTGGCAATATAAGACTGGACTCATAGCTGATCACTCGATCAATCCAGAATACAACTGGACATCAGTCGACCGTTGCACGCTGGAGAACGATAACGTTGAAATTTTTTCCTTTCCTTCCTGATCTCACCCTTCAACTCTTCATACCATTCTTATCATGCTCAACCCTACACTCTATGCACCACATCATACTTACTCTCAACATTGTTAGCAACTCTCAGGAACTCTTCGTCGATTTCACTTCGCTCCGCGAAACCTCCAATCTGATCATTGCCTCTCCTTTCAAAGGGCCCTAATTATTGCGGCCGTGGTTTGGGGTCCAATAATTGGAGAAATAAACCACCGAAATGGGAGAGAGAGAGAGAGCTGATCCCTGGCAACAAAGGTTACTCGCCGCTTAGCAAATGACATCCCGGATTGACAAAGGGTGCTTTACTTGATTGGGAGAACTCCAACGATCTCAAGTGCCGTATCCCCAGCACAGCGTTGGATGGGGCAATCGTGATTTTCAGTTTACCTCTAGACTCACGCTAGGTTTCTCCTAGTTCTCGACTATCGTGTTCTACTGTGATCCGGACTACTCAGTGCGCTACAACTTACCCAGAGCTAAACCGAAGTGGCGGATGCCCCATGCGACACTCCAAGGCCTAAATCCGTTGAGAGTTGCGGCCCTGGGGTTGGTTGGCCGATTGTACAAGTTTCTAGATTTTAGCGCGAAAACGTGCAAAGTCCACTTCCAAATCTCTTCCGGATCCCTACTGGACGTCCTCCGTTGCGGTCAACAACGAAATCTAGAAAACTCAACAAAGGCTTTGTTGCCTATGCGGCCTTCTGGGTTAGGCGATCTTCGAGAAAGGTATCTTTATAATTATGGGTTGCCGCACAAATTCTGGGTGCTTAGACTGAACCGGCTAGCCCTCCTACAATGCCATAACAGAGCATATAACAGGCTACACCCGTGTCCATGATTATTACGAGTGGAAGAATGCGAGCTCCTGGATTCTCGGCAGCCCGGATACATTTTCTTCTTGCATTACAAGGGTGCTGGTACGGTGGATATGAATTATCCGTGTCACCTTTTTCTTTCCTCCATTTTGGAATTGTTTTTCTGTGTTGCTGCGACAGGGTACAATGAGTGACCAACGATGAATAATGTCCAAGAACTGTAACATTTCAGCAGCTGTAATTCCATAATAATGAAAGTGGATTGGAGCTTGAAGTTTCCACTTGCAATTTTGGCTTTGTGACATCATATTGAATTTCAAAACATGTTAAATAACACTCGCAGCATTGATATGCTATTGGTAAGAAAGAAAACAGTGAAGAAGAAAAAGGGGGAGATCGTCAGGTCGTTTCAAATAGAAGAGTAGCATTGGAGCTGGAACAATCATGACATGCAAACTCGCCATCAGCACCGGGTACCAACATAGTCAACACCCGGGCGATTTGTAAGCCGCACCCCTACTCATCGTCGTCCTCATCATCGTCACTACCATCTTCATCTGCCTCCTGAAGCCAAGTGAGGAATGGCGCTGCTGCCTTGCGGACTTTCTTGCTCGTCGGAACATCGACGTACTTCTGGCTGGCTCTGCTACCCCATTTGGTGATAGTATCCTCTGAGGCAAGATCATTTTCGTAGTACGCCATAAGAATGGTAGGGATAGCCGAAATGAGTTGTGGATGGTCAATGCCCACGAAACGCTCTGTTCCTCCCAAGAATGCTTTTTCATGGCGTTCAGAAGTAATCATCTAAAAAACCTGTAAGCTGGGTGATTTCGGAGTATGAGCATGGGAACACGAACCTTCTTAAGAAGACCAGCATGAATCTTGACCTGGTTTTTCTTGATGATATTCTCGTCGAAGATGGTTTGAGCAAGAACTTGGAGAGTACGATGGTTCAACTCGATGCCAAGCGCTTGAGCCTTCTTATAAATTTCCACATCGTCCACTTCACCATTGTTCTCGATCTTTTGCGCCACAATCCAGGATCCGAGTTGGTCAAAGGGATTGTCACCACCAGCAGCTTCATCTTCATCACCCCGGATAGCCAAGGAGCGCTTCAAATCATCGGGAAGGTTTTGGGCACGGGCCTTGATAGCTTCCTCCGACATGTCAACCGCCCAATCGTCATCCTTAATCTCGACGCTATCACCATTTGTAGGAAGCTCTTTGGCTTCAGCTTGGATACGGCGGGTAAGCTCGTCATCCGAGCCGCCATCGGCCTCTCCACCCATATCCTCAGAGCCACTATCCTTAGGGGAGCTGCCATTCTCGGCATCGCCGTTCTTCTTGCCATTCCTTTTGGAGCCTTTGACCTTCTTTTCCTTACTTTCCCTATTTGGTGGGTTCTTGGTGATGAAAGAGGAAAGCTTGTGACGAGCGTCAACATCGGTGCGTTGACCGCAGGCTTTGCAATTGCGAAGAATAGTCCCATCCTTCTGAACAATCAAATCGGTCTCAGGGTTCTTGCATTCCTCGCAGAGCACAAACTTGGAGATAAAAGTATCAAGATAATCCTGAAGTTTGCCTGCGTCATGGGCGCCATTGATGATATATCGATCATTAGTAGGGTTGGCAGTGACCTGGGCACCGAGCTCGAACCCGAAGAACTTGACAACATCTACACATTTACTATTAGTAAACTACCGAACTTCCATTTCCACAGGTGGGGTGGGAGGAGCAGCGGTGTATTGGGAGAATCTGATAATGAAACTTACATGCAGGATCACGACTCAAGGAATGAGCGACACTACTAAGGTTGACAATGACCGACTTGATACCATTACCCTTCCCTTCAATCTTGGACTGAAGACGTTCCATTTTATAACGGTAGAAGGGATCAGTAATGTCGCGGCGGATATTGATAGGAGCCATGATTGCGGTTTGTCAGGGCTTATTGTCTGGATGAAGTTTTCGTGATGGTTGAAGATTCTAAAGCAGGAGCGGCGAGAAAAAACAGCATGAACTAGACCAGATCCGATAGGCTAGGTCGTCGAGATTTCCTTCTATTGGCGGCAACGAGTGGGAAAAGTTTTTCCTTGATTTTGAGATTGCCTGGAGGACAGATTTTAAGTGATGGAGCGTATGTTAGAAGCCCGCCTGGTCTTTTTCAAAGGCCGTCTAAGCCGAGAACGAATCGATGGTGAATTTTTTGTGGGGGAAAGATTCATGAACAACGATGGCTTTGTTATTAATCTCCGGTTGTTCGTGAAAATAAAGATGCTCTTTACGAGACAAGGAAGGGGGTAAGTGAACAGAGTTGATGAACACCTGTTTGAGGGTGGAGAGAGTGGAGACGCGGGGCAAAAAAATTTTCTTCGGATTTTTTAGGGCAAACGTTGAGGGGAGCAAAAGAGAAACGGTCAGTGTGCGGAGAAGAAAAAGAAGGAAGAAGGCGGACGTTGGCGTAAAAAATTCCTTCCTTTAGAATGTTGTGGATCCGATTACTAAGCCCAGGTGTTACCCCGCTTACGTGGATGAATGGAAGCCCTATCCCTTCGTCAAGTTACACACTTGTGCTATGGCATCATTCAAAAGGCCGATATTTTAGTGCGATAATTTGGCGATAAATAGGAAAGGCCATAGATCTTGATTTGTGGCACGGCCGGTGATTCTTTGGAGAGGATCTGTCATGATATTTGGGGATTTTTAGGTTGGCTTGTCAGTTATTCTTTGTATTGCATGGGTTAGTTCGTCATGCTCTGAAACGGCTTGAAAACGTACTAAGGGGTCACTACCGGTCACTCGTCTATCCGCCTCCCGCAATCCAAGAATCGACTACCGGTATTCCACTGAAAGCAGTAGAGGACCCCCTATGGGAATCTGGAAGGGACCAGGGATTTAGAAGTGGTCTTGGCATATTTTCTAAGACATAGAAGATCAACTTTCATGATGGTTCCTAAATTTCCCAAAAACTGAGCTCTGATATCATACCCCCTCACCCCCTCCGCCCAGATTTGAATGGCTCAGAAGCCTAGAAACCCGTGTATCATACAAGCGGACAACAAACCCAGAACCGCAACCCCAGGCCTACTAAGCCTTATTGTTCAATAATATTACCGGTATCGTCTCATATCATACAGAAAATGGAAAAATGACAACTTCTTGCCGGATGCGATCCTATGAAAACCCATTTCTTATGTTCTTGGATTCGCTAGGCTTCATAACATGTGTGGCTTCATTTTTCCTGAAATTTCCATATTCTAGAAGTTTAGAAATGGCTTTTTCTACTGGAATAGTCTGTGATCCAGATCTTCGCGAGAGAGACACCACATTTTTCTAAATTCCCACGGGGAATCTTCCAGCAGTAAAAATCCAATTTTATGGGGATGCTCTAAGTCGGCTACCTCTACCGAGAGGTGCATAGGTAGAACACATTAGTTCTCCAATTGAGTGTCCCCAGTATGGCATTTTATCCCGGGTCTTGCTCTTATACCTGTCCTGAGCCAAAGGATACGTTGCAGTCTATCCGGTCTGCAATGGAACAACCCCACCCGGACCCAGCACAATTTTAAAGGATATTTTTGCTATATACTATCTCAGTAGTCTTTAGTTGCTGTTGTATAATAAAACCTTCTCTCCTCTCCTCTTCTGAGCCGGGGTATGGTAGATTGTCTGCAGTAATGGCTCGTTTGACACCTAGAAATAATGTGCGTATATCTGTCTCTAGGCACGCCGAGAAATTTTTTACATAGCCTACATAATAATATTATTATAATAACTTATTAAGGGCTTCTGGATGAACCGACGAATCTCGCTCCTGAGAACCTAATCTTGGCCGGTATCACCCCAAACCCCCGGAGCGATACAACGAAAACTAAGCCCTTGAGAGCCTTTGGAGCTCATCGCATTTGGCTTTTTTAATTATGATATATACAAACCATCACACCCGAGTGCGCATTAACGGGTAGGGGTAAGTTATCCTTCGAAGAAAAAAAAAATCATAATATTAACACCCAGAGGATTAGAAATTGTATGATACTGAAAAAAACGAATAGTACAGTTTAACTCCCTAATTTTTCACCGCGCTCAGGACACAGTAAATGGAAAGAGAAATAACCGTATCCTTATATATATATATATATAGCGCCGGATACCTGAAACCACCCTCCACTTAAACACTACTGAGAAGTATCATACTCGAGTACTAGCATGCGGTATATCGGTGACCGTTCATGCAACCCGGCACTACCTTAAGACTCACGGAGAGAAGGCTAAAGTCTCAGATCTCCTTACAATTCCTGTGGGTTAGAAACTTGAAGAGGTTTGAAGGTAGCAATTATACGTAGCTTAGCAGAGGTTCCTAAACAGAAAGGTAAATCTCAGGAATAGATCACATTATTGGAGTAAACTCATACCATTCCCCAACCAACTAGCTTACCACCCGAGCCATTCCCCACGGGATATACCTTGAATATTTATACTCCGGGCAGAGTGTCATACGATGAACAGCTTATCCCCTTCAGTGTCCATCAAGGGCCTACAACATTGCGAGGGATAGGGTTTATTCATCCTTTTATTTCGTCCCGTGCCCGGTTGGAAGCCTAGCTATATGGCCTCGCTATGTGCGTTATTATGATACTCCTATCATAGCCCCGCACCATCCTACTCTAAGCCCCCTCTGATTTTCACCAATTCCCCAAGCCCTATCTGAGCGGCGGATTATTGTTGGATGCATCAGGCTCATCATTAGAGAGTTTGCGCCCGCAGACCTAGGTGGCGGTAAATTTCATTAATATATGTTATGCTAAAAGGCTTGGGGACCTGGGTGCCCAAATGCACCTGGTCGAGGCCCAAAAGTCAACTTTATAAAGACCTAGAGTAAGTTTCTAGGTAACAATGTCAAAAGTATACAACACCAACATATTTCTATGGATACCAAGGAGAGCTAAGTGCAAAGTAGCTCCGAGAGAAATAAATGATATGAAAAATACAATAGTCATGTAATAATATTGATTCTACATTCTCTGCTCTGTCTATCAACACCTCACATTGCACTCAGTTGTTGTAACCCGGCCGCCAAGTCACCTAGATCCTATGCGCAAACTCTTTCCAGTATCTAGGTCCTTTTTGTGGTAACTGCCACCTAGGTCTGCGGGCGCAAACTCTCTATTGTCATCGCATCTTTATGTAACCTCACTCGCCTTCTGGAACTCTAGAAATGTTGGAAATGTGGGGAGGGGGGATAATGATCGAATCAAAGGTTTAATGGAGTAAAGTAAATCAAAGAGTAAACATTAATCGAATGGAGCAAGAGCGATATATAAGTCACGGAGTTGATCGCGAGAAGAACGTATGAAAGATGAAGTGCAAAGCGAGGAAGGGAAGGAAAAAAGGAAACAAATATGAAGGAAAAGTTTTCAGCAATAGCGTGCTTCACCGCGTAGAGGTCTGCACGTGTCTACTTACGTTTAATTACTCGAGTTCGTGCTTAGTGCTGTGCTATCTAAGGGAGTGCTAGGTGATCGATTGCCTCTGATGCGTGACCAAAAGTAAGTTTTAAAAATCTACAGTTCTAGGCTCCCACTACCAACACCGTGTTCAGGCATTACCATGTTCAGAACATCTCTCTTGCTGTACTCAAGCACATCAGAGCCCCGCCAGTTTGCAATCATAAAGCCATTCAACTAACCTTCTTGATCCAAAAAAAAAAAACTCAATCCCAGCCACCCCTCTATAGAGGCAAAAATATCTCACACACATAGTCGCTCGTCGCGAAACTTAGCTCACCCCCCACGTAAACATGTCTGCACAAGGATGAGACAGGACTGCGAAAAAGTTTCTCTAACCCACCCCACCCAGGGTTTAAGGGAGACGGGTTCCTGAATCGGTGAAACTACTCGAGTAGAGCTATCATGTGTACTAATGCCAATACAGCACGACCCCTCGGAATTCGCTTTCATATTACCGGTGGAAATCACCTCATCAACATACTATACCCATGTCGCTGGATTGAGTAGACTTAGCTTGACAGGCCAACAGAACCGCGAACACCCGCCAACGAGACCCAACGAGTCCAAAGAGCCCAGGCTATACCTTGTCGGGAAATCACTAATCCCTCTCGGGAGCTTTTGCCTCCGAACTTGAGGATTAGTGGCCGGCCGGAGATAGCGAATTGCAAGACCTCTTACAATATGATAATATCACCGGTACTTTGTAACCGGGAAAGTCACGGTAAAGCATAACACGCCGGTCATTCAAGAACCATCTCCCTTCCCGAATCGGTCCCAACACACCTCCTACGAGGCCTACTCCTACCCAATACTTACTAGCACCGCGCCCCACCCCTGGCCCTAGCGAAAACGTAAGTTTCTCAAGTTCGGAGATCCATTTATGATAGCCTAAATTTAGCATATTACACCATCGCCCACCCGCGTATTCATACTGCACAAGTACCGTAGTTCCCTTGACTTTAAAATTCAATGATACCCCACGCTCGCGCGCAAGTGCTGGTATGCTGTTTAGTCTATGGTGTAAACTTTAGAAGAAGCCATTAGGAAACGATATACAGTATTTATATTCTTCTTCTTCCTCCCAACTCTCCGGAAAGCCCTCTGTCCTAGTCTTAACTCTAAACTATGCGAGGGATTTCGCAAGCAAGAATCCGGGATCGCTATCGTTTTGACAGCTCCGTCCACCGCGACAATAAGCGGACCGGAAAAAGCGGGATACCATATATATGTATCACGAAAGGTTGGGATAACAATTAGTCAGCTAGTGTAGTTAGTAAGTATTTTACGTTAAATGAGTTGAATTTCTGATCAAATGTGCTCGAGTACGGTACCTTTGGGACCTACAATGTCACCAGTCTTGTGAACCTTAAACCATGTTGGTTAAATTGAAATTCGGAGGAGCTCGAACAATTTACTCGTATAGAAAATTTAACGACGAAACCCGCGTCCGTGGGGTTTTTGCCCCTCATTCCAGCCCTGAGTGCGGCCGGGGAGAAACAAGATGGTTGTCATCATGAGTGATCGTATGTTTCTGCTTAGATAATAGAATTTTAGCGTCCGTTATTATTGGCTATCTCTCATTTGAGTATCATACCGTAGATAGGACATGAGCCTATTATAGTCTAACCTGTGATCTGTTGCTGTGGCGATGGCCTGGGGGTCCCAAATTCTTGTTTACGAAATCCCCTAAGTCACTGGCCAGAACAGATTCTACCTATTAGGAGCACGTGAACAATTTCTTATCAGATCGCCTCCCTTTGTGAAGAGGTTACCCTGTTGTCAAGTCTTGGGTTGGTGGCGCCAAACACGAACAACACGTCTCCCTCGACTCCCTCGACTCCCTCGACCTCTTCTATAGACAGCTACCATTTCTACATCCTGCACAGCTCCCCCACATCACGGCATTTCTCACAAAATCCGGCACAACCAGCATGGATTACTCTTCCAACTTTAACCCTCTCTTTAATTCAACCACCACCGCCAATAACTCGACATTCGCAAACTCTGCGTTCGACGCCTCAGTCACGGTCCCAGATTTCACCAAAGAGAAGAAGTTCACAGAGTGGCACAAAAAGCAAGGGATTCCGGCTCCTCAGGATTATCCGTCCTTTGCAAATCAGCCAGCGCCATTTTCTTCCCTGCGGCAACACCCAAATGTTCCGACCGCTGCCTCTTCATATATCCATAAGGTTTCCACCCTGCAACCCGCGGCTGATGCAAGGACCCCCCTGGTATGCTTCTTCCTGCTTTGATTCTATATCCTTGTACTAAGCTAATGGTTTGTATAGCTTGAGGCGGATGTACATGGTGGTCTTAATGAACCTTTGGAAGGAAGGAGAAAGTCAACGTATGTTGCCAACAGCCGACATTTCGTCCTCAGCACTGACACAGTTCGCAGGCTCAAAAAGACACTATCATCATCGCCCCCAGGCTCCCCCAGTGGTCACTGGCCCAGAAACACCTTTGGATCTCGCCCGTAAGTTGGCTCTGCTTCTCGCCTGCCTCTGACCTAAGCTTACCGTCCAGGATAAGCCGAACACGCAACCGTTCGTCATCCATGACGGATGATCAACCTCTCCATACTGCCGATACAAATGTACCACCCTTGCTTTCGATATACGATTCTATGCCTTTTGATTCCGCTCCGTTGGAGTCAAAACCCGCCGATGCGACATTTACCCCGACACAGGTTCGGGTCGCAAACTTTTCCGAAGATAGGTTTCCGGACCTTATTCGTTCGTTACGCCGATACTACGGTGTTATTTTAGAACCGTATTCTGGACTCCCGGCAAACGAGAGCAAGTTTCACGATCCCGACATTGTTCCGCGTGAACAGTTGGACGCAAAGACATTGCGGAAGGCGCAACCTCTTGCAGGTGCAGATGGAGGCCCTGGCAATTGGGTCAGGATCACCTTTGGCGAACGCGAAGCTGCGGAGCGCGCTGTCACAGGGTCGGCAAAAGGTGAATTGGTGATTGGTGGAAGGACAATCATTATCACATTCTGGACTGAGGATCCGATCATTGACAACCCCTTGCCCTATACATCTTCTCAGATGGATATTGATGCTCCTCCCACGCCACTTAGACGAAGCAGCTCTCAGACCTTGGCTTCACCGCGACCTTTGAGGAGGTTACCTACAGGTTTCGAGGAGTCTGCCCCAGGTGGTGGTGAAGGAGGTAACGTCTACTCGGAGCACATGCCTGGGGCCAAAATCATTGTACCGAAACCTGTGGAATTCGCAAAGAACGAAGGATGGTTTAGTGGATTGGCAGGCTCGCTTGTGAGCGGGCCGAAGGCGGTAGTTGCAGGGGGCCAGAGAAGCGGAGGTGGGTGGAGCCTCCCCGGTGTGTACGGATACGTGATGGATGATCTCGTAGGGCTGAAGAGATTGTAGAAGAGGTTTCAATTCTAGACATGTTTAACAGTGTACGCAATATCAATGTATACTTTATGTGGTACTCGAATGAAGTGCCTTTTCACTTTTCACTTTTTTCTCCCCTTTTCCCCCCTAATACTTGACTCATACCCGTACCTCATTCCCAAGTTAGTGTGGTTGCACCGCGAATATCATCACGAGGAACCGTCACCCCAATCCATAGACACCCGAACACGAGCCCAATCCAGTCATCAGAGGACTGACGCCCCCGTCCCAATTCCCCACAGGGGTACGCAGGAGATCGGCGACGGCAAAGGTAAATTCTGGGAAAAAAGAAGAAAAAGGCGAAAGAACTCGACAAACATCCCACCTCCCTCCCCCACAAACCCAAAGCCACCCTCACATGCACGATGTGATGCCCGGGCACTCGCAGTGCTCGAGTATGATACAGTACACCCGTTACAGCACGCTATGATAAGCAACACAGTCCCCAATCCCACGACGAAGCGAATAGAAACCGATAGAAGTCAAGGATCGGAGAACAGAAGCAAAAATTTACGAAACAGCGCTGTACAGTCGTGTCCGTTAAATAATTACACCCCTGCCCGGCAACGGTGCAACGACACCTCTCCCCCACCTCATCACCCACCATGGCACCACCACATACCCGAAGAGAAAAAGAAGACAGGAATCAGCAAATCTATGCCCTGCATAAGCATA
>PYWC01000015.1:237448-254164 GCA_003182015.1 Tuber magnatum
ATAGAGAGGATGCCTGAGAGAATTCAGGCTGTTTTGGATGCAGATGGGGGTCACACAAAATGGTAGCAGGATTTCTTTGGAGCTTATGATATTTACTTTCATCTATTTCTTAATTGAATTTGTATCTTTTTTTTTTTGTGGTTGAATTGGTTGATTGTGGTTGTCATGGTTGTTGCCCGGGGGTGTAATTATTTAACGGACACGACTGTACTGTACTGTTCACTATCATTACTGCAAGGATATCATACCTTGAGCACGATTTGAAAGTGAGAATAAGGAACGAAAAAACGGGGGGGAGGTGGTATGGTGGATGGGCTATTAGTTGTCATATCATACCGGTCAGGTTATGGATATGGCATTGCAATTTATGTAATGTAATGTACGGGTATCTTTGGCTTGGGTATCGTCACGAAGTTGATGTTATAGTACGTATGATAGGTCATGATCAGAATGTACGATACCTCTTTTCTTTCCCCACCTCTAGACAGTTAGATACCGGTAGTTGGATAGCCAAGTTCGATCCATAACGTTCCATCCACCAACCCATGGATCCATACCCGCTACTACTACCGTGGTTGGAACATGATATACCCGTTCGTCAAATCTACGAAACGATCCAGTGAGGGATTACGACACGGCACGTCCCAGAACAGGTAAACATTCTGACGGGGCGTTCCCTCCTCTTCCTCCCCTATGGTTGTGAAGGGAGCCTGTACGGACAAACAGACATATCAAATTTCCCGTCCCCCTACCCCACGATACTTTCCATCCATCCATCCATCCATCCATCGATAGAACCCAGACCCATAACACGGCAGGAATCCACCACGTCATTCGCTAGTAAACCATTCTCTCCAAATCTCCGGAACAGCTCTATCCCCTACCACCATCACAGCTACTCATAGCAGACAGAGTACTGTACTGCACCAACCCCCCCCCGAGAAGAAGAAGCACAGGAAAAAGCGATGTCAGCCATACATAACGCGCACTACCTTCCACCACCACCACGTCCGAACCCGCCAGTACATCCCAACAAAGCCCATTCTCGATATTAAATACTATACCCATTCCAACTTCCTATCATACTAATTTAACCACACTCCCATATTATGTATGATACCTACCCTACCGGCCGAGTATGATCCTATATCATACCCGGTACTGTATG
Source organism: Tuber magnatum (assembly GCA_003182015.1). NCBI lineage: Eukaryota > Fungi > Ascomycota > Pezizomycetes > Pezizales > Tuberaceae > Tuber > Tuber magnatum. The sequence goes on from PYWC01000015.1 coordinate 238,617, forward strand.
ATATGATACCCACCACACAACACACTCGGGAGATCGGCGCCAAGTGATAATTTAGCAATCGCCCGTGATACGATATCCGTGCGATGCTACGAGTATCATACAGTACGGTATGATTTTTTCATTTAAAAAAAAAAATTCAATTTGGCGGGAGCACTTTCATGATACCGGTACGCACGTTTACACCCATTCTTAAAAGACCACAGCACCGCCACCGCAGAATCCCAAACCAATCCACGACCGATGGATACCAACGGGAGAGGAGGACGAGGGATTTAAGAGAGAGAGAGAAGAAAGAAAAAAGAAAAAAGAAAAAGAACTGGAGTTCTGGTACCGGTACTGTACTGGCACATTCTCCGTCATGAATTGGCTGGATAGCCCAGAAACCCAGCCTAGCCTAGCCTAGCCTACGGTAATCCTACGGCAGATCCTAGATCGGAAGATTGTCGTTTTCCGCGTGGCGTGGGAGCGGTGAGGGGATGTGTTATGGTAATGTATTGTATGTATCGCACTGTACCTGAACGAGTATGATATGTTCAATCAATCGTCTAAGGCGTTCGTGGTGTAATTAGTGGTGAGGGTGAGGGGGGGTTAGGGCCGGATGGGTGGCTCCGTATGATACGGAAGAAGGGGATCGGTCGATGTGTACGTGTGTCGAATGCGAAATTTGTATGATATCGTTGTTGTTATTGTCATGCTATTGCAGGTTCCTTTCTTTTCCCTTCTTCCACCGCAATATTATGGCATCGAAGTTGGTATCATAACTTCGCACAGGGAGGGCTCCACTCTCTCACAAGCAGGTGATTGTTTGCACCTGTTACATGTAAGCAAGAGGAAGAAAGAAAGAAGAAGAAGAAAAAAAGTGCCGACATTTCAGATTCCCACCGTGTCCATGTTTTTCTTTCGGGAGAGACGAACGGAGACAGAGGCTGCTGTACATGCCATTATGAGCCTTCCACGCCGCCTCGGGGCCCTAAACCTCGCGCAAGTCCAATCAATTCGCACAATAACAATGATTTATCCTGTAACCCAACATTTTCCCTTTTCTGTTTTTGCACGTGAAACTCCTATCAAAAGCATGTGGAGAATCATATACTATCACTCGAGTGGGGTATCGAAGAGAAGAGGTTGTGTGTGCCAGGGGGGGGATACCGGTGCTCCAGTAATGGGGAACCCATTCTATCATATCGGGAAACGGGTGTCCACAATTGGGGATCCCGATGGGCGGCAAACCCCCCCCTGAGTCAGAACCAGGTGTTGATCCAGCGCGATCACCGCTGAATTTCGGTACCAGTACCCGTACCCGTACTGTAAATGTGTGGTATGCACGTTCGAGTACCCGAGGGGAACTAAGCGTTCGGGCGGGCCACGATAGTCACATCATGAGCGATCACTCGCAAGATCTCCTCTGGTAATTTGCACGCACAGCACTCGAGTGCAGTCGCAGTGGCCCATATCACGTGTGTACCGTAGGCTATCACCGAATGAGATCTGGACATCGCCCTTCCCTCCTTGTCCACCCGCGGAGCTTCCTTCCAGAAAAGCATCCGGGACGTCAACAACGATTCCCTCCCGAGAGTTTACCCGAGCGTCCCTCGTCGCTGCATCGCGCCAATGCAGGTGTGTGTGTGTGTGTGAAGCTCTCACCCAACCAACAGCCCGATCGGCACAGGATCTGTGCAGGTGGAGAGACCTTTTGCCACGGACGTCCGATCGTAGCAATGGTACGGTATTCGCACGATTCCCTAGACCACTTTACCCACTATCGTGAATTGGCTAAGCATCGTTGTACCTTCTCGCCAGCTTCAGACGCGATTGTGGTTTCAGACGTGGAAGGGGGGGAGGAGGAAAGGTAAAAAAAAAAATTAACGATCGGGTCCCCTATCGGCTAAGGAGGTTAAACCCCACCCTTAACGTTACTGTACCGGCACTGTACTGTAATACTCGTACCCTCCAGCGGATATCATATTATTTGGCTATTCAACCCATTTTCCTGACAGAGCGGAAGCAATTGACCCCGAGATAACGATGCCAATAAACCGCGGCAGTTAAAAACTAACTTAGTTCAAATGCACCCCTCGCAAGGTGGAGATCATGTGGTAATAGAAGGGAGAAAAAAAAGTGTGGGGGTCAAGCAATTTTGTCACATATCGTGAAGTTAAGACATGCAGTCAGGATAGAATAACTGTAACCCCCCCCCCTCGTCGAATGAGTTGTCCTTCTAGTGCCTTTTCATCCACTGAAACTCGTGAAGCCGTCAAGGAAAACAATTCTCAGAGGTCAGATGAGTCCTGATCCGACAAACAGGTATCGTTTGTGCACAGACCACGCCAGTCTCTCCATGGTGATAGGACCAATTTCGTGTGGTTCCAACGCCCCGGTTCTTAGGTTAATAAGCAAAAAAAGAACAGCAAACGTTGGAAGAGTTCGAGAAATTGGGAAGATCTCCTTTGGGGCAAAAAAAGAAAAAGTAAAAAGGATGCTCGCGAAGGATTGCCGTCAAATGTGATAAGTCATGGATAGTACTGTAAGCGCGTATCTTGGAGTTCATCATTTGCCAACAAGGTCGACATCTCTGAGAACAATATGATACTTACTCCAGCACGTGGCGCTTTTCAAAGTCTTGATATTCTGAAGGAGCAAGTCAAGTTCCCCGCCGGTGTGTGCGGAGGTCGCACAAACCCGAGTTATGGGAGAGGTAGTACACTCGTTCGTCATGATGCTTTTTACACATCGACTTGACGATGTTTGTGGATGTACCATGAGAAAAATAATTTTCCCTCTCTCCCCTCCTTTCTTCCTTTCTTTTTTTCTTTCCTCCCTTCTCAACTCACGATTGACCCCGTGAGCCAAAAGCATCTTTTTCTCTCTTTTTCTCTTCTGTCACCGACCGCTGGAAAGGGAGACCAAGCACTAAAAAAGTGAGTAGGGTATGATATCCCGGACATCCGTCCATCAAATCCTTAGTCAAAAAGTTAAATTATCACGATTAATTCCCTTCCCTCCCTCTCTCCCTCTCTCTCCCCATGAACACTGGTGGATACCGGCCGATAATAAATCCCCCCCCCTCCAAAACGAAAAATAAAAATAAATTGACACACCAGATCAGCGGTGGGAAATCTCTCCCTCAAGAGATCCATTTACCGGTATGCGGTTTGAATCTTAACGGCCTATCGTACCGTACATATTTCGGCTATGTTGGAAGCACGGTCGGTAGCACTTCCCAGGATATCCCACGAGATAATAATAATATTATCATAATATCATACCGAAAAAAAAAAATGAAAAAAGACAGGGGGGAAAGGGTAAAAGAGGGAAAAAAAATCAAGGAAACATCATCATACCGCAGGATGTGCACTGCAATGCAACGCACGTTCAGTTGATTGATGTGTATGATACGCTGGTTAACACGACGGCGCCGACGAGGCCGACCAGGAGCTCACCGCAAACAGGCTTGGAAAAGTTGGGTTACCGTACAGCACAGCGGACAAAGCGCCAAAATTGGGGGTCTGTCGGGATGCCATTATTTACCAATATTCCCGCGAGGAGTTTCAAAAATATTGTGAAAGATTACTACACATCTACCGTCTCCTCTTGTAAGTGTCGGAATGCAGCCATGGCAGACCGAACCAATCAGAGGGCGCAAAGACCCACAAACCGCCACGCTCCCTACTCGAGTAAGCAGAGGCAATTGGGCGCCCCCCCCCCTAGCAGGAGAATATGATGCACCATAAATTTCCTCAACTTTCATCCCTTGAGAAAGAGAAATAGTGAGCATCCAACTTGAGTGGTCGGTCGTGATGTTCCTCATACGAGAGGACCTGGCTTGGTAGGTACACCCACGTATAATACTCGAGTATGATAGATTTCACACCTCGCTGCTCCCTAAGCGTACGAGTAAAAAAGTCTTGGGCTCTTTATCCCGAGTGCCCGTCCCGATGCGCAAGGGAATCTATCAGCTCTCCTCCGGAAATAGACTAATTTCGTCGAACGGTCGAGCTGAAAATCAATCCTGCTCTGTTTTTTCTCTCGCGGGAACCCGGCATTTCCGAGCCCAATTGACCGACATAATCGAGTGATCTACTGTGACCAGTTGTGCTTCACCGTACCCTGCAGGTCTCTGATGCATTGCCGCATGCGACGATAAAGCCCTTCGAAACGCACAAACGGAGACACCCGCAGAAAATCATCCACCCCAACAGCAGATCTGACGTAGCTGCTTCTTTTCTTTTTTTCTTTTTTCTTTTCTTTTTCCTTTTTTTCCTTTTTCCTTTTTTTCCTGTTCACCACTGACAGACACGTCCCCAGTCCAGCCCGTTACTGTAACCTTACGAGTAACCGTGTTGGATTCTGGTCACATGGACACGCTTGGAAGATCAAGGCAGACAGCAAGCAAGAGACAGTGAGAGACAGATAGACAGATAGATAGATAGATAGACAGAGAGGGAGAGGGAGAGGGAGAGGGAGAGAGAGAGAGGGAGGGAGAGGGAGAGGGAGAGGGAAAAGGCAGAGGCAACAACAGCAAGCACCCTATGGAAAAAGGAAGGAAAATTAGATCTTCCCTTACCTTACACTGCATCCTCGTCCCCTCCTTTCCAACTTCACCGTTCGTGCCACAGCGGATCCAGCCAGACAAACTCTCTGGTTCCAAAAATTGCGCATGTAACGTCCATCTGAGGATTAGTATGACACCGGTAGATCCACAAGAAGTTTTTCAGGGCGGGGCGAGTGGGGCCCAGGAAGGTGTAAACGAGGATAGAAGAGCAAGGAAAAAGAAAAAAGGCCTGTCTGAAGAGTGATTACCATCGAAAACCCGGATCTCGGAAGAAAGTGGTTTTGGTTCGAAAACCCCAACTCATTGTAGAAGAAAAAAAAACTCTCTCGCGCCACACGCCGATCAAAAGGGATCGGATGTGATCGCCGTCCTCTTGCATAGAGTGTCATGGAGAAGCTTTTCTATTTGTTTATTCACTTGTTTGTTTATTTTCTTTTTGGAAACCTCGCTCTGGGGGGGCGGGGGGGACAATTTGCGGATATTGACGAACGGAGGGGAGATGAAGATGAGGATGGTGATGGTGATGATGATGACGCTTTGATGATATACGGTACACTTTTACTGTACTCGTACGGTAGGTTATCCCCTTGCTCCGCCGGGGGGTATCGGTACGAGTATCATACGAGTAAGGAAGAAAGAATGGGGGTAGGAAAAAAAAAATCACACTGAGTCCCTTTTTTTTTCTTCCCCCGAAATTTGATCCCCACGGGTGTTCCCCGCAGGCTCCGGTACGGCGCAAGAAAGAAATATTCTCATCCCATTTCGCAGTTATGGTACCGGTACTACCGTATATCCCTGGGTGCTATATAGTGAGTGTGCTAGTATCATACTTGTCCGCTGAATTTGGGGACCAGGCAGCTCCAGTGTGAAATGAAATGGGATGCGTAAACAAAGCCCGACATCCCCTCTCCCTCCCTTTCTTGTCCCCCCACCCCGGTTAGCCGGGCTACCCTTAGCATACGGGGTTTGGGTTCTCCTTATTTTACCCTCGTACCGCGCTCGCCGAGATGACGGATAGCGAAGATTCCATCATATCAAACGGGCTGGAACCAGGCGGGTTGTGATAATTGTGGAGATATATCCTGCAAGATTAGCCAACCATCTTTGTTATGCTCGTTATGATTGTTGATATATTACCAGATCTATGGCTGATAGGGTGGGAGGGGACAACCCACCTATTCATTGTACAAGTAAGAGCATGATACAAGTAAAAGTAGTAGTAAGGAAGCGGGGGAATTACTTGTAAACACTCTTCAGCTTCAGCCTCCCCACCCATCACCAAAAACACAGTAAGAGGGCTCGAGCAGGAGCAGACACAGCACGGACGGAATCATACCATGGAATGATGCCCATACTCGAGTACTGTATCATACTTCAGCAGGAGGGAGCCCTCCCCAAGCGAGCTAGGGTTACCAGGACCCTGCACTGGCCCAGGTATCATATGATGGGAGGCGGTGAGTACGAGTATGGTGAAGGAACCACCTTCCGGGACTGGGTGTGTGGGTGTGGGTGTGACGGAGGATCGTGGGAGCAGGGGAGGGTCTACCATACTTCCGGACGATTTTAGATTAGTACCGGTGATTCAAACGGGTCGCTTATTGCGACAGCGCCGAGCGAGCGCTTGCCCGATCGGCGCATCGCCGGGGATGTCCACGATGCTCCACCGCAGTTGATCGTCTCGGAGAAGAAGAGAGGAGGAAAGGGAAAGGGGAAACATTTCCAGCAGGTTTCGGTAGGGATGGTTTCGAATCAGAGCGATTCATGCGAGCCCCACGTGCCACGGTATGATACCTCGCTTAGAGCTGTCTCGCGTGGGCACCAATTAAGTTAGTCGAAGAGCGACAAGTTTGCCTCGTTTCCGACGGAGTGGTTGAGCTTGCCACACGGATTCTCGAGGAACAACAAACCCCCCCCCCTTTACTCGAGTACTGTGCTGTGGTTTACTGTATCATACCTTCTTTCTTTCTTTCTTTCCTTTTTTTCCCTTCCCCTCTCTCGCAGGCCGCTCCTGGCTGACTCTGGTAAGGTGCTACTCGATTACCGTACCGTATACCATACCGTACCGTGCCTTCCTCTTTCTCCCTTTTGTGTTTCCCGTGCTACCGGGAGACCGTCATCCGAGGCTTGCAAGTTCCACCCTCCGTCCTGCATATGTCCTGCCCTGCCTGCTCGGGAGTGTGTGGGGGAATATTGCTCCGGAAATTGTAATGATAATGTCGGCGATGTACACCTTCTTTCTCTGGGAATGTGCTTGAGTAACCTATCCTACAAGTGCGATGGCTTCAGTTCGGTCAGTGATGTGCTTGTATTTGGAGCTGCCTAAGACATTATTATTAGCTTGGTTCTTATAAGCTATTCTATAGCTTCGGCCCCGTTTGGCAAAAACGGAAGGACGAACGACCGTTCCGTTTTGTGACGACTCTACCTGTATAAATGGTTGCCTTAGAATTTTTGTAACGGAAGATGACGGTAGTTTGTATGGTCTTACCCAAACAAGTCCTTCGTGGGTATAGCAAAGTGACGAAACAGTATGATATTCATACTTCGATCGAATTACCACCCAACTCCCATGAGAAGGTGATCCAAAAAAAAAAAAAAATATTCCTTGACACCCCTTGATGATATTTTGATACTAGAGCTATAAACTAAGTGTTCCACCCATGCTCTGCCGATTAGGCCAAGAGCATTTTCATATAATACAGTAATCTTTGGTACCCAAAACAGACCCAACATAATCGGTACTCGCCATGAACGTATGGCGTAGTCCAAGATCAAAGCCCCAAATTGCGCCGTAGAATTTTGCAATGCTAGTAAGAAAATGACAAACGACCCAGAAGGAAATCATAGAGGATACAAGATACAAAAGGGAATCATCTACAAAACGCTAAGGATGATTGGGTATGACCGCGCTAGCCAACCTGCGAATAAGGTTTTGGTATAAGGTGAACACTCAGACCGGGGAAGGAAAAAAAGACAAAATAATAAGGATAAGAAACAATATTCAATATTTAAAATTACCCAGATAATTTCTTATTCGCCGGTTCGTGCACCACCAGTTTTCCCTTGTGTATTAGCGAACTTTTTGTAGTCGTCATTCCTTTGTGTTCTTTTTAATTTTTTATTTTAATTTTTTTATTTTATTGATGGCAACCTCTCTCATGGCGCTTCATGTTGCTCCGTACGCTGAAAGCCTTGCCGCATCCGTGGTGAGGGCATTTGAAGGGTTTCTCGCCGGTATGACTGTGACTGTGTATTCTCAGACTACTGGGCCTCGAAAATGCTTTGTTGCATGTCGGACAGATGTAGCGATCTTGAGATTGCGGAAACGCAGCGTGTGAAGCGGGTGATGAATGGTGATGGTGATGCCAAGGATTTGATGCTGAAGGGGGGGCAACAGAAACAGGAATTAATAGTTGGTGGGGAGGTTGTGGTGGTGCATGCTTACTGTATGCCATGGTAGACTGGCTTTGAGGAGTGGACGGAGGATAAGAGTACTGAGGGTGATAGGGTGGTTCGGGAGGCGACTGGGAAGGAGGATAGGAGCTTCGGTTCCCTCCCTGTGAAGAAGTGGGAGAGTAAAAGTAGGAAGATGAAGGTGATGTCGATGGCGGTGTGGGTGAATTGCTCTCAAACACTGAGTCGGGTCTCATAGGAGGGGTAGGAGGAAGAGCAGGTCCAGAACTATGCGGTAGCTGGCTCTGGTATTGAGGGGACCGTTGTTGCCGCTCCATCCTATCCATTCCTATGATTCATGATAGATTAGTTACCATGGCTGGCTTCCAATCCCAATACCATAGCGCTTACCATTTCCTCCTGGTTGGCCTCCATCGGCGAATACAAGTAGTGTTGAAATTGAAGGTAGAGAGCATCTATTGTTGTCCTCTACCGGTGGCGATGGGGGGGGCGCGGGTGGGTGAGCATATTCATGTGGACGATGTACCGGTAGGCATGGAGCAGGAGACTGGTGGTGGTGGTGGTGGTGATCTGAGAAATCGAGTCCATTACCTTGAGCGGATTGTGGGTAGTGGTTGTGGTACCGCGACTGGTGGACAAGGCGAGGGAGATTCATTACGTGGATGGGTGGTGGTTAACGGTAGGTGTGAATTTGGGCAGTGGAGGATGGCAGGTGGTGTTGAAGGGTGGTAGGTGGTGGTGGTTGTAGTTTTAAAGGCAGGAGAGGAAGGGGGAGGGGGGGGGGAGAGTGTGACTGCGGGAGTGTTGAGACGAAAGATTCTCTTAGTGGGTTTGAGGTGATGAGGGATGGACGGATGGATGGATGGATGACGGGTCTGCACGTGGAGAATATTCGCCTCTCGAACCTCTGACAAGACAATGTCCCAGCCTCTCGGAAATGCGGGAAAATATGTAGACTCAACGGTGACCTCTCAGAAAGGGCACCGTGGGGGTATTTATGGGGCCGCCAATTCCTGGGTGAGGAAATCCAGGCGACGGGTGTGATTGTTAGTTCGGGATGGTGATGCGAGGCCGAGGGGGCCAACCGTTAATGTCGGGTATTTGCCAGGGAAGAATCGAAGCGACACCCCTGACTTTCGAGCGAAATGTAAGGTAGCGGTAAAGGATGGGCAGGAAGACGGGGTTGATAGACAATACTGTATCCTTTTTGCAGGGAGGGCGGAGGGGGCCAGGGGAGGGGGATGGGGGAGGGCCACTGGCCGTAATGGGGAAAGGCTGCAAAATTCAAATATATGACCCCCAAGATGTTAATTGGGGCGGTGAGCTGGAAAGCCTTTTTATTACTACCGGCTACTTGTGTGCGGTGGAGGAGGAGCTACGGTATTCTACTTGTACTAAGGGTACGGGATGCCATGACCTTGCACCTGAAGGGGTTCGACAGGGCGGAGGACTTGCAATATGCCTAGAGTTTGTCTACGAGGGTGAAAACGGTAGTGGGGCGGGCGATAAAGATTAGCGGTGGATATTGTGGGATCCCGGACTATGGGAACGAGAGAAAGAAGAAAAGAGGAAGGAGAAGGGCTGCACTGCACAGGTATGAGATGAGTCGTAAGGAAGGGATTTTGTGTGAGCGGCCGCGGCGCTATGGGGTAGCAGAAAGAGTGCCAGAATATGGAGTAGGAGTAAGAAAGAGGGGAGGGGGGGGGTTAGTGCCGGGAGATAGGCAAGGAGAAAGTTTTAGAAGGTGCCAGGAGGCAGGCGGAAGGAGAGGAGAAGGGGATATTATCATACCGGCACTATGATGCTGCGGTACCACAGCTAAGTAATGTTGGCCTGAATACCGAATGCCATGGAGGCGAGGCAACAAGGGAGGAAACGAGAGGGACGACGGAGTAAAAATGGAGTTGCAAGGGAGGCATGCGATAGGGTGTGAGAAATATGGGATGGGATGGATAGGGTACGGTAGCCATGGAAACAGAAGGGTGAAGAACGGTGAAAGTGGACCTGAGTATGATATGATATATACTACGCAATATTACCGTACCCACTATTTCATGTCCTTTCACCGCCAGCTTATAGCCGGTGCAACCCAAGTCCCTGATTCGCCCGGGGCTACCCATCGCGAAGGGAAGTTTGGAAATGGAGATGCCTGCTCGTTGGGTGCGCTTCGGGACCGACCTGGGCACCCCTGCGAGCTACGGTACGGTACTCGAGCAGCCGCGAGCGTACCGGTATCTGGGCACAAAATGCCCAGACTCCAACCCTATGATGTGCGGAGGAACATGGCATAAAATGAAAAAGTGTGGTGTAATGGCGGTGATGATTATGACGATACTGTTGTCGACTAAGAAGAAGGGCGACGCGAAGGATCCACAGATTCTTTGAAATGGGCTCCAAATTCCAATTCCTTCACAGCAGCACTTGTAGCACAGCAAACCAAAGTAAGAAGCAAGGTGAGCAAATGATCCTCGGTAATACCGAGCCTGTGTTGGGACTGGGACTACAGAATATCGGTAACTTTCCTTTCTTTCTTTCTTTTTTCCCTTCCCTTTCCTCTCTCGTCTGTTCTTCTTTTCTTTTCTTTTTGCCCTGCAAATCTCCTGCGGAGGCGAAAGCGAGAGCGAAGGTACAAGTTCCAGTACAAGTGCCCGAGGACCGGTAGAGCGCTTTGCCATGTGGAAAAAGGAAATACAAAGAGGTCGCGAGGGTGTGTGAAAAATTCGGGATTGGTTTTCGATTTGGCAGGGAACAGGGAGCTGTACACTAGATGCTCAATGCGCGCGGCAATCATATCGTACCTACAAGTACTGAAGATACGGCAGGGTGCTCCAACAATGAGTGCCTCTTCGGTCTGTCACCCATTCCCCGCCTGCTTACGCTTCTAGAGTATACCGCGCAGGGTATCATAGGTATGGATCTTTCTGTGCGGGTACGAAACGTAAGCAGTTCCCCGAGCCGCTCAACTCGGCCCGACAGTTTTATTCTCCCCGGTTTTCTCACCCAACTGACTTGGTTGAGCGAGGGATCTTCGGCGGTGAACGATGTTTGAAGAAATTTTATGGTACAGTCTTCGGGTAACTTACAACACCCTCGAAACCAGAAGGCGGGACACCGTCTCCGTACAGGGTTAATTTGCAACGCGTGTGACGCAGTGCGGTCACAGAATAGCCGAACTTTTGGCCTCAAAGGGACCCAACGTTGACCACCCTCTCTCTCTCCATGACCCCGTTATCAATAACGCCTCCGGCCTAGGCGCGGCATGTGTGTGTGTGGGGGGGGGATACCGGTAGGACGGGATACCGATGGCAGATGGCTCGCTCTCCTCAAGCCTCTTCACCCTTTTCTCAATCCAATCCCCGGATGATTGGATTGGAATACGTTTTAGTCACGATAACCCACGGAAAGTGTCGAATCCGGCCTCGTGTCACCGTGCTATGGTTCACATTGTCTCTTGGCCCACTCACTCATACCGGTCCTCGAGTACTGGGCTCTTTTGAATTACCGGCTCTCGAACAATCGGGCCAGCCGCACACAACCGGTGGCAGATGGAGAGACAAGGGAGTGGAGAAAGAAGAAGAAAAAAAAGAAAAAAGGAAAAATCGTCATACTAATGCAGTAACAAAATAGGGATCGAGAAGGGTGTCGACGAGAGAAAAAGTAAATATTTAATCATTTAGGAAAGGAACTAGAGATATCACATATAAAAAAAGATAGAAAAGCAAAGGGAGGAGGAATTGGCCGCCGTGATAGCGATGGAGTCGTGTGGACTCGCGACTCCCGTAGCCTCGGTATTCTATTGGACCCCCCCCCCTCCTCGGTTCATTGAGCGACGCTGCGAGAATGATCATTGCTGACGATGATGAGCAGCAGGGGATAGGGGTCAGGGGTCTTGATGTGGATCCTTGGAGGGAGGCGTTAACCTTACAACTCCAGAACAGTCAGAGTTTCAGAGGGTGGAAGAAGAAGGGACCAATTGGTAGGCCTGTATTCTACCGTGATTGCCCGTCTAAACGGAGGGTCGGGATTGTTTCTTGAGATACTCCTACAAGGGCCCCCTCGATAATCCATCCACGCACGGCTCCAAGGGTGAGATGGGGGCGAAACACCGCGCAGATCGTTTTCCAAGAGCGGCTTTCCTCGCCGGGAGGAAGATACAAGTATAAAAATGTGAGGATGCTGTCCCACAGGTCGGGAACCCAATTAATGGGATGGGCGGAGGCTTACCCTTCCTGTTGGTGGCTAACCCGATTATCATGCACTCGGCGCCCTGCGCATTGCGCTGTCTTCCAACCGCCATTCTTGGAACTTCTTCACACGGCCCAAGTTCGCACCCTACGTGATGATTTTCCCTCTGGCTTCTGGAAGGTCGGTCAAGTGACCTTGACGACACCACCTAGGCCACCTCCCTCCGAGGAGCCTGAAGGACACGGTGAGACTTTAAGGAAAAGACTATAATATCATGGCTATGAGTACCGTATGTATGCCGCTCCTTTTCGTGCAGGAAAGAGGGAAAAGAGTGAGGAAGAAAAAAAAACAGAGCAGCAGCAGCATGAGGAGGAGTATCAAAGCAGGCAGGCAGCAGCTTCCAAGTTTTTTTCTTCTTTTACTCCACTTTCCACCTGATTTCCCCACCATACAATACACATCATCCACAGAACGTATCCTACAGCACGCACTCGACGAGTGCCGGTACAGTCATTCCTCCTCCTCCTCCTCCTCCTCCTTTCTTCTTCTCTCCCTTCCCTTCTTCTCTTTCATAACCGTACTTCTTTTTTTCCTTTTTTCCCCATTTTTCCTTCCCCTCGCTCCGCTCCTACAATTACGCACCTCGCGCATAAATAGGGTAAATATCATAAATACGATTCTCGCGCACTTTGTGATTGATCATTTTCCTCTCCCTGTCTCTCTCTCTCTCTCCCTCCTTTTATTTCCCAACCCACGACAACAAAGATGCCCCTCACCACCACCACCGCACTATCACCCTCCCAGAACAATACACCCCGGTAATCTGTATCATGCTGCCTCTCCCCCCCCCCTCTGTCGATCTACAACCACACGGCCCGTCACAACTTGTGCGGCAACGTGGTCGGAAGCGAAGTACAGTACTGTACTCGAGTAGACCGAATCTAGCCCACCAAACCTTTCACCTGAGACTTTCACCTGAGAGCGCGTCACCGTGCTTCAATCTTGAGAGGGTCAGGTCACAGCCAATTTAGCTTGTTACAGGTTAAGCGAGATGGCACTGGCGCGGCAGTTGCGATGATGTCGGTTTGCCCATAGGCCATATTTCTTTCCTTTTTTCCCTCAAGGTGCGGAAGGGGGAAAAGAACTCACCCTCTGGCGTAGGGAAGAAAAAAATAATTATAGAAAGATTGGATCTCTTTTCTTTACAAGTTGAGAATTTTATCTGTCTATTTTCTGTCGATTGCCGAAGAACATCAGATGATTCCAGGTTTTTTTTTCCCTGGTTCCGTCTTGATAGAAAGGGTTCGATGGGTGTCCAGTTTCGGATACCGACACGAAGCTGTCGGACTTTTATGGGGAAATTTTTGTCGTCCGGAGACTGCGGAGTGCTGAATTCGTATGGGGACATTCTTTTCGGGCGAGACGCAAAGCACAGCATGAAGGAGAAGATAGACGAAAAAGCAACGCACACACACAAAGGGTGAGTTGAGGGTGTGGTCCGTCATACTCGAGTACAGATTTATGTAGTGATTTGCAGGGGAGGAACGGGTACTTGAGTGGATCCTCTCGGGTGAGAGTTGCCTATCGCAGATAGTGGATCCCGAGGCCAGGGAACCCCCACTTGATGGGTGGTAGTGGCCGACAGAGCAGGAGGAGGCTCAGAAGAGCCACAATAATTCGAAATCCAGAGACGCAGTTGCCCGTTCTGTTAGCACCTGTTCCCAGATGTGGTCGGCAAGGTGCACCGTCCTGGGTCTGGCTCGCGAAAGGGGTTCCTCGGATGATCGCGAGTGGTCGCAGGTGAATGGTCGGTTTCGCCTGCGCATGGACCCTTTGTCGGCTGGTGGGGGATCTTGCACGCCATGGCCGATCCTCTGCTACTTGGAGGAGAAACACACTAAGAGTTATAATACGGTATCATACTCGTACCGGTACGGTACTCGAGTACATACCACAAAATTAGAGCGAATCCCAAGGCCCTTTTAAGCCAGAGATGATAGATAAAGTGGCCCAACTTGCACTAGTCTGGTTTTTTCGGTCGAATTCTTTTTTGGTTGAGCGTACCTTGATTCCCCTTGGGGAGAAGCTGCATAGAAGACCAATGGAAGAAGCCAGCAATCAGAGCGTGCGGCCCACACCCTTTTCCAGAACCCTGTTGGCTTGGGTCTGCAAATCTTACCGTTCCACGAGTTGGAAATTTCCCTCGCAAAGCTGTGCCGAAGCGTCATCTACATCATGCAGCCTAGCGTGTGAAATCAACCAACGAAACTCAGTTATTGGAAGTGACCCAATCAGCTCCCAATTAAGATCGATGGCCCAACTCCTCGAGCACTTAAGGCGTTTCCCCCGAACTGAAACAAACGCAAACGGGTGCCTGTCAACCTGTCAAGATATCGAATATTCTCCGACAACGCGGCTCACCAGAAAAGAAATGCGAAACCCGAAGAAAAAAAGCATGGAAAGCGCTCTAGCACTCACGATATTAGAGGATCCTCCCCTTTCCTGGAACGCCCCTGATACCGGTAGTTCGTGTGAGTTCTTTTCTTTCTTTCTTTATTTTTTCTTATCCGGCCTCTTGCGGGCACCCCGCTACGCTCTCTACCGAGCCCAACGGTTTTGTTGATCCAAAACTGTTCCCCTGGCTATCCGTGTTGGTACGAGTACTCGAGTATCGTACCGTACTGTTTGTCCCAGGCAGGATACACCCGAAAACAGGAGGGGGGTATACATTTCGTGTTGGCTCAGATACGCATCATATGTTTCTATAGTCCCTGCTTTCGGATACCTACTTGGGACAAGTACCCGAATCATCTGGTTAAACTCGAAATGGCGCTGGAACAGTCAAATAAAGTGTGGCTCAGTAGATGAGGAAGATTTGCGAGGGAGGATCCCCCCTAAAGTCGGGTTTTGACGATAAATTGCCACAGGGTGCTATTTCTACTAAAGTTTATACATTTTCGAGGGAAAGAGTTTCCCGAAGAGGTTTACTCTCACTCGCCTATTAAGCCACACCTTTTTAGCCAAATAATGCGGTACTTGCACAGCTATGATACGGATACGGAAATCCTCAACATTACCATTACCGGCACCTATTCCTGCTGCTAGCTCTCTGAAAGTGGATAATACCGGCACTACATTTGGGGTGCCGTGTGTACTTGAGTACTCGTGTCCCGGTCAAAGAAGCAGCCGAATATTGAGGGTATTATTTTGTTTGCGCGTACAGATACGCGCGGTTGATTGGCCATATATCTCCTATGTTCGGGTGCTCAGGTGTTTCTCGCCCAAGACGAGTAGCTCAACTGCAAGGCCCGCGGGAGTTAACTACCGGTACCGGAGACTGCTCGGCGTCGCATCTCACGATTGACAAACAAAACAGGCCACTAAAACAAACACCATT
>PYWC01000015.1:254489-354860 GCA_003182015.1 Tuber magnatum
CACAAGTGCACTGCACGGGACAGCAATCTTCGTAAGGTATTATTATCTCACTTGGTTCACTCATCATTTCCCCTCGCACAGGAACCCTCACCCCCTCCTCTTTTCATCCCGGTCCAAGTCATAGTGGGGTGTACTATGCTATAATAACATCATATCATAATGGCGGATCCTGTGTGATGCGATACTCGTAGTGTCGAAGTGTTTTTAGAAAATAACCGCTATCGCATACCGGTACCACCCAGACCAAGCAAATGGGGGAGATTTTAGTAGCATGCAATAGTGACAGTCCTTTTTTAAAAACACTTCGACACTACGAGGACAGTACTCCACAAAAAGGAAACTATGGCGGCGAAGGCGCCTGGTCTTGCCATCGATTATGATACCGGTAGAGGAACTATTGTATTGAAGGATTTGATATATAAAAAGGGGGGGGGAACGATCCTTACAGGACACCGGTATTCATACGTGAGCCTCAGTACCGGTGCTGTACGAGTACTCGTAGAGTTTCCACCGCCCCCTACCCACCTACACGTGTACCTACCCACCTGCTCCACTCTACAATACTCGTACAAGCACGAGTACTTAAGATTACAGTAGGAAGATCTATGAGCTCGCATGGCTACACCCTTGTCCCTTGTATAATACAGTTATCATCTCTGGACATTTCCAATCTCAATTAGACCACGCCGCTCTGGTCAGGGGGGGGAGGGTTCAAATTAGCACTGTACCCTAGCACTGTGTGATAGGATAGAGCTCGGTATTACGGTTATTATCACCACCCTTTACTATACTACCTTGGGTGGGGCCTCCCCACCCCCAACTCCAATTTACTTGAAATCGGGGCGGATTTACTAATCGAGAGGGGGGGGGGACATGTGCGTGAAAAACAACAACGAAGGTTTTATCATTACGGTACTCGAGTACTGTTGCGTCTCAAGGGTTTTTTTCTTTATAACATGATACCCGTTTTCCATTATACTGGTACTACGCATAGTGTACTTGTGCCGGTAATACGGTAGGGTTAGTGTATCGTATCATGCTCGTACGGAGTTGGTATACGGTAATCGGTTTTGTGCCGGTCCCAGTACCGGTGGAGCCGTGCCAACCCTGTGTCTAGGGGATTATGATACCGGCAGCCTACTACTGCTCCTGAGAAATTTTGTGTTATCATGGTACAAGTACCATACTGGGGGGAGATGGGATGGGATGTCTGGTTTGTTGGAAATTTCCATTGTGGGTATGGTACGATGCTGGTAGGGTACTTGTTGTACTACGGTAGTATGGTAACTTGAGAGAGCAGAGGAAGGCCCGCGCTTCGCTCACGCCGTGCCGGTCGGTCGCTGAATTAGTTTACGGTTCGGTATCACGAGTTTTGATACAATATCTAGCATCTCCCTATCGTATCGTATCGTATATTATCTCTCCCTCTCGCTTTTTACGTCTATGAGTGCAATGTTCTGCCGCTGTCAAATCACATACTGGTAGGGTGCTGTAGTCTGGCACAGGCCTCTAACGAAATTTGTTCAACGTTCGCTTATTCTTGCTTCCTGTGGCCACTGCGAATCCTCCCCACATGCGCTGGGTGATTTTCGCGGGCGTTCTCGAGCACCGCTTTATCGGTGTTGATCTCTGCATACTGTACAGTATGACGGTCTTATTTATTTGTGTAATGTTGACCCGACACTTCCCCGTTTCTTTTCTTCTTCTCTCTGTCTGCTGGGGGTGCAGTTGGGAGCGGTAAACTAGTATGATAGATGGATGAATAGATGAAGCATGAGATAATGAAAGAGGGAAAGGGACATGTAAAAAAAAGAGGAATATGAGCCCCGCATGAGGACCCACCAGGGCCCGTTTCTGTAGTCAATCATAAAAGAAAAAGGTAAAAAAATAAAAAGGAAAAAGGAAAAAGGAAGAAAAAAAAGGGCTACATAATATTATTATTATAATGTTTTGGTTGATGACTCATGTTCTCTAGTGGTGGTAGTATGTGTGCTGGAAGCGTCTTTTGGCTGCGCCGCAGAGTCTCTGGAGAAATGCGGGTCCATGTCGGAATTTGCATTAGAGGGAGAGGTCGACACGGCTTCGCTGGCATTCGCGAACCCTGGACTATCCGCCGGCCATACGGGTCTCTGCAGTCTGGCGAGGGGGTAATTCGGACTGCCAACCCTGGACACAGGCTCGTCTTCTCCACGCTCCCAAGCCGCTGATCCCATATACGAGTTTCGTGAGAAGACCGATCTTGCCGGGCCGTCGCACTCGTCGTCAATTTTGGGGCACCTGCGGATATAGTTGACGCTGAAGGACGAAGGGGCAGGGCCTGTGGCGGACAACTGCTGTTGTGTGCTATGCACAGTTGGGAGATCTAACGCCCGTTTCTCGATATGGTTCAGGTACTTCTCCCTTGTCGGGTTCATGCTTTCTGGTCTGATTTGGGTTCCTCGCGGAGCAATTTTTAAATACGTGGCATAGAGGTTTATCAGAGAGAAGGCGATGACCACGGCCACCGTGGCCCCTTGGATCACAATGACGACAATTCCAAGGACTGTTACTATGATTCTCTATATGATCGCTCCCCGTCTCCCCCTCCGGTCAGACACTCGCCGGAGAACATGTCATTGCGGACAAGGGTATATATATGGGTGCTTACGTTCAGCTCAGGAGTTGCCAAGACCACGCATAGGATCGCAAGGGTAGAGACCCTCATGGTTGGGAGCATATAAGCGGCGAATACGTTCAATCTGCAAAGGACATACAGACAAAGGTATGAGCCAATTTCAAACAGGCGAGCAAGAGGAAAAAAAGAATGTGTAGGAATGGGTGTCGTCACGAACCTAGTGCTTTCGAAGGGCATCATGTAAGCTAGAACGATAAAATAGATTGTCTCGACGATCAGTAACCCATAGACCTGAGCTTTCGAGTTTCCACTCCCTCCTCCATGGAGGATCCCCCTCAAGATCTCGAAAAATAACAAGGGCCCAAAAGCCCACCACGACCGCCTCCGAAACCGGGAGGCCAGCCATCCAAATTGACGAATGAACTTGAGGTTCTCATGAACCGAACCCCGTTCGCCATCCACCTCGATAGTCAACTCCCACCATGGCATTATTATTCTCCTTTTAGTGCCATCGATGCTGCTACGGCACGATACGACCATCCATGGAATAAAACCAGCTCTGACTTGTGGATATATCACGAGGTTCGTCCGGTTAACCCTTACCCTCCCCCCACGCCAGCGAGCCCGATATGCCGCAAGAGCAGCCGCAGATAGCCCTACGGTCAACAGGATAAATACAAACGCGCCGATGGCAGATGGACCTGGCTCGTGTAGGGTGAACTGGAAGGTTGCCAATGACACTAGCGGGAAAACAGCGGTCAAGAACTATGGGCGGGTCAATATATATTACAGTCTCTGTCACATATAATCCAACATAATCCAACATCTATGTCAAATTGGGGGAGGACAAACCACTTTGCAAAGTGTAGATTCTAGAAAATCCCACCAGCTCTCTCTGAATATCAGCAAGCGATTTTCCTTTATTATTCCTACTCTGATCGAGACGTTGATTGCTAGTTTAAGTCCGATTATTGAGATAGCCACAGCTACCAGCAATATCAGCGCCCACAGGAACGATGTGATGAAGGCATTTCTGACGATTACTTGGTTCATGGCCAATGTAGCGGGGAATCCAGTAAGGTTACCGGGCTTTGGGAGCCCAGCTTTCTGGTGTTCCCCGAACCTGACATATCGTTTCGCCAGCGGATAGAGGTCGCTTGCCATTTCGAAGGACGCTCTGTCCGGTGCGAGGCTCCCATCAACAAGCTTTGACCCCCCCGTAAAGCGATTCAGTGATCTCTGCATAGAGTCTAGACCGATAATTCCCGCGGACCATGCAAAGTTCGACCAGAAGGCCAGAAGCACGCTCGGGAAATTTACGCTGAGAGTGCCGGTGAGGTATACAGAGTGAAAGCAGGAGAACAGAGTGTGCGCCGACAGAGTGTGCGCATACAACTTCCTCGATGAAACGATAGAGTCACCACCGCTCATGGCAGTGATGAACGAGGCGAGACCCACACTCGCGGCCAAAACCCCCAGTGCCGGGGAAATGATTTTTGGGTGGGAAAAGCTATTCCCATTAGTGATCAGGGCGGTCACGCAGGCGGTTTGACTTTTCGTGCTGTTTGAGAATATGCGTAGGTCCGCACGTCCCTCAAAGTCTGGGATTGTGAATGCGATTGCTATGATAGGCTCCGTTATCAGATTATGAATGGATGAATTATCTTGAAATTGTTTCCTGCTTTTCTCTCTCTCTTTTTTTTTTTTCGTCATAGGAATGCCTTACCTGGAATCCCCGATACTTCATTCTCTGAGACTGGGACAGCATGCGTAGCCGTGATGTTCACGCTCGCGGTCACGGGGCATAGGGAGGGGATATTGGTCCGACAAGGGTTGAATACTAAATCAAACCGGCTCTCCCCATCTAACTATTCGTCAGTTGATAGTTCTATTTGTTCCACCTGAATTCGGGATCATCTTTAAATTTGGGAAATATATATATCGAACGTACAAGCCGCAACACTGAGATGAACTAGTGAAAGTTAGATATCTGTGGGTTGCATCGCCATGTCCGGGCACAGCGCACGGGAATCAGATCGAGAAGGAGAGGATAAGAGGGAAACTAACTCATCAGGCTCTCATTCACAAGAGTTGTGTACCCATTGATATTAAAACTAATCGTCATATTGTCCGAATAGTACGCCGCATCGAACCTGGTGATCTTGATAGCTGAATCCTCCATGCAGTCTCCATAGTCCCAGGTATATAGAGCGGGCTTTCGATCATCTCGCAGATCCCCTGGAACAGCTCTGGTTTCCTCGTCACCGGGATTAAAGTTTATTCTCCCTTGTGCCCCGGCGCCAGAGATGAGTACCGAGCAAACCCCGAACGCCCACCACCGCCACCTCCACCAAGGTAAGGCCATCGGGGGACGAGCGAAGGCTACAGGGGGTTGATGCTGTACAACTGCCAGCAGACGTGTGGTGGAGGGGGGTTGTGCGGGTTTCCACCGGGAGGTGATATGACCTGGTCCGATATAGGCGAGAGTAATTGGCAGTTGATATTCATCTGCCCTAGTTTTTTTTTTTTTCCTATCCCCCGCTGATTGTTGCGGTAGGATGAGAACGCGGTGTGCAGTGAATGATAGCCTCGGGGCTTCGAAAAGAGCCCTTGGATTACTCGAGTATGATATGTGGTGTGCATTTACATACGCTGTCGAAGCTAACGGTACCGGTAGTCCATCGAGTGTCTTGGCAGCCAGCTGTTTATTTTGGGACTCGGTGGTGGAGCATAAAACTGCCCTCGGGGAAGGTAGAAGGGGACTTTGTTGGTCGTTGATAGGGTGGGACCAAGCCACAGAGGTGGGGGATTGGTCCAATACGGTATGATACAAGCATATCCGCACAATCAGCATCCGCGACCCACCGGAACTCGAGGACCGTAAAGACATTTGAAATCTACTTGTGTGATACTATCATGCGGTATTACAATCAGCGGAAACCAGCCCATCAGCCCACGAGAGGTTTAGTTTGACCTGCTAACAGAACCTAGCGGACTGGTCCCATCGCGCCGAGAAAGTGCTAATCTCTTGTAATTCGCTATCTCCGACACGGCCCTAATCTCCGGGTTCAAAGACAAAAGGCCCTGGGAAGGGTCAGTGCGTTCCTGTCTCGGTAAGGATTAGCCTTCGGGAGGTGTTGGATCTCATTAACCGGTATGCGAAATTCTATTAACTTGTCAAAAAAACTAAACCTATCCTAGACTGACGGAAATAGCGAATCGCAAGAGATTTTACGGTATTCCTACAACCTTCTCCCCACCGGCACTCCTGCGGCACAGGGCTCGTAGGGTATAACACAATACGATAATGATGGAATAGAGAGGCATCCAGCCAGGGGATGCTTCCTGACGGCGGGCCGTCGAATATATTTTGATTAACAGCCCTGGGGTCGGAAAAGCGTTTTTCGAGCGCCAAGGTTCAAGTTTCGAGCGGGTCTGCCAGATTCGTGCTCGTGTGTAAAAAAAAAACGCTACACAAACCAAAGTCCTTCACCCCGAAAAATCTTGCATGAACGTTTTTTCACCACGGGAGCGAATGCCCCTAATGGGCCGTTTGGATTGGGATAAGTAGCGGTAATTGGTCGAGCAGGGCTTGCGGTGGGAAGCAAGGTAGGACGGTGCATCACGAGGGGGGAGGGGGGGTGAGAAACCGTGTCTGTCGCAGATAGTACTCGAGTGCCGGTAGTGTAAACATGGCCTCGTAGTTAACCAATCATCGTCCAGACGAGCTGAAGTTGGGACCTAACTATTGGTGGCGCTGCATTCCCACTTGTTCTTCGTCCTTGAAACTGGGTTGGGCGTGTGTGATGGCGGGCCTGCATCTGCAAGGACCCAGAACTATCATAGCCGAATACCAGACTTTTTAACTTGGTGGCCTTGCTTGATCGACCGGTCCGGGGGGAACTTGGCACCCTACAGGAGTAGATTTTCAAGTGCCGTTACTGCAAATGGTACCGCCCTTTGGACCATTGACTGCAAATGATCTTGTTCAAATGCTTAGCGAAATGTTTGATCTCCCTTTTGCTCTTTCGCCGGTTGTTGTAGTTTGAGCACTTGTACCATCCGTACGGTAGGTGCCGTTGGATTCCAAATATGATACTTGTCCTCGAGTGCTACCGGTACTACAATAGCTGTCGTACCATCACTGACCGGTATGATACTCTTAATCAGCCAACCCTACCACCCTTGAAAGCAGAATCCGGTCAGCCATCGTGCGGATCAACGCGGGAAGGAGAGAATCATGATGGGGGTGACTTCTACCCGTATACTGCAGTGTACCCTGCGGTGCTCAGTGTCGGTGTGAGGTTCGATCGAGTATTTTATTGCGTGAATCAGGGTACCGGCACTACAGGTATCACAGCAGGCGCCTATCGGTACCACTCGAGCATGTTACCGTACGGAACAAGTGGCCTGCTGCACTATCCTCACACTATCACGGCGACCTCCTTCCTTCCTGGCCGTCGATGCAACGATTCCGAGGCGTTAGGAGGTCGGGGGCTTGGACACCCCCTCCCATATCACAAATTCCTATGGCACGCTACCTGTTCTGNAAAAAAAAGGGCTACATAATATTATTATTATAATGTTTTGGTTGATGACTCATGTTCTCTAGTGGTGGTAGTATGTGTGCTGGAAGCGTCTTTTGGCTGCGCCGCAGAGTCTCTGGAGAAATGCGGGTCCATGTCGGAATTTGCATTAGAGGGAGAGGTCGACACGGCTTCGCTGGCATTCGCGAACCCTGGACTATCCGCCGGCCATACGGGTCTCTGCAGTCTGGCGAGGGGGTAATTCGGACTGCCAACCCTGGACACAGGCTCGTCTTCTCCACGCTCCCAAGCCGCTGATCCCATATACGAGTTTCGTGAGAAGACCGATCTTGCCGGGCCGTCGCACTCGTCGTCAATTTTGGGGCACCTGCGGATATAGTTGACGCTGAAGGACGAAGGGGCAGGGCCTGTGGCGGACAACTGCTGTTGTGTGCTATGCACAGTTGGGAGATCTAACGCCCGTTTCTCGATATGGTTCAGGTACTTCTCCCTTGTCGGGTTCATGCTTTCTGGTCTGATTTGGGTTCCTCGCGGAGCAATTTTTAAATACGTGGCATAGAGGTTTATCAGAGAGAAGGCGATGACCACGGCCACCGTGGCCCCTTGGATCACAATGACGACAATTCCAAGGACTGTTACTATGATTCTCTATATGATCGCTCCCCGTCTCCCCCTCCGGTCAGACACTCGCCGGAGAACATGTCATTGCGGACAAGGGTATATATATGGGTGCTTACGTTCAGCTCAGGAGTTGCCAAGACCACGCATAGGATCGCAAGGGTAGAGACCCTCATGGTTGGGAGCATATAAGCGGCGAATACGTTCAATCTGCAAAGGACATACAGACAAAGGTATGAGCCAATTTCAAACAGGCGAGCAAGAGGAAAAAAAGAATGTGTAGGAATGGGTGTCGTCACGAACCTAGTGCTTTCGAAGGGCATCATGTAAGCTAGAACGATAAAATAGATTGTCTCGACGATCAGTAACCCATAGACCTGAGCTTTCGAGTTTCCACTCCCTCCTCCATGGAGGATCCCCCTCAAGATCTCGAAAAATAACAAGGGCCCAAAAGCCCACCACGACCGCCTCCGAAACCGGGAGGCCAGCCATCCAAATTGACGAATGAACTTGAGGTTCTCATGAACCGAACCCCGTTCGCCATCCACCTCGATAGTCAACTCCCACCATGGCATTATTATTCTCCTTTTAGTGCCATCGATGCTGCTACGGCACGATACGACCATCCATGGAATAAAACCAGCTCTGACTTGTGGATATATCACGAGGTTCGTCCGGTTAACCCTTACCCTCCCCCCACGCCAGCGAGCCCGATATGCCGCAAGAGCAGCCGCAGATAGCCCTACGGTCAACAGGATAAATACAAACGCGCCGATGGCAGATGGACCTGGCTCGTGTAGGGTGAACTGGAAGGTTGCCAATGACACTAGCGGGAAAACAGCGGTCAAGAACTATGGGCGGGTCAATATATATTACAGTCTCTGTCACATATAATCCAACATAATCCAACATCTATGTCAAATTGGGGGAGGACAAACCACTTTGCAAAGTGTAGATTCTAGAAAATCCCACCAGCTCTCTCTGAATATCAGCAAGCGATTTTCCTTTATTATTCCTACTCTGATCGAGACGTTGATTGCTAGTTTAAGTCCGATTATTGAGATAGCCACAGCTACCAGCAATATCAGCGCCCACAGGAACGATGTGATGAAGGCATTTCTGACGATTACTTGGTTCATGGCCAATGTAGCGGGGAATCCAGTAAGGTTACCGGGCTTTGGGAGCCCAGCTTTCTGGTGTTCCCCGAACCTGACATATCGTTTCGCCAGCGGATAGAGGTCGCTTGCCATTTCGAAGGACGCTCTGTCCGGTGCGAGGCTCCCATCAACAAGCTTTGACCCCCCCGTAAAGCGATTCAGTGATCTCTGCATAGAGTCTAGACCGATAATTCCCGCGGACCATGCAAAGTTCGACCAGAAGGCCAGAAGCACGCTCGGGAAATTTACGCTGAGAGTGCCGGTGAGGTATACAGAGTGAAAGCAGGAGAACAGAGTGTGCGCCGACAGAGTGTGCGCATACAACTTCCTCGATGAAACGATAGAGTCACCACCGCTCATGGCAGTGATGAACGAGGCGAGACCCACACTCGCGGCCAAAACCCCCAGTGCCGGGGAAATGATTTTTGGGTGGGAAAAGCTATTCCCATTAGTGATCAGGGCGGTCACGCAGGCGGTTTGACTTTTCGTGCTGTTTGAGAATATGCGTAGGTCCGCACGTCCCTCAAAGTCTGGGATTGTGAATGCGATTGCTATGATAGGCTCCGTTATCAGATTATGAATGGATGAATTATCTTGAAATTGTTTCCTGCTTTTCTCTCTCTCTTTTTTTTTTTTCGTCATAGGAATGCCTTACCTGGAATCCCCGATACTTCATTCTCTGAGACTGGGACAGCATGCGTAGCCGTGATGTTCACGCTCGCGGTCACGGGGCATAGGGAGGGGATATTGGTCCGACAAGGGTTGAATACTAAATCAAACCGGCTCTCCCCATCTAACTATTCGTCAGTTGATAGTTCTATTTGTTCCACCTGAATTCGGGATCATCTTTAAATTTGGGAAATATATATATCGAACGTACAAGCCGCAACACTGAGATGAACTAGTGAAAGTTAGATATCTGTGGGTTGCATCGCCATGTCCGGGCACAGCGCACGGGAATCAGATCGAGAAGGAGAGGATAAGAGGGAAACTAACTCATCAGGCTCTCATTCACAAGAGTTGTGTACCCATTGATATTAAAACTAATCGTCATATTGTCCGAATAGTACGCCGCATCGAACCTGGTGATCTTGATAGCTGAATCCTCCATGCAGTCTCCATAGTCCCAGGTATATAGAGCGGGCTTTCGATCATCTCGCAGATCCCCTGGAACAGCTCTGGTTTCCTCGTCACCGGGATTAAAGTTTATTCTCCCTTGTGCCCCGGCGCCAGAGATGAGTACCGAGCAAACCCCGAACGCCCACCACCGCCACCTCCACCAAGGTAAGGCCATCGGGGGACGAGCGAAGGCTACAGGGGGTTGATGCTGTACAACTGCCAGCAGACGTGTGGTGGAGGGGGGTTGTGCGGGTTTCCACCGGGAGGTGATATGACCTGGTCCGATATAGGCGAGAGTAATTGGCAGTTGATATTCATCTGCCCTAGTTTTTTTTTTTTTTCCTATCCCCCGCTGATTGTTGCGGTAGGATGAGAACGCGGTGTGCAGTGAATGATAGCCTCGGGGCTTCGAAAAGAGCCCTTGGATTACTCGAGTATGATATGTGGTGTGCATTTACATACGCTGTCGAAGCTAACGGTACCGGTAGTCCATCGAGTGTCTTGGCAGCCAGCTGTTTATTTTGGGACTCGGTGGTGGAGCATAAAACTGCCCTCGGGGAAGGTAGAAGGGGACTTTGTTGGTCGTTGATAGGGTGGGACCAAGCCACAGAGGTGGGGGATTGGTCCAATACGGTATGATACAAGCATATCCGCACAATCAGCATCCGCGACCCACCGGAACTCGAGGACCGTAAAGACATTTGAAATCTACTTGTGTGATACTATCATGCGGTATTACAATCAGCGGAAACCAGCCCATCAGCCCACGAGAGGTTTAGTTTGACCTGCTAACAGAACCTAGCGGACTGGTCCCATCGCGCCGAGAAAGTGCTAATCTCTTGTAATTCGCTATCTCCGACACGGCCCTAATCTCCGGGTTCAAAGACAAAAGGCCCTGGGAAGGGTCAGTGCGTTCCTGTCTCGGTAAGGATTAGCCTTCGGGAGGTGTTGGATCTCATTAACCGGTATGCGAAATTCTATTAACTTGTCAAAAAAACTAAACCTATCCTAGACTGACGGAAATAGCGAATCGCAAGAGATTTTACGGTATTCCTACAACCTTCTCCCCACCGGCACTCCTGCGGCACAGGGCTCGTAGGGTATAACACAATACGATAATGATGGAATAGAGAGGCATCCAGCCAGGGGATGCTTCCTGACGGCGGGCCGTCGAATATATTTTGATTAACAGCCCTGGGGTCGGAAAAGCGTTTTTCGAGCGCCAAGGTTCAAGTTTCGAGCGGGTCTGCCAGATTCGTGCTCGTGTGTAAAAAAAAAACGCTACACAAACCAAAGTCCTTCACCCCGAAAAATCTTGCATGAACGTTTTTTCACCACGGGAGCGAATGCCCCTAATGGGCCGTTTGGATTGGGATAAGTAGCGGTAATTGGTCGAGCAGGGCTTGCGGTGGGAAGCAAGGTAGGACGGTGCATCACGAGGGGGGAGGGGGGGTGAGAAACCGTGTCTGTCGCAGATAGTACTCGAGTGCCGGTAGTGTAAACATGGCCTCGTAGTTAACCAATCATCGTCCAGACGAGCTGAAGTTGGGACCTAACTATTGGTGGCGCTGCATTCCCACTTGTTCTTCGTCCTTGAAACTGGGTTGGGCGTGTGTGATGGCGGGCCTGCATCTGCAAGGACCCAGAACTATCATAGCCGAATACCAGACTTTTTAACTTGGTGGCCTTGCTTGATCGACCGGTCCGGGGGGAACTTGGCACCCTACAGGAGTAGATTTTCAAGTGCCGTTACTGCAAATGGTACCGCCCTTTGGACCATTGACTGCAAATGATCTTGTTCAAATGCTTAGCGAAATGTTTGATCTCCCTTTTGCTCTTTCGCCGGTTGTTGTAGTTTGAGCACTTGTACCATCCGTACGGTAGGTGCCGTTGGATTCCAAATATGATACTTGTCCTCGAGTGCTACCGGTACTACAATAGCTGTCGTACCATCACTGACCGGTATGATACTCTTAATCAGCCAACCCTACCACCCTTGAAAGCAGAATCCGGTCAGCCATCGTGCGGATCAACGCGGGAAGGAGAGAATCATGATGGGGGTGACTTCTACCCGTATACTGCAGTGTACCCTGCGGTGCTCAGTGTCGGTGTGAGGTTCGATCGAGTATTTTATTGCGTGAATCAGGGTACCGGCACTACAGGTATCACAGCAGGCGCCTATCGGTACCACTCGAGCATGTTACCGTACGGAACAAGTGGCCTGCTGCACTATCCTCACACTATCACGGCGACCTCCTTCCTTCCTGGCCGTCGATGCAACGATTCCGAGGCGTTAGGAGGTCGGGGGCTTGGACACCCCCTCCCATATCACAAATTCCTATGGCACGCTACCTTTTTTTTTTTTTGCCCCGGGCGGTCTACAGCACAGTATGCGGGAAGGGCAGCGCAGGCTACTACGGTATGGTACATTTTCATCTTTTGTTTCTGTTTGATGAGCACCAGCTCCGGTCCAACGTCCGCTCAAGGTGGGCTGAAAGGTGTCGATGTCATTCGTAACTGCTAACTGTAATATGGTACAGGTGCGGTAACATCTCTAAGGGAAATATATATATATATATGTAAAAGCATCGGCCCTCTTTCCTATGGTACGGTAGCCCGTTGTCCGGGATCCAGACTCAGTTATGTTGGTACGGTACGCAAGTCACCGGCACTTAGAACCCGAACATCTGAGTCTGAATTTATTGTGGGCGCTCAGATGTGCAGATAATTTACCATACAAATTTTTGCTCCCCTGTGCTCGGGTTCTACCATACATGCCGGGACTTGTGCTTGTACTAGTACTAGTACTCGAGTACCGTGCAGTACTTGTATAGAGTTGCACGTTTCGGGGTGAATTGAGACAACATGTGAAACCACTTTCTATCATGAGTCATGACTTCGCCCTGCAGACACCTGAATGTTTTTCTAATGAGCTGCTACGGGAATTCTTCCGCCTTGTACACATGTTTGGCTTGGTTCACAGGCTTTTGATGGGCTTATTATATTGTAAATTTCCTAAGGGAAGGGAGCCCGAAGCTCCTCGAGTTCGCTTTTTTCTTTCGGATCCTGATTGCGTAATAACGTCCACCGGGGGCCGTACTGGTGCGGTGCCGGTACCGGTACTGCGAGTAGAGGTTTCACCCTAAAAAATCAGGTATACTCGGGTATGATACTGGTAATGTGAATTCCCGAGTCCGGTGTCTTGCCCAGTGCTAATCAAAACAGAGAACTCTGAAGAGAGAGGGAGGTTTGTAACTTTTAGTCTAGCGAGTTTTTTTCGTGACCTTGAGGAAATCTATGATACAAGATAGAAGCTCCCTCGTATATAAGGGTGCTAGAAAGGTCCCATAGCGCAATTATATATGCGGATATCTGGAAAATAGTCCGGCTCAGCAATCCCGATTGGGGGGAGAATAGGAGGCTTACGGTATTGTGCAATTTCATCCTAAGGTACAAAATGAGGAGTGGAATACAGTAGGGATATCGCAAAAAATATAGATTCTAAAAAACAAGGTATAGATGTCAAAACCAATCCCGCGGCTCTCAATTCCTGATGCCATCCTCCTCATCTTCATCGCCACCTAGATCCCCCAGAATCGCAGCTTCTTAGGTTTGTCGTCCTTGCCTTCTCTGCCTTTTGCTGCCGCAATGCTATCCGGGGATGGCTGCCTGAGGAACGTTGGCCTATCTGGCGCGTCATGGGCTAGGCCACAAACCGTCCTAAAATCACCGGCGATTTCCCCCCTTCTCTCCACATGCTCTAAAAAGCCGTTCAACGGACAGCTCTTCCCTGGCCCACCCGTACAACCTTCTAATGGCACAATCCCATCATTGACGTTGAATCTGACGAATATCTCTTTTTCTGCGGATTCGCTCTTCGGGGCGCACGATAGACGCTCGAAAATGATACGACCACCCATAGGGGTTATTTGCGATGTCTTCCATTCCCTATCCTCCATTATTTCATCAATAGGGAGATCCTGGGTGTCTTCGAAAATTCCGAATGCTGCCAACATAGGCACAATGTCTCCATCGTGGACACTAACTCACGGTCAGCTTGGATACAAAGGTAGAAATTATGGGCAAGTGCGGAACAGATTCAAACGCACAAACTGAAGTAAAGCGGGCCAGCCGATTCAGGCCCTTCTGCGATCAAGTTCGCGGTTGTGTTTAGCCAAAGCCAACCCATTGCCTTTCCATACTTATTACCGGGTCTAAGGCCATTAGCCCTTGAATTACTAATTCAGAACTGATCACAGGGGAACAAACCCAGCCCTATAGTAATGAATTATGTCCCTCGCATATTCAAATTGGGACCATTCTTTTTTTGTAAAAACGTCACACCATTTGCTATTCCCTCGCACAGTGATCTCGAAACCACACATCTCCTGCATGCTGTAGATCTCCGAATCTATGATGATACGCTAGTAAGCATGGTGTGCATAGGACAAGGTTCACAGCATATCGTGGGAAAATAATATACCAGAAAACTGCAAGCCAGGATTTTCTTCCTCAAGTCGTTGAGCGATAGCAGGGAGGTAAGTCGCACGGTATTTGTAGAGCATCTCGTAGCCGTAATCGTGGCCCAATTCTGGATCTTCAACATAGTTCTTACAAGTATCACTATAACCATGTCAACATTGATTCGATCACTCCACACGATCCCCCGACCCGAGCAATAGCCTTAACCAATAATTCATAACATCGGGAAAACCTACCCTGGGGTCAATGTATCTCCAGCTTTGCTTTCATCCTCACTAATTATCTGGAGCTCCGCGCGCTTGCTCTCAAGGCCGAAAAACCCTGCGCCAAAGTATCTTGCTGTGTCGATTACCCGATCACTCTCGCTGGTCCAAAACAAGGTATGCCTGTTAAGAACCTTTTCCCATAAATGCCGGTACCGGGTGCGAAGCTTGACTCCGGTGGTGAATGCTTCTAAAGTTCCCGAGTAAGGGCCGGTGGTAGTGAGTTGTTCGAAATGTTTCTCGGGCGCTATAAGGGAATTAGGATGGTCCATCATTTGTCCAGCGTAATGTACCTGCAGGGGAAACTTACAGTCCGTGAAATATTGCCAATCATCCAAGAACGCAAGAGATCCCTTCAATTCAACGCCCGAAGATTTTATTTTCTTCAGGAGCGCGATCATTCCTAAACCCATAATCCGTAAGCTTTCAACCCTTCATTGTAACCGCGAATTAGATTTTTGCTTACGAGCACCGGCATTTTTTGTGGGAAATCGTTCGCCATGACGTGACATCTAGCGGTAAGAGCTCCAGGTTAGGACATAGGATGCCATGATAGGAGCCTTATTCAAAGCGGAGAACTCTACCATATGTGCCATATCAATCTCGCAACCATCTGGAACTAGAATCCCCCCCTTTACCACGCCATCAACTTTTTCCACCCATGGGCCATTTCCTCCAAGATGATAAAGTATATTCCATTCTCCTTTCTGATCCGGGCAATTGGATGCGCCCTGGTAGGCAGGCTCCAGCCCCCAACTATGGTGATTTGTTTGGAGGTACGCTGGTAAAACTTGTTGTAAGGGGTTCGGTAACGAGTAGCCCGGTTGAGGGTTAAGTAGAAAAACAACCGATGCAAGCAGGCAAATCATAGCTGATATAGAGAATAACAGCAACGACATCTGAATAAGTAAGTATTTAAACCGCCTGGGAGATATCACAGCTTGTCTGAAGTTGACATTCATTTCTTTCTTCGTTCCAGGCCCGTTGGCGCGCCCCTACCTCAGCTGTGGGTCCCCTAATCCGGATTAGCTCAAAGATGACAAATGATACCAGGGTGAGGAGCCTAATCAGGGTCCTTACACATGCCGGGAGCCCATGCCCTGTGCGCCCGGCCACCTAGTTTACCAGTAACGTTGCCCTCTCCATGAGCTGCAGGGCAACCAGGCCCATTGTGACGACTGAGTGGATCAACTGTGGGCAGCCAATCAACTGCAACATGGGTTAGGCGAATTGAATGTTGCGCTCGCAATTAAATTTATTTTTTATCAGAATAATAATATTATGATACCGGGAAACAACCCTCCCTCGAACACCCTATCTGAGTACTGTACTCACCCATAAGTTATGGTAAGCATTGGAATTGGTGTTTCATAGAGCCTGCGTTGCCCGTGCCCACAATCCGGTTGAGCTCGGCCCACATATGGTACCGGTACGATACCGGTGTGATATTGGGAATAGTGACGATGGAAAAAGCCTGTAAACCAAATTTTTAGGGGAAAAGCGGAAGGTATACATCCGCGTCTGTGGAGTCCCATACCCCCCCCAAGTACTGCTTGCCCTTGGAAACGCTTCGCTAGCCCTTTCTTTCTATTGCTCTGTAAGAGGCAGATTGTGATAAATGTTTGCAATGTCCCTGGGGGCATATCGAAAATAGTCGTCTAAAATGTCCTTGTTCTGCTGTTGATGGATACTGCTCCTGGGATACAGGGAAGGGTATGAGAGCTTTACGGATGCGGGTGTACAGTACTGCTAGAACTTTCATTCCCAGTACTCGAGTAGAGGAACCAATCAAGGAAACAGATCTCGTCACGAGCTGAAGGAGACCCCGATATTGGTGTGGCAGGATGAGGACAGTTTTATGGTAGAGGCACAGTAAATTTGGTTGTCGACGTTCTGGGCTCTTTGTTTCTCCAGTGGGGATGGATAGTACCGTACCGTATAAATTTAGGAATAGCCATTAGGGAGGTTTTGCTATTATACGGCGGTCGTCACTTGAACTGGCCTCATCACCGCAGCAACAACAGCAACCTTTCCAAATTTGCAATAGCCCTTGGTGGCTCAGCTTTGTGTGGTCTCAGGAACAGTCCTTAACTAAGAGTGTCATCAAGTGGTTTTGTTTATGGGTGTGTTTACTGAATTTTGGTGTAGCTTGTGCTAAGGGTGGGTGGGAAATTTTCCACCTGCACCACATTCTGTGCTGCGCCTAGCAAAACTTCACTGCTCCAAAAAACCTTGTTGCGGCATACATAACACACCACAAAATAGGCGCGGTTTGAGCGACGGCCGTCGTGGCGAAACCTCCCTATTGGGGTGGGTTGTGGTATGAAGAAAAACCAATAGGGCAGGGTATTGTAGAATATTGGTGTTAGCTTATAAAATGTTGGTTTGTTCGAGTATCAATGTCGTGACCTTTCAATACATCGATGGTAGAATATAAATATTGCTTCTATGGTCCGGCCCTTTTGGGAGGCAGTATAGTTTTAGCATGCTGGTATTGTTTTGTAGCTATGATATCATATCATGGCTACTGAATTCAAGCTATAAAGCTTGGTATTATGGTGTAGGGAACTTACCCTGGAGCCCTGGGCTGGGTAATGTAATACTATGGTCTGCAGGCGTCAGTACAGTACAGTATTTGAAAGCTACGGTAGATTGTTATTCGGTGCAAGTAGTGGGTAATATGGTGCTGTTGAATCCCAGGAGTGCTGAACAGAGGTGCTTGGCGTTGACAGGGGTAGCTTCGACACCGGTATGATACTGGATATGGGCAAGGAAGAACTTACCCGGACGAAATTCGATAACAGATAACATCAGTGAACCTCATTTCTTAAACAACCTCCGGTGCTCGACCAGCGTTTTCGACCAATATGCTCGTCAACTACTCTGATAGCGAATCCGACTCGGGGGGCCAAGAACCCGAACCATCTCCTCAAAGGTCCTCACTTCCCAGAAAGACAGGGTTGTCTGCCCTTCTTCCAAAACCAAAAGAGTCACAGAAAACCTGCCGGGGTGGCGACATTGTCGCTGCTGGCCCCAAAAAGTTTGTTGTTAATCTCCCGAAGCTCGATGCGCAGAGTGACAATTCAGATGGCCCACCTGCAAAAAAGATACGGACTGGTGGAGGTGGTTTTGGATTAAGCGCGGTGTTGCCTGCCCCCAAAAGGTCAGGGGCTGCAGCAAGGGCCGACCCCAAACCATCACCTTCTCCAATTGAACATGGGACCGACAGAGAGACAGATGAAGCTGTGAAAGAACTAGCCCCAACTGGTGGGACTATAGGCGGCTCAACTATGTTCGTACCACAGTCAGTAACTAGAAAACCCATTCAACCAGCAAGCGCGTTCAAGAGGTCATCGGGGAATGGGGCGGTGAAGGCTGGAAGCCAAGTGCCTCCCAAAACTAAAGTCTCCCTATTTGGGGCAGGTGAGCCCGGTCATATACTATATACTGTATACTATATCGTCTGTTAGCGGGGGCTTACTGTTCCCGAAACTAGGAACAAACTCCTCTGCGTCAAATAAGTCAAACAAAAAGATTGTATCGGCCGGAGAATATAGACCTATGATGGTTTCTGCAGCGAAACCAGCCAACAGGCCGCGGGATACGGGTGGCAATGAAGAAAACCCTTATAGAAGCGTTGGGGATGATGTCTCGATTATAGTTGCTGATGGGGAGACTTCCTACCAAGCTCAGGCTGGTCATGGCGGCGCACCGGAGGACCTTGACGCAATTGCTCGGCAGGCAGGATTGGATGATTCTGCTGTAAGTGCTTTACTATCACTTGTGCTCAACCAGATTCTGACAAGAGATAGATGCGCCAGCTCTATGGCCGCCGCGGTCGACAAGATACGCCGATCAACATATCTACATTTAGTGTTGACGAGGAATACAACAATAATGAATTGAAGCGGTCATTGGGGCTAATGGAAGAGGTGAAGCCAGTCAGGAGTATTGCGCCAGGGAAACATCAATTGTCTTCCCTGCTCAATGGTGAGTATGCACTGTGCTCCCCCTAGAAACTCAGAGGGCATGCATTTACTGACCTCATGTGCGGTAGCCGCGCAAGCGCAGAGGGGTGCATTGGAGGAAAGCTTTGCTCAGGGAAAAAGGAACAAAAAGGAGGCTGGTTCAAAATATGGATGGTAGCCAGCGGTGTAATATACGGGTCGGTTGCAAAGAAAAGATTGTTTTCAAAGCCATTTCTGTGGGAAGGGCGTGTAATGGAGACCCTTGTGTTGCGCTAATATTTTTTTTACTCTTCACTTGCGCATCCTCTGTGCACAGCTCCCTGGATATCAGGTAGCTAGTGAATGAGCCGCGTACTATGCCCCTCTTACCCCCATGCGCCACCCTTCGTTCGTCGGATCTTTAACACCGTGGTTATTCGTTTGTTCCATCCTACCCCGTCCCCTCCCTTCCCAATTTCACGACAAACCTCCACCTCTCCCTCACCATTTCCCTCCCCAACCATCGCTGGACACCTCCGTGTCTATCTCTTTAACCTCCTCTCCGGCTTGCTCCATTCCTTTCTTCTCCGGAAAAATACATTTGCTTTAACGATTCTAAATAATTTCTTCATTCCTGGATTTATTCCAGTAGTTTGCACTAAGAGAAAGAAAGAATGGCACCCATTGATGGTTCCTTTTTCCATCCTTTTAATCGTTGGCCTTTCACCCCTTGTCTAACTGGCAATGCGACCGCTTCCTCTCCTTCGCCTCCGGTTTGCTCTTGCAAGAATTTTCTCGGGGATTCATTTGGAGAATCTAGCTCTTCTATTGGGCACCAGTGCTTAGCTGGATTCACACCCCCCACTCCGCAGTCTAGCCAGGAAGCACTGGTTCCCAGTAGGACTGAACCTAATATGAACAAAAATATCTTTGGGAGCTCTGTGGCCGCCGAGTCTCACCGCCTTACGTCTGTCCCCGAAAGCCACGAGACGCGTCAGGATAATTCTTCTGGGAAGGCAGTTGCTAGGAGCTCTGGTTTTGTTACGACCGGATTTTTTAAGAATGAAGGTGACATAGCAACCAGAGTCATCATTCCCGATCACCCTGAACCAAAAAAATCCGGCATTGAAACGATCAGGAGCAGCCTGAAATCAAATGATCTTGGGGTTAGATCTCTACCGATGCTTGATCCCGTTGGGCCCAAAACACCACCAAAAAATATCTGGAAGCGTACCTCATCAGCTGAACTTGCTGGTGGGGTTTTCGCAAATACTGCCTGGAACAGTAACAAGACTACCCGTCCAATTGATAAGCCCTGGAGGAGACCTTCTGATTCTGAAACACACTCTTCTCAAAAGCTCGCAGCCTCTGTTGATATGGCCACGGGCCCACCATCTATGGACGGGGGCATACCCCCGTCTTTGAACATTGGGTCTGGAAGCGGCCTCAAAGAGAATATTCCCAACAGGAAGACTATTCTCGGTTGCTCGCAATGTGTATTTGAGCCGAAAATCAAGGTTGTTCCTTGTGGTTGTCTTATTTGCCTAGCCTGTGGAGGTAGATTCTGGGGAGCTGGTCGTCGTACTGAAAGTGTTTATTGTGGATGCGGTGAGGTAAGAAGTTCGCTCCTATCTTTGTCTAATTAGACACGGTTCTTGACGCCTATTAGCTTGTCTCATGCATGATCAACTTGGACTCTACAAATCGCCAACAATTGCGGAGCTACCAGAGCTTCCCTCAACCTACATTCAACCCCCTTCCCAAGTTTTCTCCCGAGCTCGTTGCAGCTAGTACTCCGGTTTCAACTCCCATGCATGCATTTGTGTCTGGCTGGCAAAACAGCCAAGCTGCAGCGTTTTCATATGATACGCCTGCGCCCTCTGTCACTGTCGATAATCCTCTCCCTCTGCCTGCCGCTGGGGTTGGCAGTATTGGTAATTTCTTACTTATGGATGCTGAGACTGCTATCCAAAATGCGCCGTTGGCAGAGCTGGGTAGGTATGGCATGCCTCAGAACTGGGCGTGTGTTAGAGTAGGCAACGTAGGTATCGTTTAATCCGTTTAATGGCTCTAAGCTAATGCATCGGGGTAGATCCCTTACAATGTGACAACATCAGAGCTCACCGAGTTTCTCGGTAAGAACTCCAATATCATTCCGGATAGTACAGAGAATGTTGGGGTTCATGTCATCATGGACAGGTCTACGGTGAGTAAATTCTTGGCTTTGGCTGCCAAGGTTATGTTTGCTAAGGTGTATATATAATATATCCAGGGAAAAACTATGGACGCGTTTGTTGAGTTTATGACTCCGAAGGATGCCTGGAAATGTGTTGCGCGACGCAAGAGCCGCGTGCTCGGGAATAGACACCTCACGTTGGATGTTGTCGACCCCTCCGAGCTTATGAAAGAGATATTTCCGAGGGCGAAGGGTGTTAGTTGGGATGGCGTTATTCCCCTTGTTTCTCATGATCCGGAATATGCTGGGAGGAGCCCAGAGATATTGGGTAGAGAGGAGCTAGTGTTAATTGTTAATCATGCAAGGACTCCTCATAGGGTTTGTATTTGTATTCTCTCCCCACAAAAAGGCCATCGTGCTAATGATGTGCCCACCAAGAGTCCCTTTAGTCGCAAATGCCTACAAAGGCCCTTTCAGTCTTTATTGTCGATTGTCTCAAAGTTCCCATGGTTTGCTGTGGATTTCTACACCATCGAACAGCGGGATTACATCTATCAAGCTCTTCTTTCCGCTACCGAGATCTTGAAACGCCACATCAAGAGAGGAAAAGCTATGCCAAACTTGGATCAAGAGTTGCTCAAGAGCCTTGTGAGGGTGGGCGCTATGTGTTCTGGATTCACTGATGTTCAGAGACATGAGTTGGTCAAAATAGCGGAATTCGGAGCAGAGGGTATCTACTTGGAGGAAATTATGCCTGGCTTTCACATATTCCGCGCTTTAGGGAGGAGACAGGGCGCCGATCGTAAGATGCTTGAGGTTTGCACACTCCATAAAAATATCTAGCTTCCTGGTCTAAATTTGAGCCTAGTTTTATGCCCTAATCTTGCAGCTCGCTGCCCACTCCTTTGTGGAGCCCCCAGCCAATCCCGGAGGGAGTGCAGAAGGGGCCGTGAGCCCCGGCAGGGCTCAGATGACTATGGCTGAGGCTTCCGAATATGAATGGCAGGCTGTTGTCGGAGGTGTTAGGAGCGTCTTGCCTCCAAAGCTTTATCCGAGAGTTCAGAGCAACATCGGTTGGCGCGAAGGGTATCTTGCATAAAATCTGCTTTGGAGACCCTCTGCACCATATGGCCACTAAGTAGGGTTTCTTTTCGGGCATTTCCACTTGCTTTTTTTCTTCCTTCTTTTTCAATCAATAATCTATTCTTACAGTGGTTGTCATTACGGGATATTAGTTGCACTCGTGATTTTTAATGTTGGCACTTGATCGGTTCCAAAGGAAATACTGATGGGGGGAAGAGTTATGGTAAAATGCTTTAGAAGGCTTTCACATGATTTGTGGAGATTGCATCATGTTTTCGATGGTTCTCAAGTAAACACGAAAAGAGATACTAGTTGGTGATATTTTATCACGACTCAATTGTAGCCGATTACTCCGCCGTGGTCATGGTTCTGGGGAAATAAATAAAAAATTTGTTTTTTAGATTTCCATGATACGTGTTATATTTACGTGACTGCTCTTGCTGACTACGTTCTCGTACTCTCCTTATCACTTCCTCAGACACGTCTTCCCTTTACCATGAATACCTCTTTTTCTGTCTTGATACCTTTCCCTGATCCGTCATCGTGCCCGAGGAAGGCAATAGCTTTCCCACGCTCCCCGTTTGGCCCGACATCAACAAAGTCAACCTCTACCAAACCTGCGTCCTCGAATACTTTTCTCATGTGCTTCTGAGAAAATCCGCTGTGTGCCACCGTGTCCTGCGCATTTAACTCGGTAGCACTTTTCCCTTGGCATCCGTGACCTAAATGCTGGTGCCCCCCATGATGGGCATGTCCTCCGTGGTTTGCAGTGTGATTGGGGGGTGGTGGGTGCGGTTTGAAGTCTATCACCAACAGAACGCCAGAGTTGGGCTTCAAGCGCTCAGCGAGCCGCTTCGCAGCTAGTTGGACATTGTCGAAGTGATGAAATGCGAACCCACACACAATAACGTCGAAATTATGGTATTCGGGATTCGATAGAGAGGGGTCAAGCTCGGCCGCGCAGAGATCGGCCACAATGGCGCGCATCTCTTCCTCGGGTATACCTTGGTTCTTAACCTGGACTCGACGGTTAGGACATAGCAAAGAACCGGTGATAGATATTAGCGATGTTGAACCTTTTCGTTGAACTTTTCAACCATTTTCTCAGATATGTCCATCCCGATGATCTGCTTCGTATATGGTGCAATGATCTGGCTCCTTATATTAGCTTAAGCCATCCGGAAAATTTGGCGGAGCTGGCCCACTTGAGAGATCAATCCAGTCCCACAGGCATAATCCAGTACACGAGTGGTGTTTTCATCCCAGCCGGCACCAGACCATTCTCGGCGAAGGAGTATGTTTTCCCCAATTATATCCGCAATATTGGAAGCGCTGGCTCGAGCGTCATAGCCGTCTGCGGTATCGCTGCTTGGGTTAGCTTGCGGGAGGAAGCGGTGGGAAAAGGTGGGATTATGCATACTTGAAGTACTGCTTGTTAACTTCTGCACTGTCTTGTGCTATTGTTGATTGAGCTGACTCCATTCTTTGTATCTACTATAGTCTACCTTTGGCACCGAAGGGCAATAGCGATTTTATGGTAGGGTCTGAAGAGGGCGAGAGGAACTCTTATGCACTGCACAAGCTTTGTTGGACGGGCGCTCGGCAGACGGCAGGGAGCTGATTGCTGGGGCTTTTTCTGGTATCATACCGGTATTCCAGAGCTAGGAGAAGGATGCATCCACTGGAACTCCCCGCCCGAGTCGGCGAGCATAATGTGACTCGAATAGAACAACTTACCGGTATTATGCTCGAGGATTTGGAGGATTAGCCAGTACGGTATTGGTGTTGCGCTGTTCCCAAAGCAGTTGTGGTGGGGTGGGGGGGTAGGGCCAATCGCTGACAGTTCCAAAGTTAGACCAAGGATCCCCTTTGCCGTAATAGCGATATCATTTTCTGGGAATGGGCTATCTAAACACAAAACGGCTCAGTGCCTTGCAATTCCTCATGATGGCTCAAGCCCTTCACCCGTACTTGCATTTATATTAGCACAGGCGTGGCACACCGATCAATCACTAGTTACGAGTAATAACTGATAATCTCCCACACGTCAACTCGGTTTTACACATCACGATACGATAACTGGGGGTTATTTTCTGGGTATTTAGTAAAGCAATCAGCTTGGGTTGAGAGGTTCACAATATCGTAGGGGTGGCGGTGCATCATTGCTTATAGGGTGCGAAACACGGGCAGTCCACTCCAGGATACATGATTCATAGGAGGGATTATTCATGAGTATTGGAGTCGTCAGGCCGACCCACTCTTCCCCGTGGTTCTTAGGGATCCTGGCAGAGCAATGTGTGGGGAACTGGATATTAAACTCCCTTCCCTCGTTCAAGTGCGCCATACTGTGCTCGAGCACCGGGATTGGCACAGTACGTACTTGAAGATGGCCAGGAGTGGGATTTCCTACCCGTACCGTAGTATATTACTAAGTGATGCAGGGTGATGGTGGGGCTACGCCAAGACTAATCAGGGCATTTGCCCTACTGCAGTCCCGGCCCCGCACAAACCGGAAATGCTCGCACACTGGCAATCTTGCATTCCTGGATGTTTGATGATGAACTGTCTATAACCAACGCCCAACGAACCGCACTTACGCCCCTTGATACCAGTCCACAAACGCGCGCTCCGCAAAAACAAACATGGCTGATACCGAATATGTGGGTTCTCCTTCCCCGCAACTCGGCGGAATTATGGATAGCTAATATAGACACCAGGACGCCGTCGAGGCCGCTGGTACGAATTCACGGGCAGGCATGGGATTGAAGAAGATGCATGGAGACTGATACAAACGGGTATATAGAGAAGAAGAAGGCGAGAACCTTCCGCAAGTTTTCCTACCGTGGAGTCGACCTCGACCAGTTCTGTTCCCCAAGCCTTCAAAACAACACTCTGCCTCGACTGATGAGATTATTTATAGACTCCTCGATCTTTCCTCCGAACAGCTCCGTGACCTCGTTCACGCCCGTGCTCGTAGAAGGTTCAACCGCGGCCTTAAACGCAAGCCTATGGGCTTGATCAAGAAGCTCCGCAAGGCCAAGAAGGAGGCGAAGCCGAACGAGAAGCCCGACCTTGTCAAGACTCATCTTCGTGACATGATCATTGTCCCCGAGATGATCGGATCGGTCATTGGTATCTACTCTGGAAAGGATTTTAACCAGGTTGAAATTAAGCCGGAAATGGTTGGACACTACTTGGGGGAATTCTCGATTACCTAGTACGTTTACCTACGCACATTGCGGCCCCTTGTATCAAATCACGAGACCCCGTTGGCTCTGTTATCGTTGTAGGGCTCGCGATTGAAACTGGTTGAATGCTAATTTTCGTGTAGCAAGCCTGTCAAGCACGGTCGTCCGGGAATCGGTGCTACCCATTCCTCAAGGTTTATCCCGCTTAAATAAACAATTTTCTCTTTCTTTAGGTTGGGAAATGGGGGGGACTGGATGGCGTCATGACATGAAAATTTCTGTGTTGTGTGTATATGAAATAAAAAAATCACTGGGTCACCAAAAGGTTTAATAGATACGGGAGGTCTTCACACAACAAAGTCTGTTGCGGGGATACGATACGCCTTTGTTCGTCTTGTTTAGCAGATTTTTTTCTTGACATACTATCTTCCGGTTCTGGCCTTTTGCATCGGGTTCTGTGACTTCTGATTAGGGGAATCAACTGGGTTGCTGTGTGGTATGAAATAATTATATATGCCCCATACCGGTATTCCATCACCACTCGTAGGGTGCTACTGGGATTAAGGTGTCAATGTCGCCGGCACAAATCTCACTTTTTCCCACCCCTGGGACTGAGAGGGATGTGTACTCTTACAGCACAGTAAGCTATCATATCATACCGTCCACATCGTGTTGTTACTCTGTTACCTCATAGGGTTCACCATGATCGTAGATCAGGGGGGGCGGGGGTTTGTTAAGCCCTCGTAGCTAGCAACAGGAAAATCCACTGGCATGGCCTTTGCCCCAAAGTATGGATTAAAATTTTTTAACGAGAATCTAACCCCTATGTAATATCCTCCAATCCTACAGGAATTAATCCCTTGTGACATAACACATCTTAGCTTTTGGTAAATCAGAATTCTTGATTCTAACTGTAACTCTACCTCTATATAGCTTCAGGACTTCAATTTAAATAGCTTTTTCCTTCTTTGTAGTTTTATTTTGTCAGTATAGAGATATTCTTTCTTTGTTTATTACTTTTCCAATTTTTTTATTTTCTTTTTAACTTACTACTATATTGATTGATACTACACTGACAGTCGGGTAATGTTCTATCTTCCACTATGTCTTGTATTACAATACTAACATAAATCACGTGGATCCGGGACATCACCGGGATACGGAATGGCGCAATTTTAGTAAGGTGAAACAATGCACTAAGGTAATTACCCTGCTTGAAAGCCACACAGCGACAACCAACATACCAAACCATCATGACTGCCATGCTGCAGGTGAAGAAGCACAATGATACTGGTCGGGAAATCCAGATTTCAGCTGCAATTAAATCCCTGAATGAAGGGAAACAAGAGAGTATTCAGGCCACAGCAGAGGCATTTGACATACCTGTCACGATCTGGCTAGAGGAGTGCTAGCCAGGTGACGGTAGCGAGGAAACAGGTTTCACATATGACGTCGCTTGGACGTCATACAGTTAAGTTATGATTCTTTCACGCACATGACCTCGTCAGCAGGTCATAGGGCTTGTTTAGGTTTAAATTGGTTTTACGTACATGACCTCGTGAGCAGGTCATGGGGCTCGTTTATATTGATTGCATTTCACATATGACGTACAGTTAACATCATGGGAAGAGTCTAGGCTGGCCGGTAAGGGTTACCGGCAAGGCAGACTCGTTTATGTTTCGTGCATGACCTCGTTAGTAGGTCATGTGGTTGGTTTATTTATATTACGTTTAATTTATGTTTTTGCACATGATGTCACTTAGAGGTCATGGGATGTTTTATGTTTGCGCACATGACTTGGTTAAGTCATGTGATGGATTTCGCACCTGACCTCGCTGGAGGATCAGGGCAGGGTTAGGGTTGTGGGAAGAGGCCTATATAAAGGCCAGGTTTTCACAGATGGGTTAGCTCTTCATGCAACCATCTACTGTTATTTCCTATCTACTACTTTACTATCTTTACAATATAAAAACCTTTACGCTCCAATCTCATCCGCTAGATGGATCCGCTTTAGAGTCAAGAACCTATCTGCTACACGGATCGTATTAACCAAATCAAAGACCGATACTCTCGGCACTGGTGAGAAACCAATTCTTATGTGAGAATAATAAGATAGGGCCTAGAGACTCGAGGAGCTCTGGGACACAGTGCAGCGCAGTTTGGAAGAACCAACCAAGGTTGTTACCTGTCGCGAGTAATACGAGTAGTGGGAAACTGTAACAATACCAAAGTCTACCTTATACTACCGATACACCAGGGAGAGAACAAGTCATCAGCTAGCGCAGGTTGACAATCAGCTCATTACCGTAATGGAGGAGA
This sequence comes from Tuber magnatum, assembly GCA_003182015.1. Taxonomy (NCBI): domain Eukaryota; kingdom Fungi; phylum Ascomycota; class Pezizomycetes; order Pezizales; family Tuberaceae; genus Tuber; species Tuber magnatum. The sequence goes on from PYWC01000015.1 coordinate 282,003, forward strand.
AGGCTATAGTGGCCTGGTGCAAGGAGCAGGATGATCAGGGATTTACTCCTAGGTTAGATATAGTAAAAGACATGGCTCTTTATCTTCATGAAAAGAGAATTGGAAATAAAATAATAAGAGTGGGAAAAAATTAGATTACCAGATTCCTCGATCATCATCCTGACTTGGCTACCAAGTTCAGCACAAAATTAGACTGTCAGCGCGCTCATGCTAGTTGTCCCTGTCTATTAAAGGATTACTTTTCTAAACTCTTCTCCATTATATGTTAGCATAATCTGAAGCCATTTCAGAACTTTAACATGGACGAAAAGGGGTTTCTAATAGGAATTGCTTCAAGAGCGAAGGTTCTTTGTCACGGAGGGCATAAAAACCCTCATGTTACCTATGAAGGAACAAGAGAAATAGTTACAGTTGTCGAAACAATTTGTACCACCAGTTTTGCTCTTCCGCCCATGGTTATTAATAAAAGTAGTGCACAGTACAAGGGCTGGTATACCAATTTAACTGCTACTATGGCCAATGACCACTTTTCATTTTTTTCTAAATGCTGGACTGACGATGCTGTAGCTCTGAAATGGGTTACTGAATTGTTTGATCCTTGCATGCCAGCTTCTGTTGGTCCACTTTCACGGATTCTAATCCTTGATGGCCATGGCTCTCATATTACCTGGAAGTTTGCAAGATTCTGTAAACAGAGAAATATTATTCTCTTCTGCCTTCCGTCTCACTCTACCCATCTTCTTCAGCCTTTGGCTATGGGAATATTTAGCCCCTTGCAGAACTTTTATGGTCGCCAAGTGGATGACTACAGTCGCGATACAGAAGAGAGTATTAAGAAGTCAGTCTCTATCCCACTTCTCGACAAAGCCAGATTGGATGCTATTACGAAGCACAACCTTGAACAAGCTTTCGCAACTACCGGTATTGCGCTCCTGAATCCACGCCAAGTTTACACAAAGTTAAAACCCCAAAACGATAACTGCAATCCTCTTGCTTCTACCGCCTCATCTTTTCAAACATTTCGCATACCAAAAACTACCCGAGATATACACAGCCAGCTACATGCTACTAATAACCTAATTGACAAAGGGGCTTCAGTTAAAATTAAGGGAATCCTGAAGACCTTCAGTCATGCGGCACTCTTTTCTATGACAGAGAAAGAGATTAGAGAAAAAGTATGCAAGGGTTTAAGGAAGAAAAAATCCTACACTACTTGCCTGGACCGAAAGCATCTCTCCAAAGCTCATTTACTTACGGGGAAAGAGCTTAACCGTGCCAAGGTTGTGGCGTGTGGCTGCAACCCCCGGTGTTCGTAGGCTCACAACCGTGGGCACTCCTCCAGAGTGCCTGACAGCTCAACACAACTTTGTGGCTCAACACAACTTTGTGGCTTGCCATAGAAAATTTGTGGCTCAACACAACTCTGTGGCTCAACACAACTTTGTGGATCAATACAACTTTGTGGCTCAACACAACTTTGTGGCTCAACACAACTTTGTGGCTTGCTATAGAAAATTTGTGGCTCAACACAACTCTGCGGCTCAACACAACTTTGTGGCTTTGAATAACCTGGTTAAATATAAGAATTGATGCATACACTAGCAAATTGTAATAAGAGTTTTTAATTTACATTTAGTGCTTCTTTTTTGCTGGCTCCTTCAACCTTTTCTTCTCCTCTGCTAGCCTTTTACACCTTGCTTTATAGGCAGCCTTTATCCCATCCAGAAAAGGCTTATGTGCTGCAGTGTCAGCTTTTTTTTGGGCATTTTGTACACTGCGTAATTGGAGTGCTGCCTTTTCCAACTCAGCATCCTCCCTTTGCTTTACCATTTGCCGTGCTTCAGATGCATATAGTACTCTACCCTTTAGAACTTGCCTGCTGCTTTGAGCATGGCATCGGACATTTCTAGCATGCCTTGCAGCTCGAGTATTTTCCATATGATTTATTACTAATGCACCAGATTGTGCAAGAGCCAATCCTTCTTGTAGTACTAACTTGAGTCGTTCCTGAAAGTCAGGTAACATATCCTTAGCGTCATGCAATAGCTCTTCCCCTTCGGTCTTGAGACTTGCAATGGCAGTTGGAATGCCTATTGGTATTCCAGATACTGGTTCCATAGGGGGACTAGGTTGAGGAACAGCTTCTCTTAGCTTTGAGAGAGCCATATCAGGGTTCTAAGGAATAAGGCCAGTAGCCTCAAATGCAGACCAATGGTAGACATCTTAAATGTCGGTTGGTAAATGGAGTCAATTCTATCAAGAGATTCGGCTTTACCAAAGTCACCACATCCCATCCGGGTTGCTATTTCAACCACTTCTGCATGATAATGCTGGCAGGGTTGAAATACAACAACATCCAATAGTTGCAGGGGTGACTTGAGTGGGGAGGGAGAGAGAAAGGGATAATACTGTGAATATCACAGTAATTGATGAACTCCTTGGTACAATGGGAGCCAAATCCGTCTAGGAGCAATAATTGATGGTTTCCAGATTGTCGTTTTGCTGAAAAGCATTCAAAATGGGCGAGCCAACTCATTGTCAAGTTATTATTTGTAACAGGGGCACCTCCAGGAAGATGGATTCCAAGGTTGCGACGGCACCGAACAACTTCAACTTATCGCCAAAGGTTTACCCAAATGTAAGAGTAAAGTAAGGAGTAAAACTTAATATCATTAAGCCTGATACTTCACTCAATTAAGGTCTCGAGAGGATTGATTGTTGAAGTAGGAGCGTTCTCGTATAGACTTTTTGGTAGTTTTATCTTATGCCAGAAACTCCCCCATCAGTTTACTCCAAGTATTCGAGCCTACCCTTTTCTACTAAGGGTGGTCCGACATGTCCCCTAGCGCACCCTGAGGGCATGCATGTGTTGACATGCTCTAGTCAGCGTTTACCTTATGTGGTTATCGTTTCTGCGGTGCATTTCTATTTAGTCCACCAGAGTGAAAACTTCTACGTATCAGTATCTTGCCAGTGGCTAACAGTCAACATACTGCATGAACTAGACCATCTGTGACACCCTTCCCCTATGCATTGATCTCTACTGGGCCCTGGAAGCTAGTGTGAGCGGTTTATCTGTCTACTATTTACAGTTCTCGGGCATTCGGTGTCTTCCGTAAGATACGGTGATCTGGGAGGGGTTCAATGGGCGCTACACATGACTCCTACCTTGGATCAACCTTACCTGGGGTAAGAATCAACCTTTCAGTGTCTCTGCACTTTGATTCCAGAGCCTATGGTGTTGGGGTCACTCTCCGGCTTGGTAGGTGTAAAACTCTCGCGGCCACGCCAGCACCACCCAGGACTACCTTCTGGACCCCCACGGTTAACCCCTGTTAACTCCGTCAGTTTTGGTCTGTTTTACTCCAAACAACTTGGAGGAGGCACTCCATCTTCCACCCTATACTCCCTTCTATATCCTGCGAATAGCTTGCGGTTGACTGGACTGTAGCGACATATATGGTGTTGCAAGCAGGTTGGCAAAGATCCTTTTTGCTAGACTGTGCGCAACTACGCAGCTGTTTGCCCATGACGTCTGGGCCTCAAGGTGGGGCTGGAGGGGTATGATAGGAATAATGTCTCCAGTTTACAGCTTCCTCGGAGCTGCATAGCTTGCCCAATAGCATCTTCTGGAACCCCAGATTCCAGTATGTTGTATGGCTTTGTGTGACAAAAATTCTGGTCATTTTTTCCTGAACTCCCCAAGGGACTTTGTATTGAAAGGTAGGGTAACCTGGGAATCTGGTCAGGGTAACCCAAGCCCCGTGGCAGGGTAACCTGATCCTGAGAGCAGGGTAACCTTGTCCAGCGGACAAGATAAATTTTCCCTGTTATGTAACCGGTACGGGTACTAGGTTGTTTTATGTTTGGTTTCATAGTATCATTTGATACTGGTATTGTTTCGTGTGCTATCGCTTGATACAGACATTGTTTTATGTTTAGTTTCATGGTATCGTTTGATACGTGAATTGTTTCGCGTGCTATTAGTTGATACACATATTGTTTTGCAATATCGCTTATACTGGAGATAAACGATGTGCTGTATTTAAAGACCGCTGATTTCCGCGATGGAAACAGCAGACTTTGACAGACAGTATTCTTAAAATATACTTGGTTGAACGGTTACTTCTTTGATCGCCTATTACACCCCGTTCGAAGCGTCCTTCAGCAAGCAGCACTCACTTTGTGTTGATCACGAAGCCATCTGCTCCTATCGTACCGCTATGTGACTAGGGCCTGGCCCGAACAGGTTATATTTTTTAACCTCAGCAAGTGGTTAAGAAACCGGCAGGGACCTGGTCTGATCAACCTATGAAAAGTCCAACAGCGAAGCTAGCATCGGGGAGTGGCAGAACCACGAAGGGTTCGGCTCCACCAACATGACACCGGTGAGTCACTGGAGACTCAAAGTGGGAAGCAGGTCCCACGAGAAGGCCTTACCAAGAAAAGGCAACCCAAGCAACCGAAAGGGCTAAAGAGCAAATTCTCGTTCGACAAAGCAGAACGACAACTAGCGCTAGACTTGGCCAAGCAGACCTTTAGCGAATAGACTGACGAATTAGCAATGGCAGCAACTAGCCTTCCTGGACTATTTCCTCCCAGCCCCAGCAAAGGAAAGGCACCGGCGCAACCAGTGAAGAAAGATAGCATACCTGTCAGGACACCTAAGAAGGAAGAAGACGACGAAGAAGCATCAGATCACTCGGTAGTAAGGCAGCCACCAGACTAATCCCCTAGCGACTCTCCAGAAAGCTCCTCAGACAACAGCTAGAGTAACGAAGAGTCCGAACACAATATGCCCGAAGGTGAATCAGCCGGGCCAGGCGAACAGGACCCAAAATCAAACTTCCGCTGCCACCCTCGTTCTCAGGCGAAAAGGGAGACTTAAAACCTAAAGTATTTGACCGGTGGGTTATAACAACCTCTCAATACCTGGCCCTACATGGAGTGGACAAAAGTAAGGAAGGACGCAGAGCATACCTTGGAAGCTTCTGTACCGGGAAGGCAGGGGAAGTATACCACCAAGCAATGAACCACTATGAGAGTGGGAAAAAGATCCGAGGAACAACCCTGATAAAACACTGGAGAGAGAGATTCCAATCCTTGCGAAACACGGAAGAACTATACAAAAGGTTCCAGGATATCCAGCAAGTACGAAATGGCAAAACCGCGAGAGTAACCTTGGTCACGACGGATCTCTTAATGTATTATGGACAATTGTCAACTGGGAGGCTGTCTCAGTATACGCTGTGACAAAGATTGTATGAAGCAATGCATCCCAGACTGTGACAGGAGGCAGAACCCATGGAGGAGGAGGGTGATTCCTTTGAAAAGATAATCCAGCGGGCTGAATGGAAGGATGCTATTCTATATGAAACAGGAGTTTAGCGCACCCACATACCACAGCACAGGAACAGTAAAGGGTCATCATCGCGGGATAATACAAAGAAGGATAAACCATACCGCATGGGTTCAAAGGACAAGAAAGACAAGAAGCAGAAACGACGTGAGGAAGGCAGATGTTACGAATGCAGGAAAAAGGAGCACTACGCAAGGGATTGTTATTCCAAAAAGGGAAAAGGAAAGGCCGCTAAGCGAGAGGCTAGCACAAACCACATGGAAGCAACCGAATATGGCAAAGTGGAAAATAACTCAGTGGAAATGGAAAGCCTGTGTACACAACCAACGTAGGCAATCAGGCCCCATGACACTCTGGAAGGAACGATTTACATAGAAGGCCACCCAGCAAAGGTACCATTCGATACAGGAACAATCGGCTGCGACACAATTAGTGCCACATTTATCTCTACCCATGGCATTCCCATGGAACCTCTACCCCAACCAACAACAGTCAATATGGCTATGAAAGGATCCCGCTCTTCAAGCTGCAAGAAATGTGGACTGATTGTAGGAAGCGGGAAAAAGATATAGACAAATCAGGAGATGTTGGTAGGAAACTTGGCAAAGTCAAACGCCATAATTGGAATGCCATTCCTGAAAAGACATAATGCTCTTATCAGGTGTGGGGATACAGCAGTGGAATTTCCCGATAACTAACTACGTGTGCTATGCAAACCACCAAGCGGGGTATTCCGAGCCGCTGTGTCAGACACCAACACAACAACATTGTTGGATGAATACAAGGACGTATTCCTGGACAAGGTCCCTGAAATGCTACCCCCTGTGCATAAGATTAGCCGCCACATTCGGCTAAAGGATTGTACCGACCTACCGAACCAGCCAATACACTCGATCCCAGAAGCCTATAAGGAAAAACTCATGAACTGGATAAACGAGAAATTACAAGGTAGAGTAATAGTACGACAGGAGGTACCCAGAGCGGCACCTATATTTGTACAACCCAAGTCAGATGGAAGGATCCGCCCCCTGGCGGACCCGAAAGTGAGAAGCGATAATACAGTCATGGATAGTCCATCGATTCCAAATCAACAGCAGATACTTAACCAAATAGGATGAGCGAAATTCAGGAGTAAGATCGACCTAAGCGACACATACTTCCAAACACGGGTGGAGAAGGACAGTGTTAAGTTCAACTTATTCAAAACCCCGTTCGGAGGATTTGTGAGCAAAGTAATGCTCTAGGGAGACATGAATGCACCACCAACATTTATGCCGATAATGGAGCACCTCCTGAGCGAATTTTTACATCATTTTGTATGGGTATACATTGATGATATTCTCATATTTTCAGACACATCAGATGAACATGAGAAATACATACGCCAAGTATGTGATCAGCTCAGGAAAGCAAAATTCTTTGCGAGCAAAAAGAAGTCAGCACTGTTTGCGGATAAGCTGGAAGTATTAGAACACATAGGGGACAACAAGGGAATTCATGCCTCCCCCCAGAAAATATCTTCCATTGCAGGATGGGAGACACCAAAAAACAAGAAGGAGCTACAATGATTCCTTGGAATGGTGAATTATGTAGCCCAGTTTCTCGCACACCATGCTACGTTAATGGCACTGCTAATGGACTTAATGGGAAATGCCGAATTCGTATAGACAACAACCCACCAAACCGCATTCGATATGGTCCGAAAGTGAATCATTGATCACCAAGTCATGCGACCAATAGACATACGAAACAAGGAACCAATTTGGTTGATTACTGATGCCTCAGATTTAGGAGTTGGAGCATAGACAGGACAGGGACCCACCTATGCGACGGCATGACCAGCCGCGTTACATAGCAGAAAGTTCACCAACGCTCAGATGAACTATGGGACCACCGATAAAGAGGCCTTAGTGATAGTAGAAGAGCTAAATCGGTTCCACAATGTACTAATGGGAAATTTCTTTACAATAGTTACAGACCACCAACTCTTGACACACCTCCGAACAGCAAAAAACCACAGCAGAAAGCAAGTGAGATGGCCAAGTGCCTGGGGAAAATAGGATGCGAAAATAGTCTACGCACCAGGAAGCACGAACTATTTAGCTGATGCCCTTTCCCAGATATATGAGGGAGAATCAGACTTGAATCCACTCTATGTCTATGATTATAGGAAGGAATCGGATGACATCTTGGATAACACAGTATACGAGTAAGAATCAAACACAGTGGAGCCCACGCATGAGTTCTCCCCTACTTCCCCTCCTTTCTCCTATACTGAGTACCCCAACAAGGCCTCTGTATCCCCCGCAAGCTCCTGCTCAATCACTGCAGGAAACGATTGGGATGACCAGTGTACTCTGCGAAGTACACCACCGGAAGAACTCCAAGATAGCGCCTTACACTACTCACACTGTTACGAGGATCATTGCCCATATCATCAAACCGAGATCAAATTCACGAACAACCATCCTAGACGACAGGGAAAATCGACCCCTTACCCACTTAGTGAAGGCCCGAGCCCCCTAAGTACAGAAATCGACCCGAGCCCTCCGGAGTCCCCTGAAATCAATGACACGGAATGGCAACAAATGACCGGTGGAAGACCAATTAGTGCGTAGGAAGGGCCGTCCACCCTTGCTCAGCCGATGCCCAGGTCTTATAAAATTCCGGCACTGCTAAATCCGGAAGCTCTGGCATTCCAAATGCCGAAGCCAGAACCAATAGAGAACCTTGCGACTGAGATTATAGCGGCATTCCAAATACCAGGACCTGATAGCCCACCACCGATTAGACGAGCGGAACGGCTAGAAAGCCATACCAATGAGACAATAGTCTCAGTAATACCCCCGACAATGGCAGAATACCGGCGCGGGCTATACGATGTCTTGGAAGATAACGAGGAGGAAGACCTACCTGAGACAACCAGAGGAAGTGAGATAGAAGACGAACGCGACACCATAAAAACAGAAAAAGAAATGATCGGAACGTTCCGAGCACACATGGTAGCAGCATACCGGAAAGAACCAATTTGGAAGAAGGTAAATGAGAATATGGACTCCACAGGAGACTTGTCCTCTTACNTGGTAGCAGCATACCGGAAAGAACCAATTTGGAAGAAGGTAAATGAGAATATGGACTCCACAGGAGACTTGTCCTCTTACAAGGTTGGAAATGGAATACTATACGCAAAAACCAGATACGGGGAAGACTGCCTGTATGTCCCGAAAGGCCCCGCATACGGAAATACGACGTTAAGAGAATATGTCATTAGCGAAATTCACAACAAAGGCCACCACGGTGTTGAACGAAACTTATGGTACGCAACGGAGTAACTATTTTGACCTGAAATGTGCAAAGACTGTAGAGCGTATATAACCCAGCGCCACACATGCCAGGTCAATAAGGAGCCTACAAAATTGCCAGAAGGAAAGGCTCAGACAATTACCCTGCTGTCGGAAATCTTTGAATCAATAGCCATTGACTTTGCGGACCCTTCCACAATTCATGGGGATACGACATGATCCTAGTTGCAATGGATCGGTTTTCAGGATTCATGTGGCTTATAGCCACGACGAAGCAAGTAACAGCAATAACAACCTGTGAACTTCTACGCAACAAAACATTTACACCCCATGGTTACCCAACATCTCTAGTAGGCGATGCGGACCCACGATTTGAGTCACATGTGTGGAGACAACAGTGTCGATCGTTAGGCATTGAGCATATTAAGGCAGCACCAGGCCATCATGAAACGAATAGACAGGTCGAAAGAAAAATTCGAGAATTGAAGACAGCTCTCTGAAACCTAGTCAAGGCTAGACAAAACAACTGGTTTGATGCCATACCGGAGACAGCAGCATACCTGAATGCGGGATGGTCAGAAACTCTCAGCATGTCACCATATAAAGCTGTTTTTGGAAAGAATTACCCACTACTTCTCCTAGCGAACTTTAAGAACTCGGCAGTACTGGCTGCCGACAAATTATTAAACAGGCATCCAGCAATCTGGAACGTGGCATTCAATGCGCTTAAAATGGCATGATTTAGAAGCACGAGAACGGCAGCAAAATGACGTAGACACCATACACCGGTAGGAAAAGGCAACCTGTTACTGGTATATGGAAGTTTATTTGTAACAGAATCGGGACGTAGCAAGAAATTGTAACCATGCTGGTGTGGACCATTCAAGATAATCGGATACAATGAGCATACACAAAATTACGCCGTAGAAATGGATGGCAGAATGTACAGAAACCGAGAAGTGACATTCCATGTATCTACCATAAAAAGATACCGCCCTAACGATGATGTCTCCTTCCCTGCCAGGAGCTACGCAAAACCACCCCCGATCGTGGTTAACCACAAACCGGAATGGGAAGTAGAAACCACGCGAGACCACAGAACACGGTATGACCGTGACCAATTCCTAGTGAAATGGGTGGGGTACCCGGAAACAGAGAATAGCTGGGAACCCCTTGAAGGATTGGTAAATGCGATGAAATTGGTGAATCAATAGTGGGAAGACAACAAACCGGAGGTCGAGCTACTGCCTACAATAAACCATGTGATGGTGGCATGTTGACCAACCCTACCAGAAATTCAACACCTGTGCCCGGATACAGACCAAGGGATACAGGACGGATTTTGGTCAGCCCACTTCGAGAGCGATTTTGAAAGCAGCGAAGACGAAAATTGGGGAGTGGAAGATGAAGCAGTATATCTAGCCCGCCTGGCCGAGGGGGAGTACTGGCAATAGGGAAAGGGAAAAACACTCCATCCAACATCCTTACGATGTTAAACTATGAGCAAGTGCCTTGGAGACTGTGCCATCAGCTAATGGGACTGTTGGTGAACCATGATATTATCCCTAGATGATACCTTACGCACTGACTATTCCTACACATCTGCAACAAATACTCGGAAATAACAACAGAATCGACGGGATGAAAGTGGGGAGAATCAGTGTCAGATATTTTCCGCTTCGGTAGCAGGTGCTACCTGAGCACAGAAAAATGTGATGTTTGTATAGAGACAGAAGAAACCGAAATCAAGCAGCACCCCCCTTCCCCTGAAGACCTAAGCGAGGCCGGCACCTAAGCGATGCCGACACCTAAGCGAGGCCGGCACCTAAGCGATGCCGACACCTAAGCGAGGCCAACACCTAAGCGAGGTCACCACCAAAATATAAACACCACCCACCATCCCTCTAAACTGCCAAAGAAAACAGACCACAATACCAGACCTCCAAACCTTACCCTCTTACACACCTTTACCCTCTAACAAACTTATCCTTACACAAAAGAAACAAAATGTCAAACTACAAAGAAGTCAGCATAAAGGGACAAGACCTCATTTTGGGGTACCTACTTTACCGAGAAATCATTCCAGAAGAAGGATACGGGAAGAGATTTTATATCGATCACTGTGAAGATTGCGGACGAAACAATGTCGGGACGGAGGAATGGGAGGACCGGATAGCATGAAACTTTGTGGACCTGCCACACTACTGGGAGTCAGGTTGCTTTGTGCGCAGAGCACCATGCGGGGAGAGTTTGGAAAGATGGTTGGAAGGTGCGGAATGCATGTTGCAGGACGACATGAGGTTATTGCAGGATAGCGATGACGATGAGGATAGGTCCTAAGCGGACCTCTGGGAGAATAGCAGATTCACAGGCTATTAGGATTTCATTAAGTTGTTTTATTTGGTGAAATTGTTATTTTATTTCGGGAGTGTAACTGGTACGGGTACTAGGTTGTTTTATGTTTGGTTTCACAGTCTCGTTTGATACTTGTATCGTTTGGTGTGCTATCACTTGATACACATGCTATTTTATGATTGGTTTCATGGTATGGTTTGATACGTGAATTGTTTCGTGTGCTATCGGTCGATACACACATTGTTTTGCAATATTGCTCATACTGGAGATAAGCGATATGCTGTATTTAAAGATCGCTAATTTCCACAATGGAAACAGCAGATTTCGACAGACAGTATTCTTAAAATATACTTGGTTGAATGGTTACTTCTTTGATCTCCTATTACACCCCATTCAAAGCCTCTATTAGCAAGCAGCGCTCCCTTCGTGTTGATCACGAAGCCATCTGCTCCTATCGTACCGCTACGTGACTAGGGACTGGCCCGAACACGTTGCATGTTACCCTGTCTATCCTGTTGCCGGAGATAGACATTTCTGACCTTTCTCCAGTTACCTGGCCTAGGTGAGCAACTGCCCCTTCGGAGGTCCCTAAGTACCCTGACACCACTTCCCGGGTGTACCCAGGTGCCCAAGTACCCGGCCAGCCAACTGTGTTCATCTTGGAGCCCGTGCTATCGGGTCTCCGTGGGTCAAGTGCTTACTTGCCTGTCAGTTTCTACCAGTTCACCCCCTGGCTACCTGTATAGGTAAAGGTTCTGACTGCCATAGCTCATGTACCCTGGGTCATTACATCACTCCCCTCTTGTCTGCGGTCCATCCCGGACCATTAGTGTCATCTTTTATTTCCCCGACTCGATTCTCCTAAGACCCTATGCTCCCTGGGCTTGGATGGATATCTTTGGTGGAAATCCAGAATGGCCCATATGCCTGTCCCTTCTAGTATGTCATAAAGCTCCCATGAATTCTCCCCAGCCCCGTAGCCTTCCCACGAAACCATGTACTGGACCAAGCGCGACGGAAACTTCGCCTTTGCTCTACTGTACCATTGTCTGTCTACAACAGCATCGATAATGTAACTTGGCTTGTTGTCCACCAGTTCCGGAGTAGGGACCTCTTTGGTCCTACCTGATCCTGGATACTCGCGATATGGTTTGAGCAACGTGACATTGAAAACCGGGTAGATGCACCATCTGGTGGGCAGCTGGAGTTCATATGCTTGGGTACCCACTCGACCTTCGACCACAAAAGGGCCAAACATGCGGTGGTCCAACTTCTCCATCAGACATTTTGTGCAGATGTTCTTTTGGTTTAACATCATATGGTCAGCTTTCTTTGCCCGCTCAGCGGCCACAACCTCCAAGGCAATATAGTCCGGTGATGGTAACCTTTTCTGGTCATGCCATTTCCGTTGCCTTTCCTGTGCCCGTTGAATTGTTTCCTGAATATCTTGCCAGATTCCTTCCCATTCCTTAACCAAGAACTCACTCCTAGGGTGTATTCTTTGATTATCAGACATGTCAGTTGACCAGTTTGACTGTGGGTTAAACCCATAATTGATCTCAAATGGTGACAAGCTGGTAGATTCCGAGGTCGATGTGTTGTATGCATACTCCGCAAGGGGTAGTAGCGAAACCCAAACATCCTGTTAGTAGGAACAGTAACTATGCAAGTTCTGCTCCAGGGTCTGATTAACCCTCTTGGTTTGCCCATCAGTCTCAGGGTGCAAAGCATTGGAGACATTTAGTTTCACTTGCAACAAGTGCATCAGACTCATCCAGAACTTGGATGTGAATCTGCTATCTCAGTCGGAGATGATTGACTCTGGGAGTCCATGAAGGCGCCAAACTTCCTTCAGGAATATCAAGGTAAGCTCCTTGATTAGTACCTCCGTGGTCAGGGGTATGAAATCTTCCATTTTTGAGAATTTGTCCACTTTGACCCAGATCTTGGTATACCCTGCAGACTCTGGCAGTGCTACAATGAAGTCCATTGAAATCGCTGTCCATGGTCCCATAGGAACATCAATAGGTTCCAGCAGACCAAACTTCTTGTGCCTGATGGACTTATTTCTTTGGCACGCATCACATATCCGCACGTAGTCAGTAATGTGCTCATCCATCTTAGGCCAATAGAAGTTAGTCCTAACTCTGCCAATGGTCTTGTAAGTCCTGAAGTGTCCCGCAACTCGGGAGTCATGTTTAGCCTCCATGATTGTCTGCTTTAGGTTTGGACTCTGGGGAACATACCACCTGTTCTTGTACGGGAGTAAGCCCTTTTCCATTGTGAAGTGTCAGTCAACCTCCTTGTCACCGGAAGCTGTTGCCTTCAGGATTCTTAAGTATTCCCAGGCTTTCTTTATTGCTACCTGCAGCTGATCCAAAAAAGAAGACTGGAGCCGAAATCCTTGGCACACCTGCAACACCTGTGGTCGCAAGATGTCCCGTTCCTGGCTCCCAACCCACTCTCCATGGCGAAAAAATGACTGTGGTGGAAAATCACTCCCCCATCAAGACGGTAGTCCTTATGCCATGACCAAGAATCTGCCTTCTCATTCAACCATCCTTCTCAGTAAACTACCTTGAAGTTGAACGGTTGCAGGAACTCAGCCCAGCGGTGTTGCTTACAGTTGAGGACCTTGGTACTATTAAAGTACTCCAAATTCTTATAATCTGTATAGATTACCAACTGGTCCATTACCGAGCGTAGCAGATGATCCCTTTCCTTGAATGCCACCACGATGACAGTCAATTTCTTGTCATGGACATCATAATTAATCTCCGCTGGGTGGAACTTCTGACTATGGTAGGCCACCGGATGCCATCTATCTTCTTCACAGAACTGGGAGAGGACGGCTACTAATGCAAAGTTACTAGTATTGGTTTCCAGCCGGGTTGGTCATTTGGGGTCAAAATGTGCTAGGATAGGTTTGGACGTGAATGCCTCCTTCAAATGGTTAAAGGCCTGCTCACACGCAGGTGTCTATTGCCATCGGACATCCTTGTTGGTCAAGTTCGTCCGAGGTTTTGCTATCTTGCTGAAACCTTCTATGAACTGACGATAGAAGTTGGCAAATCGCATAAAGCTTCGGACATCAACGATGCATGTTGCAGGTGCCCAATCCCTGATTGTTTGCACCTTTTCCGACAACATAGAGATCCCCATATCTGAGATCTGGCAACTGCGGAATTCAACCTCCCCTTAGTGGAAACCGGACTTCTTCATGCTTATGCATAGTCTGGCTTTCTGCAATTACTCCATCACGCATCTTACCATGGCGACATGCTCTTCCATAGTTTCACAGTAGATCAGGACGTCATCCATATAGGCAATGACACCTTCATCCATGAGGTCCCGGAATACCACCTTTATCATGCTCTGGAAAGTTGCTGGGGTATTACATAACCGCAACGGAATACCCATGTATTCATATAGTTCATATCTGCACTGGAAGGCTGTCTTCTATTCTTTACCTTCTGCCATCCTCAGAAGGTAGTAGCTGTTCTTCAAGTCCAACTTGATGAATACAGCGGCTTTTCCTAATCTATCTCGGAGTTCTTTTATCAACGGTAGAGGATACTTACTCTTAACTGTGATTTTGTTCAGCCGTCGGTAATCTATTACCAGTCTTAATGTACTATCTGGTTTTGGCACGAAAGGGATAGGGGCTGCTGCCAAGGAAGTGGATAGCCCTAGCTTTCCCGTTCGTAGTATTTTATGGAGATATTCCCGGAGTCGCTTAAGCTCCGTTTCCGATAACGGATAGATAGGCCCAAACAGAGGTTGAGTCCCGGGTTGTAACCCGATTGTGTGGTCATACTTCGAGTGCTCCGGTAGTGCCTCAATCCGTTCTTGACTGAAGATATTTCCATAGTCCTTATACTCGGGGAGTAGCTTAACCGTAATGTCGGCACCTTCCTCATCAGAGAATTGTACAATTCCCAACAGGTACACATTGCTAGGGTCTTCGGCTAGTAACACTTTATTGGTCATGAACACTAACCACCCCTGCTCTGCTAGGCAGTTAGCCTTGCAGAAATTGCAGTGCTAGGTTAGTGATCCTGTCTTCCAATATATGTCGGGGTTATGGTCTTTCAACCAAGACATAGGTAAGTACTATCCACCTTGGTGTCAGGCATATCCGTGACTTCAAAGCGCATCCCATTATCGTGGTCGCCTATTTTCAACTCTAATGATTTGGTATAGGGCAGACCTGACCCAGGTATGTGATTACCGCTTGTGTCACTTATTGGAACATGTACCTTTTGCTGTACACAATGTGCCTGGGTTTCCTTAATCCAATGGCTACTAAGCACTAGCCCAGTACCTCCACTATCGAGTCGTAGGAGCGCTTCCGCGCTTACCTGTCTAGGTCTAATCTTCCAGTCTAACTTCACCCACAGGTGAATAGACTTGGTATGACAAGGCAGGTTGTTATGTTTCTGCCTCTTCCCTTGTTTGAGAGGCTTAGTCATCTTGGCTTAATAATTTTGGTCTCTTGCCTTTTGACACAAGAGTGGCCACAACAGGTCAGTAAACATTAAGGCATTGGGATTCGTTTTATTAATAGCTAGGATGTTTACTATCACACCAGCATGATTTCGGGTACTAAACCCTCCTCAGGTAAACTTGGAAATAACACTGTTTAGTTTGATCAAGTCCAGCCTACACCAATCCCGCTTGTACTAAACATAACAATTTTCCTAAGATGGGTAGAGGTCCACTGTCTGACTGGTTCCAAGTGAAGCGTCCTTGCTTCCCCAATGTCGCGCGTCTGCTTCAGTGAGACCTCACCCAGCCTCAACCGAAATGATGTCCTATGACTTGCCCATCCAGCTAAGGAAATCCTGAAAGAAATACATATAACTAGAATAAAGGAAATAACCAGAAACCCAATAAAGAGAAGATAGCCCCTTCCACCACGCATGGCCCACAACATCTACCTGCCCACACCTCTTGGGTGTAGTTAGTACCAGGCTTGTTCATGCAGTAGAGCGGTACTTACCCATCCTAGAAGCCACTTCCGGCGTTCGTTACATCCATCCCTCATGGGTCTATGGATACAGGTTAATAAGGTTATATCTTAGGCAGAATGGGTTTTTACCTATTCTGAGCTGTCAGTATCAACCTCCATAATTTGAGGTGATGCTAGTCAGACTTCAAGTATCTTTGACGAGGACGCCGGAGGTGGTAGTTCAATGTGCTTTAGCCACTTGTCTGTACACGAGGGCTCGCTTACTGGGACTGACCGTTTCAACCCATGAGCCGGTTTGGACCATCTAACGACTCTGGACGCCACAGTACACTTTCTCCAGAAGTGACCCGATTGTCCACACTTGGTGCATTGGTTGTGCTTTCTCCGACCTTCGGTCAAAGTCGCAGGGATTTCCTTATATACTATTGTATACTCAGAAGTCACCGGCTTTGCCCGTTTCCCAGGGTTCAAGTTAGTAGGTTTGGCAGACCTCTGGTTCTGTCCACCTGAACCTTTATCCTTCTTTTTGAACCTTCTGGAAGTCGATGACCTATCATCCTTCTTGTCCGTTGGCTGAGACGGTGGGACCGGGTAGATAACACAGTTGCCAAACTGGGTGTTGTCTTCCAGCCTGTGTCCAACTTTGTGTAGAAGCTCAAGGTAGTCATTCAAGTCGGTTGGACGGGGCTCCTCAAGTGCACACATGTTCCGAACCTTGTGGGTAATAGCTGCCCGTACCTTACCTTGTACCTGAACAGGGTCTGTATAGCTAAGATTATAGATGTAGTTAATTATTTTATCCAGGTGCTCATCGATGTGATGTGGCTTCATCACCAGGTCTCGCCACTCGAGAAGGGATCAGTCTCGTTCCGCTTGGTCACCGCTGAAACTCTGTTCAAGCCGTTCCCAGAATCCTTTCCACGTTCTCAACTGGTTACTGTTATTAACAGAAACTCCAGTACACTTGGCTGCCTCCTTGTTGATGTGGGAGTGCAGCCAGATATACCATGTTCAGGTGGTGTCTTCTAGAAGGGGGATCACCAGGTTTATCTGGTCCATCTCGGTCAACCTGCACCCGACAAACTACGCGAACTTAACCTCCACCAACGTCAAGAAATTGGCGAGTTTGGTAACCTTTCCCTTGAACGCCGGAATGCTACTAAGCTTTTCTAGCTTCTTCTGCCGCTGTCTGGAGGATAGCCATGAGGTCGATCGGCTCCATAGTTCCCTTGACAGCTTCTTGGCCCGGTGGTCCTACCGTCATTTCTTCTGGTCGCTCTAGTCATCCTTGCGAGCGCTGAGGAAGGGGGTTAAACCAGGGAGAGAAGCGGCATCATCATCATCTGAACTGTCATGGTCAGAGTCCCCTGGGTCACCTCCCGCTCCTGCTGTACCACCACCCAGTAGCACATTTCCATCTCCACCACCCCCACCGTTTCCAACTGGGGTCTCCCATTGTGTGTCATACCCATCAGATGGTTCCTCCTGGCCATCTTGATTCCCATCCTCAGGGGGGTTAGCCCCTGATGGTACTGATGCTGGTGGTGGAACAGGGCGTCGCCCACTCTCAGGAGTTGGGTTAGGCGCTGCCTGAGTTATCCGCAGAAATGCTTGAAGCTTGGGACAGCGCAGGGGTTGCATGGGGGCCTAGCGTGCCTCCATGACCCACAATACCCACATGTTGGTCGTCCATCTCCCTCCTTCTGTCTTCTTCTGTGCCTTACTGGGGTCCGTGGTTCCTTCCTGCACCCACATGTGTGGTAATGAATCCACCACACGCGAGTCTATTCCGATTTGCAGTCTGACAAACAGAACTCGTCCTGGCTGTCCGACTCGCTGCTTGTGATCGTGGGGAGCACAGAGGGAAGAGTGGGTTTTGAGGAGGCAGAGGGAATCACGGGTGCCTGAGGAACGGAGCCAGCAGGTGTCCCAGGTCTGGGGATTGGAGTCCCCCGTGCTGGAGCCATGTGTACTCGCTCTTCCTGGCGCCTTAGCTGTTCAAAAAACTCAAGTGACTCCGCGCGTAGTGGCCGGAACCCTGGGGTAACCGATACTGCTGGGGGGAAGGCTGTGGCAGGAAAGGTATCAGGAGCGGGCAACAAAACTGGTAGTGGTGTGGGTCTTGCGGCAGTGATGGGAGGTACAGGAGTTGCAACTGATGGTGTTGCTGGGGGGATAATAGGAGCAGGGGTCGGATGAGGACTAGGGTCGGGCGTATCTGGTGCCGTGATACCCTTTGGCTTCGAGGTCCTTTTCTTAACACGACGCCTGTCTGTTGGTCCAATTGCCTGGCTGCCTGAGCGACTGTGGGCGATTGAGGAGTGGATAGATAGAGATGCCGTTGATGCTCTCATAAAGCAGGAGGTGTAGCTGTAGCCGGCACTCTTGGGGCCTTACAACATCCATATCCCCATGGGGCTTAAGTACTACCCCCATTGTTCATCTCTAGCTCTCATAGCCAATTCCATCCCGAAGTTCTCAGGCTTGGTATGGACGAGTGGAAGTGGAGGTGCTGCCTCTATCATCACAACTTCATTCTCAGCATCAATACTATACCCTCTGGCAAAGGCATTCTCCAACGCTGCCATATGATCTTTCAAAGCCTTTTGCTTGTGCAGCATTTGCAGGTATGCCTCCTGCTGCACTTACATCCATTCCACTGCTGCTGTAGTAATCTGTTTGCAGAACACCTGCTCTTGCAGGTTGGTCCAGTTTATCATCTCTCACTTGGCTTCATCACGGGACTTAGCTACCTCATGGACTATGTAAGGTTTGACAAACTCGGGAGACAATTGACCAAAGGGGATACCTCCCGGCAGTGGAGGGCTCATGTTGTGAACAAGAGTGGAGTCTTGGAAAAACAAAAGTACCGCAGCGCGAGGGTCTGTAATCATAAGATCAATATGTACATTAGGTAACTGGATAGGGGTGGTCTTGCAGAGTAACTAGTGGCCATCCCATTCCATACCGCGAACATCCGTGAAAACTGAGGCACAAAATGTGTTGGCAGACTTCTCGTCAAGGTCAACGTTGGAATCCGAGTTGGATTGCATTCTGGTTCAAAGTTCAGTACTAGCTATTGCGCTTTCCACCCAGGGCTACTTGTTCTAGACAAGGTTACCAGTATTCACGCAAGGTCAGTGCCGAAAGCCAGGAAACAATTAATCAGGGGAGGTGTTAAGCATGGAGGTCGCTTAACGATATACTGCAGTGGGGGCATCCCTAGGCAGGTGGATCACAAGGTTGCCACCGTACCGAACAACCTCAACTTATTATCAAAGGTTCACACAAATGTATGAGTAAAGTAAGGGGTAAAACTTAGTATCGTTAAGCCTGACGCTTCACTCAATTAAGGTCTCGAGAGGATTGATTGTTGGAGTAGGAGAGTTCTCACAGACAGTTCTTGGTAGTTTTATCTTATGCCAGAAACTCTCCCATCAGTTTACTCAAACCATTTGGGCACACCCTTCTCTGCTAGGGGTAGTTTGACACATCTCCTGACATACCCTGTGGGCATGCATGTGTCGACACACTCTAGTCGGCGTTCACCTTATGCAGTCATCGTTTCTGTGCTGCATTTCCATTTAGTCTACCAGAGTAAAAGTTTCTGTACATCGGTATCTTGCCAGTGGCTAAGAGTCAAGACGCCGCATGGACTAGACTATCTATGACACCCTTCCCATGTGCACTGATCTCTACTTGGCCCTGAAAGCTACTGGGAGCGGTTTATCTGTCTACTATTTACGGTTCTTGGGCATCCGGTGTCTTCCGCAAGATACGGTGATCTGGGAGGGGTCCAATGGGCGCTACCCATGACCCCTACCTTGGATCCACCTTACCTGTGGTAAGAACCATCCTTTCAGTGCCTCTGCAGTTCCCTTTCAGAGCCTATGGTGTTGGGGTCACTCTCCGGCTTGGTAGGTGTAAAACTCTCGCGGCTGCCCTGGCACCACCCGGGACTACCTTCGGGACCCCCACAGTTAAGCCCCGTTAACTCTATCAGTTTTGGTCCGTTTTATTCTGAATAACTTGGAGGAGAAACTCCACCTTCCACCCTATGCCTCCTTGTATATCCCGCGAACAGCTTATGGTCGACCGGACGGTAGCCACCTATATGGTGTTGCAAGCAGGTCCGCAACAATCCTTCTTTGCTAGACTGGACCCAACTACGCAACTGTTTTCCCATGACATCCGGGCCTTGAGGCGGGGCCCCAGGGGCATGATAGGAATAATTTCTCTAGTTTACAGCTTCCTCAGAGCTGCCTAGCTTGCCCAATAGCATCTCCCAGAACCCCAGATTCCAGTATTATGGATGGCTTCATATGACAAACATTTTGGTTATTTTTTCCCAAACTCCCCAAGTGACTTCTTATTGCAAGGCAGGGTAACCCATGACTTTGAGCAGGGTAACCCAAGCTCCATGTCAGGGTAACCTAATCCCGAGAGCAGGGTAACCTTATCCAGTGGACACGATAACTTTTTCCTGTTACCCTGTCTATCCTGTTGCCGGAGATAGACATTTCCGACCTTTCTCCGGTTACCTGGCCTAGGTGAGTAACCGCCCCTTATGAGGTCCCTAAGTACGCTGACACCACTTCCCAGGTGTACCCAGGTGCCTAAGTACCTGGTCAGCTAACTCTGTTCATCTCGGAGCCTGGGCCATCGGGTCTCTGTGGGTCAAGTACTTACTTCCCTGTCGGTTCCTACCAGTTCTGTAACGTGTTCAGGCCAGGCCCTAGTCACGTATCAGTATGATAGGACAAGATGGCTTCTTGATCAACAAGAAGCAAGCCCTGCTAACCAAAGGAGTGTTCGAACAGGGTGTAATAGGAGATCGAAGAGTAACCGTTCAACCAAGTATATTGAGAATACTGTCTGTTGAAGTCTACTGCTTCCACTGCAGGAATCAGCAGTCTTTCAATACAGCCTATCACTTATCTCCAGTATGAGCGACATTCCAAACAATGTGTGTATCAACAGATAGCACACGAAACAATACAAGTATCAAATGATATTGTGGAACAAACATAAAACAAGGTGAGAATATTTGTATCTAAGTCACTTGCACTTGTGATAGTGGAGTAGACCTGGTGAACAAGATATATCTTTAAGACTCATAGATTAATCCAAGCTTGCGTGCTCTTCTAACAGAAAGGAAAAATACACCCCTATTTATACCCCTCTATGGTTATGTGAATACTGACTCATACCAAGGAAATCTATATACCCTGCTAGAATCTTCTAGCATAACAACTGGTCGTGTGACTGTGTCACATGACCAACACAGTCACACCACCGTACGGGAATGAGATACCGTATTTTGAACACAAGGTCTGTATCAACTAATACTACAGGAAACAATACAAGTATCAAACGATAATGTGGAACAAACATAAAACAATAGTGTGTATCAACCGATACCATACGAAACAATACAAGTATGAAACGATACTGTGGAATCAATATAATACAATGTGTGTATCAAGCGATACCACAAGAAGCAATATAAGTATCAATCGATACTGTGAAACCAAATATAAAATAACCTAGTACGCGTACCGGTTACAAGTTCACCTCCTGGCTACCTGTATGTGTGAAGGTTGCAACTACCATAGCTCATGTAAGCTGGGTCATTAGATCATTATTGTACCCGGTTTTCGACAGACCAATAAGATAATCATCAGGGATATGAGTAGTTGTATATCAATACTCCTGATAAGTAGCACCTGGAACAGGAACCATAGATGGCAATACAGCCCCATCTCCACGGATAGTTTTGGAAACAGTAATAAGTTCTCGATTCGTCGCTGTATCCAAGTAGGCCTAGCATGTAGGATCTCGTGTTATAATCCCTTGATCGTGACCAATACCAATACGGAAACCAGTTTCATCCAAATTATACTGGTTATCTGGCTGAATACCATTTTCTTCACAAACAGCCAGATATTTGGTAAACCAAGCCCGGATATTGTTGAGCTGATGGGCATTTTTGCAGTCAGCATCAATCGATTCCTGCTTGCGAATATGGTACTCAGAATGGCGGTCAAGGAAATGGTTGGCCCTGTGATCACTGACAATCTCAGGTGAACCTCGACCAGAATGACCATATTGCAAAATTGTATTTGCACAGCTAGTAACCATTTGCAGTCTGGCACAAGTACCAACTGTATCAAGGCGATTAAGATATTGACAGACTGCCAGCTCCTGGTCTGGAGTGAGCTTGTGATTAGCTCCTGGTCTTCCCTGTATTGATTGGCGGTCTCGTAAATGTCCTCGAAGGCGGTGAATTGGGACTATGTAATTGCATGCGATCTTAGTGATATTTGGATATGGGTCTTCGCCATTTTGAATAAAGGCAACTGCAGCTTGGATTGGTATCTCAACCTCTGGGTAAGGTTCCACGTGCTGGCTTGGAAGAATAAAGGCTGGTGCTAGTTGCATAATTGCTTGTAGTGTAGGTGGTTGGGATATCGTATATATTAATGGAAACTCTGAGTCTTTATTTCTTAAAATCTATTTTAAAGTCCAAAGCTATACCAAGTTACAAAATTGTATTCAGCCACAAAGTTGTATTGAGCCACAAATTTTCTATGGCAAGCCACAAAGTTGTGTTGAGCCACAAAGTTGTGTTGAGCTGTCAGGTACTCTGGAGAAGTGCCCACGGTTGTGAGCCTGCGAACACCGGGGGTTGCGGCCGTACGCCGCAACCTTAGCACGGTTATGGCTTTACAAAAGGCTCGTGAAGAGCTTGAGAGCTGGCCTAGAAATCCACGATGACCGAAAAAACCAACCACTACTCCCATTTCACTCCCCACTACTCCTCACCCAAAACTTGAAGCATCTACTCTACCACCTTCCCATACTACTAATAATCCCTCTTGGTATGTCCAAATTGCTTCCCTTCCAGAAGTTATTGAATTCTCTGAGTCCTCAGAAGCCGGTGATGAGGTTGCTACAATCTCAGATGCATTGTGGAATTCTCCTCAGAATAGCCAACCGCATTGCCCCTACTGTAGCTTCTCCGATACTTCCTTTACACCCTCTATCACCCGCTACCATATGCCTGACTGCCCTCTTCACTTGAAGCTTTGGTATAAGAGGTAGCTCTTCGCTTACTTTACCTTTTTTAGTTGCTTTGCTTTACTCACTTCTTATTATTATTACTTGAAGCATAGCCAACTTATTTAAAAATCCAGTTTCGCTCTCACTTTTCCACCCTACTGCCGCCTCACTTATCCTTCGTTTCCCTTTCTTATTCAGGTTCCGGATTATTTTTACGATATTTTCTTGTATCGTTGCAATTGAATTTGTCTTCTATTCCTCTTTAGTATCACACTATCCCGGTGCGCAGTGTTGTCCTGGAGACTGCTGCTTTACATTAGTCTCTTTTTCTTCTTAGATTCAGAACTTAAAAACATTGTTATTTAAAAGTAAGACCTCTCAACTGTGATATTATTATAATATTAACTATCTATATTATAATAGATAATTATATAGTATTTCCAGTATTGTTCTAAATACTCTATTATAAGTTTTTTTAAGATCTAAGATACTATTAATAGTTTTTCTATTGAATTGACCTCTTATTAGCACTAAGTATCTTTAGATTTAACTTGAAACTCATTATTCTATTCATATTTTTTTACTTTTATATTTCTAAATAACTATAAAGTATCTTTTATAAAAGAAAATAAAAGAAAAATTTGGTAGTATTTTGTAATGTTTCCTGTTAGTCAGGACTCTCAGATACAGGTGAAAATACCTTGGTCTCAATCTTGGGACTCTTCAGTCTCTTATTTGTTGTTCTGATAGTTCAGCACTTGAAACTTTTATCATACAGTGTACTGGTAAGGGTATTCTGACAATGTAGCCACATAGGTAAGTAAAGTACTAGAACAAAAGTAGTCCTCTGATCAGTAGTTACCAAGCGACACCTCAAAAAGCCCCACCTTGACAATCAACCACCCCTTAGCCACAATACCTCCCCGGAAGACAGGCTATCTCACCAAGTTTGAGGAAGAGCAAACTTTTGCTCTGAGGAAAAAAAATTTTTTTTTTTAGAAATTGGAGAGCTCTTACACTGTTCTAAGAGTGTAGTCCAAAGTTTCTATAACTACTTTCAAAAGAGAGATGATACAAACACTCTCTTAAAACCTGGAAGACCAAGAATTATCACTTCCAGGACATGTTGCTGCCTAGTCAGGGAGTCTAAGAAGGTATGCCATAAGACCTTATCAGAATTGTATAATAATGTTGCACTTTATACTTCCCTCTATACAGTCAAGAGAGCTTTGGCATCTCTCAATATAAAGAAATGGAGGGCTAGGAAAAGAGTTCTTCTAAAGGATTAGCATGCTGTTAAGAGATTGGCTTAGATAGTAAAGTATAAGCATTGGATGAAGGAAGACTTTGAAGAGGTCATCTTTAGTGATGAATGCATAGTTGAAAAGTCCAAAGATCCTAAGGGTATTTGGGTATTCAGAATACTTAAAGAAAATGGGTACAAAGATTGTATTCATATGGTTACCAAGGGACCAGGGGTGAAGCTCATAGTTTGGGCTTATATTTGGGGTAGAAACAAGGGTCCTCTGAGTGCTCTTTTTGAGAAGGGTGTAGATAGATTTGTATATATTGAAGTTTTGAAGGATGGCATAGTTGACATCTGGCAGGAGGTGGAGGATATAGTTAGAGATCCTATCTTTTAGCCGGATGGTACAAAGATATATACTACAAGAGATACTATGACTTGGTTTGCTGAAAACAATATATAGGTTATGGAATAGCCACCCAATTCCCCAGACCTTAATCCAATTGAGCACTATTGGAAGAGGGTAAAGGAAAAGCTATACCAGTACTTTCTCAACATTCACAAGACCAAGGGGGGTCCAGAGACTGTTATAAAACATCTAGCAGAAGCCCGCAATTAGGTTTGGTGTAACCAGTAAACTCCAGTCTCATACAGGATGACATCCTTGCATTCAGTAGGTTTAACTATCCTGTCAAACGAGTCTCCATCTTCTTCCATGGGTTCTACCTCCTGGCATAGTCTGAGATGCATTGCTTCATATAGTTTTTGCCGCAACGTGTACTGGGATACCGTCCCGGCAGGTAATCTTCCATGGTACATCAAGAGGTCCGTTGCTACCAGTGTTATCCTGTCTGTCTTTCCGTTTCAGACTTGTTGGATTTCCTTGAACTTCTTATACAATTATTCCTTGTTTCGTGAGGACTGGAATCTGTCTTGAAGATATCTTATCAGGATTTTCCTCATATTTTTTCTTTGCTGTTGTAGTGGTTCATTGCTTGATGATATGCTTCTTCTGCTTTTCCCGTACAGAAACTTCCAAAGTATGCTCCACTTCCTTCTTTTGCCTTATCTACGTTGTGCAAGGTGAGGTATTGGGAAGTGGTTGTTACCCATCGTTCAAATACTGCAGGTTTTAGGTCCTCCTTTTCACCAGAGAATATAGGCAGCAGCGGTAGTTTGACTTTGGGCCCTCATTGTCCTGCCCGTGGGCCAGGTGGCGTGGCGGATTCTCCTGCAGACATACCATCTTCAGATTCTTTGCTGCTAGGGCTGTCGTCTGATGAGCTTTCAGAAGAGTTGCTTGGGGGTTCTTCTGGAGGTTCCGCTGTTATCGAGTGATCTGATTCTTCCTCCTCGCTGGTTTGCCTTTTTGGGGCACGTTGAGGTGGGCTATCTTTCTTTACTGGTTCTGCTGGTGCCTTTGCTTTACTGGGGCTTAGGGGAAAAAGCCCAGGAAGGCTTGTTGGTGATGTCACTAACTCGTCCGTTGACTCGCTGAAAGTCTGCTTGGCCAAATCTCGAGCTAACTGTCTTTCTGCTTTGTCAATTGAGAAGTCGCTCTTTGGCCCCTTTGGTTTCTGAGGTTGCCTTCTTTTAGTAAGGCCTTCCTGTGGGACCTGCTTCCCACTTCGAGTCTCTAGTGGCTCTATGGTATCATGCTGGCAGAGCCGAACCTTCCATGGTTCTGCCGCTCCCCACTGGTAGCTTCGATGATGGACCCTTGTAGGTTGATCAGACCATGTCCGTGCAGGTTTCTAACCACTTGCGGAGGTTAAAAAAACGTAGTGTGTTCGGGCAGGCCCTAGTCAGGTAGCAGTAGGATAGGAGCAGATGGCTTCTTGATCAACAAGAAGTGAGCACTGCTTACTAAAGGAGTCCCCGAATAGGGTGGAATTGGAGATCAAAGATGTAACCGTTCAACCAAGCATATGAAGAATACTGTTTGTCGAAGTCTGCTGTTTCTATCGTGGAAATCAGCAGTCTTTAAATATAGCATATCACTTATATCCAGTATAAGCCATATTTCAAAACTTTGTGTGTATCAACCGATAGTACACGAAACAATACAAGTCTCAAAGAATACTGTGAAACCCAACATAAAATATTGTCTGTATCTACTGATAGCACATGAAACAATACAAGTATGAAATGATACTTGTGAGACCAAACATAAAATATTGTGTGTATCAACCGATAGCACACAAAACAATACAAGTATCAAAAGATACTATGAAACCAAACATAAAACATTGTGTGTATCAACCGATAGCACACAAAACAATACAAGTATCAAACAATACTGTAAAACGAAACATAAACCCAACCTTGGACCTGTGCCAGTTACATTTGGGCTCAGGATATTGAAGGTGAATTTCTGGAAAGGTTGTGGGAGTCTCTACCTAATAGAGTGGCTGCTGTCTTACATGGAAGAGAATGGTATACTGCATCATATGTGCAAAACCCATGACTTACAACCTGAGTCATGTGTCGAAGTTATAACATTATTTGACTTATAACTGTAAGTCACGCAAGAGTATCAACCAATCAAAACAGATTGCCTACTCACACCTATGAGTTATACAAATCGTGGAACCTGTACGGGTACTAGGTTAAGGTTTATGTTTGATTTCACAGTATTGTCGGATACTTGTATTGTTTCGTGTGCTATCGGTTGATACACGGATTGTTTTATGCTTGGTTTCATAGTATCGTTTGATAGTTGTATTGTTTCATGTACAACAGGTTGATACACACATTGTTTTATGTTTAGTTCCACAGTATCGTCGAGTACTGGTATTGTTTTGTCTGCTATCGGTTGATACACACCTTGTTTTATGTTTAGTTCCACTGCATCGTTTGATACTTGTATTGTTTTGTATGCTATCGGTTGATACATACAATGTTTGGAAATATCGCTCATACTGGAGATAAGCGATATGCTGTATTTAAAGACCGCTGATTCCCATGATAGAAACAGGAGCCTTTGACAGACAGTATGCTTAATATACTTAGTTGAATGGTTACTTCCTTGATCTCCTATTACATCCCGTTCGAAGAGTCCTTTACAACGCAGTGCTCGATTCTTGTTGATCCAGAAGCCATCTGCTCCTATCGTACCGCTATGTGACTAGGGCCCGCCCTGAACATGTTACCTTTTTTTAACCTCTGCAAGTTGTTAGAAACCTGCCTAGACCAGGTCTGATGAGCCTACAAAGCGCCCAACCAAAGCTAGTCAAGTGGGATGGCAGAACCAAGAGAGGTTCGGCTCCACCAATATGACACCATTGAGTCACTGGAGACTCGAAGTGAGAAGCAGGTCCAGCGAGAGGGGCTTAGCAAATGAAGTCAACCCAAGAAGCCGAAGGGGCCAAAGAGCGACTTCTCAATTGACGAAGCAGAAAGACAATTAGTGCGAGATTTGGCCAAGCAGACCTTTAGCCAATCGACTGACGCGTTAGCAAAAGCAGCAACCAGCCTTCCTGGGCTCGTTCCCCCCAGCCCCAGCAAAGGAAAGGCACCAGTACAACCACCAAAGAAAGAAAGCCCACCTGTCTGCACTCCAAAGGAGAAAGATGACAACAGAGAGAAATCAGATCACTTAGTAGCGACTGAACCTCCAGACGAACACTCCAGTGACCCTACAGAAAGGTCCTCAGACGACCGTTCTAGCAGCGAAGAGTCCAAACATGATATGTCCAAAGGAGAATCTGCCGCGCTCCCCAGGCCAGGGGCTGGGCGATCAGGACCCAAAGTCAAGCTCCCCCTGTTGTCCACGTTTTTGGGCGAAAAGGAAGGCCTAAAACCTGAAACATTTGATCAATGAGTAACAACCACTTCCTAATACCTCACCCTGCATGACGTGGATAAGATAAAGGAAGGAAGTAGAGGACACTTCTGAAGTTTCTATAAGAGAAATGCAGAAGAAGCGTATCACCAAGCAATGAACCACTACGACCGCAAGGGAAAAATATGAGGAACAACCCGGATAAGGTATCTAAGGGACAGATTTCAGTACTTACGAAATACGCAAGAACCAGATAAGAAGTTCAAAGAAGTCCAACAAGCCCAAAATGGGAAAACTGACGGGATAACCTTGGTGGCAACGGATCTCTTAATGTAGCATGGCCGGTTGCCTAGCGGAACTGTGTCCCAATACAGACTGGGGCAAAGGCTAGATCAAGCAATGCACCCCCAACTATGGTACGAGGTAGAATCCCTAGAAGAAGATGGAGATTCCTTTGACGAGATAGTCAAGCAAGCTGAATGCAAGGATGCAATCCTCTATGAGACAGGAGTCTACTGAACGCACATACCCCAGCAGCAGAGCAGCAAAGGGTCATCTGCGCATGAAAATGCAAGGAAGGAAATACCAAACTGCAAAGACACAAAAGATAAGAAGGATGAGAAGCAAAAAAGAGGTGATAAAGGCACATGTTTTGAATGCAGGAAAAAGGGGCACTATGCAAAAGACTGTTATGCCAAGAAGAGGAAGAGGAAAATAGCGAAAGAAGATGCAAGGACAAACCACATGGAAGCAACTGAATACGATGAAGTTGAGATCAACTTGGTAGAAATAGAGAGCCTTTGAACACAACCAACACTGGCGATTAAAGTGCGTGATGTATTAGAAGAAACAATTCACATAGAAGGCCACCCAGTAAAGGTGCTGTTCGACACAGGAACAATCGGTTGTGACATAATAAGCGCTATCTTTATCTCTACCCATGGCATACCTACCGAACCCCTACTTCAACCAGCAACAGTCAATAGCGCTATGAAAGGTTCCTGCTCCTCAAGCCACAAGAAATGTGAACTGAGTGTAGGAATTGGGAAAAAGAAAGGGACAAACCAGGAAATGTTGGTAGGAAACATAGTAAAATACGACGCCTTAATAGGAATGCCATTCCTAAAAAGGAACAATGCCCTTATCAGGTGTGCAGATACAGCAGTGGAGTTTCCTGATAACAAACTCCATGTGCTATGCAAACCAACAAGCGGGGAATTCCGAGCAGCTGTTCTAGATGCCACATTATTAATGTTGTTGGAGGAATACAAGGATGTGTTCCCAGACAAAGTCCCTGAAACGCTGCCTCACATGTATAAAATTAACCACTATATTCGGCTAAAGGATCCAACCAACCTATGAAACCAACTAACATACGTGATCCCAGAAGCATACAAGGAGAAACTCATGAACTGGATTAACGAGAAATTATGAGCCAGGGTGATAGTGCGACAGGAAGTTCCCAGAGCGGCACCTATATTTGCACAACCCAAGTCAGACGGAAGGATCCACTCCCTGGTAGACTTGAAAATTCGAAATGACAATACGATCATAGATAGTCTGTTGATCTCCAACTAACAGCAGATCCTTAACTGCCATGGATGAGCAAAATTGAGGACTAAGATTGATTTGAGTGACGCATACCTCTGGACATGAGTGGATAAAAATAGCGTTAAGTTCAACCCTTTCAAAACCCTATTCAGAGGGTTTGTCAGCAAAGTAATGCTACAAGGAGACATGAACACACCAGCAACCTTTATGTGAATAATGGAAGACCTCCTAAGCGAATTCCTACATCATTTTGTATGGGTATACATTGATGGCATTCTCATATTCTCGGACATACCAGAGGAACATGAAATACACATACGCTAAGTGTGTGACTGACTCAGAAAGGCTAAGTTATATGCGGGCAAGAAAAAGTCAGTACTATTTACAGCCAAGCTGAAAGTACTAGGACACACAGTGGACAACAAAGGAATCCATACGTCTCCCCAAAAAATATCATCCATTGCAGGTTGTGAGACACCCCAAAACAAGAAAGAATTGCAACCCTTTCTAGGAATAGTGAATTATGTGGCCCAGTTCCTCCCACACCATGTTACCCTGATGGCACCATTAACGGACTTAACAGGAAACGCTGAATTCTTATAGACGACAACCCATCAGACCACATTCGAAATGGTCCAGAAGTGAATTGTCAATCACCAGGTCATGCGACCAATAGACATATGAAGCAATGAACCGATTTGGTTAATTACAGATATCTCAGATTTAGGAATAGGAGCATGGGTAGGACAAGGACCAACTTATGAGAGAGCTCAACCAGCCGCGTTACAAAGCAGGAAATTCACCAATGCATAGATGAATTATAGAACCATCGATAAAGAGGCCTTAGCAATAGTGGAAGTGCTTAATAGGTTCCCCAATGTATTAATGGGAAATTCCTTTACAATAGTTACAGACCACCAGCCACTGACACACCTATGGACTGCAAAGAACCTGAGCAGAAAACAAGTTAGATGGCACAGTGCCTTAGGAAAGTATGACACAAGGATAGTACACTCACTAGACATAATTCTTGGTAAAAGCTTAGTCAGCAGCGCTAAGCGTGAATATATACTACCGCTTCGAAGAAATGTCACGTACACATTACCGGTCGCATTACACTACCATCCAAGCAAAGCTTCCAATGTCTCTCAAAAGAGTAAATCCATCCTGGTATAAGCCTAAAACAGTGCGCCGAGAGCTCACAAACGTCGAAAAGGGCATGATTATTGCCTTTTTCTATACCTTTCAGACTATATCCACGGTTGCACATATAATTGGTCACCCCTGGTCCACCGTGCGGGATTTTCTAGCAAGAGTATCTGAGCGAGGATCAATTGAGAATGCCCCCCAATCTGAAAGACCCACCCTCATGAGTCACCAAGAAAAACCCACAATAATACGCGCTGCCACGAATGATCGTGCGATAACCCGTTTGGAGTTGCGTAACCAGTATGCACTATATGTTTCCATCAGAACAATCGATCGCGTGCTTCATGAGGCCAATGTGCCTAAGTGGCTTGCCCAGAAGTGGCCAAAATTAAAGGAAGAGCACAGTAGGGCTAGACTTGCATGGGCGATGGAGAGGAAGGAGTGGCCGATTGATGATTTTCGGGGGATCCTCCATAGCCACGACTGTACGGTTCGCAAATCTGCAGATCCTCGACGCGTTTCGGTATTCTGTATAACGACCCAGCATACGTGAGCTATGGCAGCCGGAACCTACACCCATACAGGTAGCTCGGAGGCGAACTGGTAGGAACCGGCAGGCAAGTGAGTACTTGACCTACGGAGACCCGATGGCCCGGGCTCCGGGATGAGCAGACTTAGTGGACACAAGTATTTAGGTACATGGCTACGCCCAAGGTTGGTGTCAGCGTACTTAGGGACCTATGAAGGGCCAATACACAGCTAGGCTGGGTAACTAGAGAAAGGCCGAGTGTGTCTATCCCCGGAAGTGGGATAGATAGGGTAACAGGAGAAAATCCACTTGTCCACCGGACAAGATTACCCTACCCTCAGAACAGGGTTACCCTGCCTTGAGGCTTGGATTACCCTGTTCAAGGGCCTGAGTTACCCTACCTGCCAATACGAAGTCCCTCGGGGAGTTTGGGAAAAATGACTGGAATGTTTGTCACACGAAACCATGCATAATACTGGAATCTGGGGTTCCGGGAGATGCTATTGGGCGAGCTACGCAGCTACGAAGAAGCTGTAAATTGAAGACATTATTCCTATCATGCCCCTCCGGCCCCGCCTTGAGGCCCGGACGTCATGGGCAAACGGTTGCGTAGTTGTGTGCAGTCTAGCAAAGGAGGATCTTTGCAGACCCGCTTGCAACACCATATACGTTGCTGCCGTCCGGTCGACCGTAAGCTGTTCGCAGGATATATAAGGGGGCATAGGGTGGAAGGTGGAGTACCTCCTCCAAGTTGTTCGGAGTAAAACGGACCAAAACTGACGGAGTTAACGGGAGTTAACCGTGGGGGTCCCGAAGGTAGTCCCGGGTGGTGCCGGGACGACTGGGAACGTTTTGCACCTACCACGCCCAAGGATGTCCCCAACGCCATAGGCTCTGAGAGGGAAGTGCAGAGACACTAAAAGCATGATTCCTACCGCAGGTAAGGTGTATCCGAGGTAGTGGTCGTGGGTAGCGCCCATTGGATCACTCCTGGACCACCGTACCCTGCGGAAGACACCGGAAGCCCGAGACTCGTAAATAGTAGATAGATAAACCGCTCACGGTAGCTTCCGGCGTCAAGAAGAAATCAACGCGCATGGGAAGGGTGTCATAGATAGTCTAGTTCAGCAAGGGGTCTTGACAGTTAGCCACTGGCAAGTCCCCGATGCGCAGAGGTTTTCACTCCGGCGGGCAGAATGGAAATGCGCCGCAGAAACGATATGCACATATGGTGAACGCCGACTAGAGCGGGTCGACACATACATGCCCGAAGGGGGTGTCAGGAGACGTGTCGGACCGCCCTTAGCGGAGAAGGGTGTGCTCGAATAGTTGGAGTAAACTGATGGGGGAGTTTCTGGCATAAGATAAAACTACCTGAAAGTCTATGCGAGAACTCTCCTACTCCAACAATCAATCCTCTCGAGACCTTAATTGAGTGAAGCGTCAGGCTTAACGATATTAAGTTTTACCGTCTACTTTACTCTTACATCTGTGTGAACTTTTGGCGATAAGTTTGAAGTTGTTTGGTGCGGTCGCAACCTTGGGATCCATCTTCCTAGGGGTGCCCCCGTTACATTCTGGACCTCTCAGGAGAAGTGGAAGGTTGATTGCATTCCGCCTAGGGCAAAGGCAAATGAAGTAGGGCTTATAGTTTGGAGCTGCTTTTGGGGGAAAAGGTGGGGTCCATTGGTCTCAATTAGGGAGGCTCGGGTAGACAGACATGTCTATATTGGGGTGCTAGAGTCTGTTTTAGGGCCGATTATGGAAAAGATAGCGGAGTACCCAGAGGTTGAAGGTCCATTGTTTCAGCAGGATAATGCAAGAGTTCATATGGCAAAAGACACCTTAGGCTGGCTGGAAGAAAACGGTATAGACCTGGAAGGTCATCCACCTCACTCGCCCAATCTGAACCCTATCGAACACGCCTGGGTAGAGCTTAAACGGCACCTCCACAGGCGGTATCCTGATATTCCAGACACCAGGGGGGGGCCTGAAAAGGTATGGGATAGGTTAGCTGAGGTCTTACCCTCTGTATGGGCCACTATCCCTGATAGCTTCTTCGGGAGGCTCTGGAAATTGATGTCTTCTTACGTGGCTGTGGTGATCGAGGCAAAAGGGTGGTATACGAAGTACTAGTAGTTGTATTTAATGTCTAATGTATTTTTCTACTGTTGTTCTCCGGTTGCGTAATACCCTCCCTGTGTACAGACAGTGTCCCAGATGGCGCAATCATCAAGACTTATGTCTAGTGATTGTATACGCACCAGGAAGCACGAACTATTTAGATAATGCCCTTTCCTGGATATGGAAAGGAGGATCAGACTTGAACCCACTCTATGTCCACGATTATACAAAGAAAGCAGACGACATCTCAGATAACAGGGTCTACGAACAAGAATCAAACACAATAGAGTCTGAGAAAGATATCTCCCTTACCTCCCCTCCTTACTCATACACTGAGTACCCCAACGAGGCCCCTGTGCCCTCCGCAAGCTCCTATGCAATCACTATGGGAAATGATTAGGGTGACAAGTGCACCTTACAGAGCACACCACCCGAGGAACTCCAACATAGCAAACTGCACTATTCACACAGTTACGTGGACCATTGCCCATATCATGAAACCGAGATCAAGTTTACAAATAACCAACCCAGGTGGCTACACAAACCAACTCCTCAACCACCTAGCGAAGGGACGAGTCCCCAAAGCACAGAAAGTGACCCAAGCCCTCCAGAGTCCCCTATGACCGATGACTGGGAATGGCAACAAACAATTGGTGGTAGACCAAATAGCACTAGGGAAGGGCCATTCACCATGGTTCAGCCAGCGCCCAGGTTCTACGTAATCTCAACACTACTGAACCTCGAAGTCGCGGTATTTTGAATGCTGGGACCAGACAGCCCACCACCAATTAGACGAATAGAACAATTAGAAAGCCTCAGCAGTGAAACAATAGTTTCAGTAATACCCGCAACGATAAGTGAATACTGGCAGGGAGTATACAATGTCCTGGAAGACAACAGGGAGAATGACCAACCTGAAAGAACCGCAGGAAGGGAAATATATAGTGAGCATGACAACTTACAGACAATCAAGGAAATGATTGGGACATTCTGAACACACATGGTTGTAGCATACTGGAGAGAACGAATATGGAAAAAAGTCAATGAAAATCTGGACTGCAAAGAAGATTTATCCTCCTACAGGACTGCAAATAGAATGCTATACGCAAAAACCTGATACAGAAAAGACTGCCTGTATATTCCAAAAGTTCAAGCGTACGGAAATACTACATTAGGGTAGTATGTCACTAGCGAAATCCATAACAAAGGCCATTACAGTTCTGAACGAAACTAGTGGTATGCTACCGAGTACCTATTTTGGCCTGAAATGTGGAAGGATTTCAGAGCGTATGTGGCACAATGTCACACCTGCCAAACAAACAAAGAACCTGCAAAGTTACCAGAAGGAAGAGCCCGGACAATTATTCTACCCTCTGAAACTTTTCAAATCAATAGCTATCCGACTTCACAGGACCTTTCTATAACTCATGGGAATACATCACAATCCTAGTTGCAATAGATAGGTTTTCGGGATTCACATAGCTCATACCTACAACTAAGGAAGTGATAGCAATAACAACCTGGGAACTACTGCGCAACAAAATATTTACATCCCACGGTTACCTAACATCACTAGTAAGTGATGTGGACCCATGATTTTTGTCACATGTGTGGAGACAGGAGTGTCGATTGGTAGAAATTGAGCACAACAAGGTGGCATCAGGCCACC
The DNA here is from genome assembly GCA_003182015.1 of Tuber magnatum. NCBI lineage: Eukaryota > Fungi > Ascomycota > Pezizomycetes > Pezizales > Tuberaceae > Tuber > Tuber magnatum. The sequence continues at coordinate 317,105 of PYWC01000015.1, forward strand.
ATGCGACGAATGGACAGGTCGAGAGGAAAATTCGAGAATTGAAACCCGCCCTTCGAAATCTAATCAATGCAAGACAGAACAATTGGTTCAATGCCATGCTGAAAACGGCAGCATACCTAACTACAGGATAGTCAGAAACCCACGGTATGTCACTATACAAAGCTGTGTTTGGAAAAAACTACCCACTACTCCCCCTAGCGAATTTCAAGAACTCCACAGTACCAGTCGCTGATGAATTGTGAAACAGAAACCAGGAAATTCAGAATACGGCATTTAATGCTATCAGGTTGGCACAATTCAGGAGTACGAGAATGGCAGCAAAACAATGCAGACACCATACACCAATAGGGAAAGGTAACCTGTTATTGGTTTATGGAAGCCTTTTCGCAACGGAATCAGGAGGAAGCAAGAAGTTGCAACCGCACTGGCGAGGACCATTCAAGGTAATTGAATATGATGAACATATGCAAAATTACAGGGTGGAAATGGATGGCAGAATGTACAGACACTAACAAGCGACATTCCATGGACCCACTGTGAAATGATAACTTCCTAATGACGATACCCCCTTTCCGGGAAGAAGACACACAAAGCCATCTCTGATCATAGTTAACAAGAAACCGGAATTGGAAGTGGACGCTATCCGAGACCACAGAAAATGATACGATTGCAACCAGTTCCTAGGGAAATGGGTGGGATACCCAGAAATGGAAAATAGCTGGGAACCCATTCAGGCATTGGAAAATGCAATAGAATTAGTACATCAATGGTGGGCAGACGACAAACTGGCGGGTGAGCAACCCTCCACTATAAACTATCTGACGGTGGCGTGAAGTCCGACCCTGCTGGAAATCCAACACCTCCGCCCAGACACAGATCAAGGAATACAAGACGGGTTTTGGTCAACCCATTTTGAAAGTGAATTTGAAAGCAGCAAAGATGAGAACCAGGTAATGGAAGATTAAGCGGCATACCTGGAATGGCTAGCCGAGGTTGAGTACTGGGAATAACTAACGAAGAAAGCACATACCATCCAACAGCCTTACGATATCAAACTACAAGCAAGTGCCTTGGAGACTGCGCCATCAGCTAAGGGGACTGTTGGTAAACTGTGATATTATCTCTAGACAATACCTAACATGGCAATTATTCCTACATATTTGCGACAACTGCCTCAAAATAACAAAGAAATCAACAGGACGGATGTGGGGAGAAACACTATCAGATGTGTTTCGCTTCGGTAGTGGTTGCTACCTAAGTACGGAAAAATATGATAAGTGTGTGGAAACGGAATTAACTGAACATAAATACCACCCACCTTCCCCAGAACACCTAAGCGAGGCCAACACCAATGCTCAGACACCACCCCCTTTTCCTCAAAACACCATAAGTGAAGAACTTATCGAAATACCTACAAACTGAAAAAACCTTTACGAAAACCCTACCCTTCCACAAAGAAAAGGAATCAAATGTCAATATACAAAGAAGTCAATGTGAGAGCACGACACCAAACAGTTGGACACCTACTATATCATGGAATGATTCCATTAAGCGCATACTGGAAGACATCTTACGTTGATTACGGCAGTGAGTGCTGACGAATTGACATCGAGACGGAGGATTGGGAGGGCCGCATGGTCGGATGCTGGATTGATTTACCACACTACTGGGAATCAGGTTCTTTTGTGTGCGAAGTGCCCTGTCAGGAGTACTTGGAGAGATGGTTGGAAGAGGTGGAATCGATGTTGCAGGACGATATGAGAATGTTGCAGGATAGTGATAACGGTGAGGATCGGTCCTATGGGGACTTTTAGAAGAATAGTGGGTTTACCAACTATTAGGATTCCATTAGGTTAATTTGTTTGATGAAATTGTTATTTTATTTTGGGAGTGTAACCGGTACGGGTACTAGGTTAAGGTTTATGTTTAGTTTCAGAGTATTATTTGATACTTGTATTGTTTCATGTGCTATCAGTTGATACACGCAATGTTTTATGTTTTGTTTCACATTATCGTTTGATACTTGTATTGTTTCGTGTGTGATCAGTTGATACACATATTGTTTTATGTTTAGTTCCACAGTATCGTTTGATACTTGTATTGTTTCGTGTACTATCGGTTGATATACATAATGTTTTGAAATATCACTCATACTGGAGATAAGCGATATGCTGTATTTAAAGACAGCTGATTTCCACGATGGAAACAGCAGACTTCGACAGACAGTATTCTTAATATACTTGGTTAAATGGTTACTTCCTTGATCTTCTATTACACCTTGTTTGTAGACTTCTTTAAAACGCAGCACTCGCTTCCTGTTGATCAAGAAGCCATCTGCTCGACTCGTACTGATATGTGACTAGGGCTCAGCCTGAACACGTTACAAATCCTATAACTCTAATATCAGTTATGGTGTTTGCAAAACCTTTCCATGCACTTTTTTGAACCTTCCATAATATAACCAACCTGTTACACATATACCCTTTGTATTATATTTGGATATATAGGTAGTATGGAGGTTTGTTGGAGGTAGTCGGGTTAGTATAAGATTAGAAAAACCTTTCTACTGGTATTAACTACTAGGGAAGCAAAAAATGTTGGCTTATAAGATAAAAATAGACTTAGTACTCAACTCTATCTAGTATTATCACTGACACAACTTGAATCATGTTAAATAGCATAATAAACAGTATTTATTGTAGCTAGAATTATAGTTTCTATATATATTTGTTGGGTGGTAGCTAGTTCTAAGAACAAGTAAGTCTGACAAAGGTTATAATACTAGATAAAGTAATTGCTAGAAAGACTTGCTATTGTTTATGTAAGAGGAGGGAGTAAAGTTTATATCGTATAATAAATATATTGATAAGATCTCTTTTCTATCACTAATAATGTTTAAAACCTTGGAAGGCTTTTTGATATTTATATTTCATGTCTCTAGGTGTTTGCAAACTATCTAGTTCTCCTAACTTATTTTGTATTTCCATGGTGTGAACTTCATAGATACTGAAAACCTTTATACTGCTTGACTCAGACTTTATAATGGGCAGGGACTATGTGGGGTCAAGGGCAGATAGTTCAAGACATACCATGGTGGGCAGAACAAGTGTTGGGTACATATATACAAATGAGACGTGTTTGGATCTAGATTTAGAGGTTTAGGATTTACAGGTTCTAGGGATACAAAGAAAAGAAATAAGTATAATTTCTAAGGATAGGTATAGGCTAGGAACAGGTAAAATATGTATTTTATGATAATATACTGTATGTTTCATTTTACAATAAATATGATACAATACAAGACGTATATACCCTAAAATCATAAACTCCAAATTAATGTCCTAAATACTAATTATTTCTACTTACAACATTACTGTAAATATATAACACAAAAGTTTTAAAATATGTGCTATCTTTTTTAGATCTTTAATCAACCATAAACCTCATTATTCATATTACAAGTTTTTTGTCAATATAATCAAATGGTACAAACTAAGGATTCATAGCTCCATAATACATTTGAGATCCTACTAACAGAACCTGAATGAAAGGTCTAGTTCTTGATATCAGTTTTCCTATAACATTAAATACAAGAGCTGATTAGACTCCAAACTGAGTCTGTACAGTGTATTGCCTGTAGCATAACCTTCACAAAAAGTTTGACCTGCCAGCATGAACACTTAGCTTTATCTGCAAAGTATTATAAGTGAAGAAAGCTTTTAGACAAAGAAGGAGTTGGATCTGATCCAGCAAACTCCCATGGTCAAGGTCAGATTACTAATCAGATTTAATATTTTACTATAGTATAAAGGAATTAGACAGATCTTTCATTCATGTTAAGGGTTTATATCAACAATCTGCCTTTTAAACTTACTGAATCAGCCTACTTTCTCATACTATTTTGGATAATTTCCCCTGTCTACAAGCCTCCAAGCCTATATCAATTATGTACCAGCTTTGTAATGTGTTTGTACTGGGATGTCAGTTATGGAGCAGTATGATAGTAGCAGATAGTCACTTGATCAACAAGAGGTAAGCACTGCTTACTACTAGAGTTTTCGAAAGTATGTAATAGGAGATCAAAGAAGTAACTGTTCAACCAAGCATATTAGAAATACTGTCAGTTGAAGTCTGCTATTTCTATTGTAAAAATCAGCAGTCTTCAAATAAAACTTATTACTTATAACCAGTATGAGCAATTTCGTAAAACCTTGTATGTATCGAACAATACTATATGAAATAATGAAAGTATTAAATGATACACTTCGTTTCTGCTAGGGTTCTATGATGTTCGCAGGTGCATCAGGGGTTGATAGTTAGTAACTATCACGAAGGTATTTCCCATAAGAATGGTATAGAACGAGTTTACTGCTTCAACTACCATTAGACTTCCTTTATCTGTTGTTCCATAGTTTTTCTATAGATTGGTGAATGTTTTACTGTGCAGAGTGGCTAGCTAAGCCACCTCATCGGTTGGTCCTTGTCCCACCCATGCTCCGATTCCCAAATCTGAAGCATCTGGTACCAGCCAGATTGGTTTCTTCTCCCTTATGTCTATAGGTCATATGACCTAATATGTAAGGATCTGTTTTCTGATCAGGTTGAATACCGTCTGATATGTGTAGGTGTACACAAACTGGGTATTTCCTGTTAGGTCTATTAATGATGCTGTTAAAGTGGTATAGTGCAGAATGAATTAGGCCATATAATTCACTATTCCAAGGAATTATTGCAATTGCTTCTTATTCTGTAGTGTGTCTCATAATACAATGGATGATATCTTCTGTGGCGAGATGTAGATTCCATCTCTGTCCACTATATATCTAGGAACTTCTAGCTTGTCTGCAAATAACACTAATTTTTTCCTGCTTGAATAGGACTTCACTTCCTGAAGTCAGTTGTATACCTGCCAGATATGTTCCAGTTTTTCATATTATTTAGGCATGTCCAAGAATATGAGAATATTATCAATGTAGACTGACATGAAATAGTACCTGAATTCATTTAACAGGTCTTCCATGATTTGCATAAAGGTAGCAGGTGTATTCATGTCTTCTTGCAGTATTACTTTACTTACAAATCCTCCAAAGGGTGTCTTGAATGAGTTGAATTGGATGTCCTCCTGGTCCACTCATATTTGAAAATAAGCATCGCTTAGGTTAATCTTACTTTGGTATTTTGCTCTTGCAGTACAGTTCAGGATTTGTTGTTACTTGAGGATTGAAGGACTATCTGTAACAGTGTTGTCATTTCGGATCTTGAGGTCTACTAGGGGGTGGATTCTTCTGTTGTACTTTGGCTGTACAAACATTGGTGCCACTTCCAGTCCTTGCTGTTGTACCCTCATTCTAGTGAATAATTTCTCATTTATCTAGTTCATTAGCTTTTCTTTGTATGCTTCAGAGATTGAGTACATTTGTTGGTTCTTTAAGTTGGTTGGATATTTTAACTGAATATGGTGGTTTATTTTCTAAATAGGTGGTAGGGTTTCTGAGACTTTCTCTGGGAATACATCCTTGTAGTCTCCCAACAAGGTGACGGGGGTAGTGTTCAACATAGTGGCTCAGATTTCTCCACTTGTTGGTCTGTATAGTACGCAAAGTTTACTATTGGGAGACTCTACTACTGTGTCCCCACCCTTGATATAGGCACTATATCTTTTCAGAAAAGGCATTCTGATGAGAATGTTGTACTTAGCAAGGTTTTCAACCAGCATCTCCTGATTAGGCCATTTCTTCTCCCCAACTCCTATGGTCATACTACATATCTTGTAGCTTGAAGAGCAGAAACCTTTCATTGCTATGTTAACTATTGTTGGTTGTAGAAGAGGGTCTATCGGTATTCCATTCATTATGATAAAGGTAGTACTGATTATGTTGTACCCAATTGTTTCTGTATCAAATTGTAACCGGTACGGGTTACTAGGATTTTATGTTTGGTTTCACAGTATCGTTTGATACTTGTATTGTTTCGTGTGCTATCGGTTGATACACACATTGTTTTATGTTTGGTTTCACAGTATCGTTTGATACTTGTATTGTTTCGTGTGCTATCGGTTGATACACACATTGTTTTATGTTTGGTTTCACAGTATCGTTTGATACTTGTATTGTTTCGTGTGCTATCGGTTGATACACACATTGTTTTATGTTTGGTTTCACAGTATCGTTTGATACTTGTATTGTTTCGTGTGCTATCGGTTGATACACACATTGTTTTATGTTTGGTTTCACAGTATCGTTTGATACTTGTATTGTTTCGTGTGCTATCGGTTGATACACACATTGTTTTATGTTTGGTTTCACAGTATCGTTTGATACTTGTATTGTTTCGTGTGCTATCGGTTGATACACACATTGTTTTATGTTTGGTTTCACAGTATCGTTTGATACTTGTATTGTTTCGTGTGCTATCGGTTGATACACACATTGTTTTATGTTTGGTTTCACAGTATCGTTTGATACTTGTATTGTTTCGTGTGCTATCGGTTGATACACACATTGTTTTATGTTTGGTTTCACAGTATCGTTTGATACTTGTATTGTTTCGTGTGCTATCGGTTGATACACACATTGTTTTATGTTTGGTTTCACAGTATCGTTTGATACTTGTATTGTTTCGTGTGCTATCGGTTGATACACACATTGTTTTATGTTTGGTTTCACAGTATCGTTTGATACTTGTATTGTTTCGTGTGCTATCGGTTGATACACACATTGTTTTATGTTTGGTTTCACAGTATCGTTTGATACTTGTATTGTTTCGTGTGCTATCGGTTGATACACACATTGTTTTATGTTTGGTTTCACAGTATCGTTTGATACTTGTATTGTTTCGTGTGCTATCGGTTGATACACACATTGTTTTATGTTTGGTTTCACAGTATCGTTTGATACTTGTATTGTTTCGTGTGCTATCGGTTGATACACACATTGTTTTATGTTTGGTTTCACAGTATCGTTTGATACTTGTATTGTTTCGTGTGCTATCGGTTGATACACACATTGTTTTATGTTTGGTTTCACAGTATCGTTTGATACTTGTATTGTTTCGTGTGCTATCGGTTGATACACACATTGTTTTATGTTTGGTTTCACAGTATCGTTTGATACTTGTATTGTTTCGTGTGCTATCGGTTGATACACACATTGTTTTATGTTTGGTTTCACAGTATCGTTTGATACTTGTATTGTTTCGTGTGCTATCGGTTGATACACACATTGTTTTATGTTTGGTTTCACAGTATCGTTTGATACTTGTATTGTTTCGTGTGCTATCGGTTGATACACACATTGTTTTATGTTTGGTTTCACAGTATCGTTTGATACTTGTATTGTTTCGTGTGCTATCGGTTGATACACACATTGTTTTATGTTTGGTTTCACAGTATCGTTTGATACTTGTATTGTTTCGTGTGCTATCGGTTGATACACACATTGTTTTATGTTTGGTTTCACAGTATCGTTTGATACTTGTATTGTTTCGTGTGCTATCGGTTGATACACACATTGTTTTATGTTTGGTTTCACAGTATCGTTTGATACTTGTATTGTTTCGTGTGCTATCGGTTGATACACACATTGTTTTATGTTTGGTTTCACAGTATCGTTTGATACTTGTATTGTTTCGTGTGCTATCGGTTGATACACACATTGTTTTATGTTTGGTTTCACAGTATCGTTTGATACTTGTATTGTTTCGTGTGCTATCGGTTGATACACACATTGTTTTATGTTTGGTTTCACAGTATCGTTTGATACTTGTATTGTTTCGTGTGCTATCGGTTGATACACACATTGTTTTATGTTTGGTTTCACAGTATCGTTTGATACTTGTATTGTTTCGTGTGCTATCGGTTGATACACACATTGTTTTATGTTTGGTTTCACAGTATCGTTTGATACTTGTATTGTTTCGTGTGCTATCGGTTGATACACACATTGTTTTATGTTTGGTTTCACAGTATCGTTTGATACTTGTATTGTTTCGTGTGCTATCGGTTGATACACACATTGTTTTATGTTTGGTTTCACAGTATCGTTTGATACTTGTATTGTTTCGTGTGCTATCGGTTGATACACACATTGTTTTATGTTTGGTTTCACAGTATCGTTTGATACTTGTATTGTTTCGTGTGCTATCGGTTGATACACACATTGTTTTATGTTTGGTTTCACAGTATCGTTTGATACTTGTATTGTTTCGTGTGCTATCGGTTGATACACACATTGTTTTATGTTTGGTTTCACAGTATCGTTTGATACTTGTATTGTTTCGTGTGCTATCGGTTGATACACACATTGTTTTATGTTTGGTTTCACAGTATCGTTTGATACTTGTATTGTTTCGTGTGCTATCGGTTGATACACACATTGTTTTATGTTTGGTTTCACAGTATCGTTTGATACTTGTATTGTTTCGTGTGCTATCGGTTGATACACACATTGTTTTATGTTTGGTTTCACAGTATCGTTTGATACTTGTATTGTTTCGTGTGCTATCGGTTGATACACACATTGTTTTATGTTTGGTTTCACAGTATCGTTTGATACTTGTATTGTTTCGTGTGCTATCGGTTGATACACACATTGTTTTATGTTTGGTTTCACAGTATCGTTTGATACTTGTATTGTTTCGTGTGCTATCGGTTGATACACACATTGTTTTATGTTTGGTTTCACAGTATCGTTTGATACTTGTATTGTTTCGTGTGCTATCGGTTGATACACACATTGTTTTATGTTTGGTTTCACAGTATCGTTTGATACTTGTATTGTTTCGTGTGCTATCGGTTGATACACACATTGTTTTATGTTTGGTTTCACAGTATCGTTTGATACTTGTATTGTTTCGTGTGCTATCGGTTGATACACACATTGTTTTATGTTTGGTTTCACAGTATCGTTTGATACTTGTATTGTTTCGTGTGCTATCGGTTGATACACACATTGTTTTATGTTTGGTTTCACAGTATCGTTTGATACTTGTATTGTTTCGTGTGCTATCGGTTGATACACACATTGTTTTATGTTTGGTTTCACAGTATCGTTTGATACTTGTATTGTTTCGTGTGCTATCGGTTGATACACACATTGTTTTATGTTTGGGTTCACAGTATCGTTTGATACTTGTATTGTTTCGTGTGCTATCAGTTGATACACACATTGTTTTGCAATATCGCTCATACTGGAGATAAGCGATATGCTGTATTTAAAGACCGCTGATTCCCGCGATGGAAACAGCAGACTTCGACAGATAGTATTCTTTAATATACTTGGTTGAACGGTTACTTCTTTGATCTCCTATTACACCCCGTTCGAAGCCTCCTTTAGCAAGCAGTGCTCACTTCGTGTTGACCACGAAGCCATCTGCTTCTATCGTACCGCTATGTGACTAGGGCCTAGCCCGAACACGTTACAGAAATAGTATCTTGGCTAGGTGGCCATCTATGTGGATAGTATATTTCAATGCATTATGAGGAATGATTATTGGTAATAGTTGTATCTAAAAGCTCTCTACCTCATCTAAGTTTATTTTAATCTCATCATATATGCTTACCTCCACTTGGTTTGTGCTGGCTTTCTTTTTTGCTGACTTGCCTTTCCCTTTCTTTGCATAATACACCTTTACATAGTGCCCCATTTTGCTACATTCAAAATACATCTCTTGATCCTGACACTTTTGGTTCTGGTTCTTGCCATTTTTCCTTTCTTTATGGCCTGGGTGGGTCTTATCGGAGTTGTCTTTTGAGATAGATCCTTTGTTGGTGTACTGATTATGTTGGTGTATTTGATATACTCCAGTCTCGTATAGGATCATGTTCTTGTATTCCACTTGCTTAACAATTTTTTCAAAATTGTCCCTATCTTGCTTCATGGATTCCACCCCCTACTGCAATCTTGGGTGCATGACCTCATACAGTCTTTGCCTTAGTATGTATTGAGGTACTGTTCCACTTGGTAGCCATCCATTGTATATTTCTAGATCTATAGTTACTGGTGATATTGGTTCTATTGTTCTATTATGAACTTGCTGAATATCTTTGAACTTCTTATCAAGTTCTTCACTATTGTTTGATGTAACGACCCAGCATACATGAGCTATGGCAGTCAGAACCTACACCCATACAGGTAGCCAGGAGGTGAACTGGTAGGAACTAACAGGCAAGTAAGTACTTGAGTTACAGAGACCTGATAGCCGGGGCTCCAAGATGAACAGAGTTAGCTGGCCAGGTACTTAGGTACCTGGGTACACCTGGGAAGTGGTGTCGGCGTACTTAGGGACCTCAGAAGGAGCAGTTACTCAGCTAGGCTTGGTAACTGGAGAAGGGTCAGAAATGTCTATCTCTGGCAACGGGATGGACAGGGTAACAGGGAAAGGTTATCTTGTCCGCTGGACAAGGTTACCCTACTCTGGGGATCAGGTCACCCTGCCCAAAGTACTGGGTTAGCCTATCTTTCAATACAAAGTCCCTCCGGGAGTGTGGGAAAAATGACCGGAATGTTGGTCATGCGAAGCCATGCATAGTACTGGAATCTGGGGTTCCGGGAGATGCTATTGGGCGAGCTACACAGCTCAGAAGAAGCTGTAAACTGGAGACATTATTCCTATGATACCCCTGTGGCCCCGCCATGAGGCCCGGACATCATGGGCAAACGGTTGCATAGTTGTGTGCAGTCAGGCAAAGAAGGATCTTTGAAGCCCTGCTTGTAACACAATATACATCGCTGCCGTCCGGTTGACTGCAAGCTGTTCGCAGGATATATAAGGAGGCATAGTGTTGAAGGTAGAGTACCTCCTCCAAGTTGTCTGGAGCAAAACTAAGCAAAACTGACGGAGTTAACGGGAGTTAACCGTGGGGGTCCCGAAGGTAGTCCCGGGTGGTGCCGGGGCGGCTGCGAGAGTTTTACACCCACCAAGCCCGAAAGTGTCCCCAATGCCATAGGCTCTGAAAGGGAAGTGCAAAGACACTGAAAGCAGGATTCCTACCACAGGTAAGGTGGATCTGAGGTAGAGGTCATGGGTAGCTCCCATTGGACCCCTCCCGGATCACTGTATCCTGCAGAAGACACCGGAAGCCCGAGAACCATCAATAGTAGACAGATAAACCGCTCACAGTAGCTTCCGGGGCCAAGTAGAGATCAATGCATATGGGAAGGGTGTCATAGATAGTCTAGTTCATGCAGTGTCTTGACTGTTAGCCACTGGCAAGATGCTGATGCACAGAAGTTTTCACTCCAGTGGGCTAAATAGGCATGTATCGCAGAAATGATAACTGCATAAGGTGAACACTTACTAGAATGTGTCGAGACATGCATGCCCCATGGGTGTGCCAGGAGACGTGTCAGACCTCCCTTACCAGAGAAGGGTGTACTCGAATAGTTGAAGTAAACTGATAGGGGAGTTTCTGGCCCAAGATAAAACTACCAAAAAGTCTATTTGAGAACTCTCCTACTCTCACAATCAATCCTCTTGAGACCTTAATTGAGGGAAGTGTCAGGCTTAATGATATTAAAATTTACCCCTTACTTTACTCTTACATTGGTGTGAACTTCTGGCGATAAGTTTGAAGTTGTTCGGTGCGGTCGCAACCTTGGGATCTATTTTCCTAGGGTTGTCTCGGTTATATGTGAGAACTAGAACTTATCATTTAGCTATTATATTAGTATTGATACTTATATTTTTTCTCCACTTTCATAGTGCTTTATTTCTTGGTAGTATGCCTCTTCTACTTTCTCCATATAGAAACTCCTATAGTATGATCCGCTTACTTTCTTCAACTTCTTGATATCATAAAGTGCAAGATACTGAGATGTGGTTGTAACCCATTGGTTAAACACTTTGTGTTTCAGGGCCTCTTTTTTACCTAAAAATGTGGATGGCAGTTGGAGTTTGATTTTTGCCCCTGGACATGCAGCATATTGGCCAGGCGGTATAGTAGAATGACTTTCTGACATGTTGTCTTCCAATTTCTCATTGCTTGAGCTGTCATCTGCGGAGTAATCTAGTGAGTTATCTGGTGGTTTAGATAGTGCAGTTTATTCTTGGATTTCTACCTTTTCTTCTGGTCTGGTACATGGGGTAGGACTATCGCTCTTAACTGGTTGCGTGTGGGCCTTTCCTTTGTCAGGACTCAAGAGAAAGGTTCCTGGAGTACTGGATACCTCCTTTGCTAATTCCTTAGAAGATTCACTAAAGGTTCTTATGGCTAGGTCTCAAGTGATCTGTCTAGCTGCTTTGTCAATTGTAAAATTGCTCTTAAGTCCTTTTGGTTTATTAGTTTGCTTTTTCTTAGTTAGGTTTTCTTGTGGAACTTGCTTCCTACTTTGAGTCTGTAATGACTCAATGGTACCTGGCTGGCTGAGCCGAATACTTCTTGGTTCTGCTGCTCCCCACTGCTAGCTTCTAACCAGACTTTTGTAGGTTGATCAGACTTGGTCCAAATATCTTTCTAACTGCTTGTTGAGGCTAAAAATATATAACGTGTTTGGACTGGGGTCCTATTCAGATGGTATTATGATAGGAGCAGATAGCCTCTTGATCAATAAGAGGTAAGAGCTGCTTACTAAATAAGACTTTGAGAGAGTGTAGGAGGAAATTAAAGAAGTAACTGTTCAATCAAGTATATTAGAAATACTGTTGGTCAAGGTCTGATATTTCTATTGCAGAAATCAGTAGGCTTTAAATACAACTTAACGTATTGTACCTAGTTATGGGTCAACCCCTAGTAATGGGTCAGTTTCGGCCTACTTGTAAAAACATTAAAAATTGAAACCACCAACCCAACCTTTGCTCTTAGGACCCAATATTTTACACAATAAAAGCTATATACATAGTTCTTGTAACTGTGAAGTATTATGCAGAAATATCTAAATATAAACCTTTGACATCCTATAATCATCATATGTCACACAGGTAATGATGCTTGTTATTGGAGCTCAGAGTTGGGAAAACTAAAAGAATTAATACCCAGCAGTTAGGCTATAGGTCTCAGGTTGATCTAGGCAAAATATCAGGTCAAAGCAGCAAGTATTTAAGGCAGGCTATTCTGTTCTATCTTTCTTATTTTCCTCGAAGATTTGAGTCACCATACAACACTTCTATATCATACAAACTTTCAACAACAAGTTATCCAAATTCCATCTTTCATGGCTTCCAAGCAAGCTGATAAGGAGAGCATCATTCGAGCTGCTTTGCAGCACAGGATTGACCATCCTGAGCTCTCAGTACGCAAAATTGCCACACTCTTTAGTCTTTCCAACACGACTTTGTAAAACTGCCTTTGACGGAAGACAACACCTGCCCCTGAGGCTCATGAGCCTCAGCAACTGCTTACCAAGATTGAAGAGAGTGTTATTATTGAGAGGATCAAGGACTGTGATGATAGAGGGATTCCTCTTCACCGGAGACATGTTTTGGATATAGTATACCGGTTGCAAAAGATAAAAGGGAAAACAGGAGAAATTGGGAAGCATTGGGTGGATCGGTTCATTACAAGACATCCAGAGATTCAATCCAAGGTTGGGAACACCTTGGATAAGCAGCGATCCCTTGCCACTGATCCAGAAATCTTCAAAGAACACCTCAATTGCTACTACAATATGTGCTACAAATATCATATTAAGCCAGAAGACACTTAGAATACCAACGAGAAGGCATTTGTAATGGGTCTGGGAGGTGGTGGGACTATCTTATGCTGTACTAGTAGGAAGAATCCAGGGATTATGCAGGATGGAAAGCGGTCTTGGGTTACAGTTGTGGAAGCCATTTCTGGCAATGGAAAGTCGATTCCGCCTCTTATTATACACGCCTCAAATGCCCACCTCATTGGGCATCATAGTAATATCAACTATGAGAAGAATATGGATGCCTATTTCACACACTCGAAGGCAGGTTACACCACGACAGAGATTACATTGGACTGGTTAGTGAACATCTTCGAACCAAAAACAAGGCCAGAAAATGGAATCAAGGATCATCGAATGCTGGTTTTAGATGGACACAGCTCTCATGTGAACAATATTGAGTTCATTGAGTACTGTAATAAGATGAACATCCACCTGATATGTCTTCCTGCTCATACAACTCATGTCCTTCAACTCTTAGACATTGAAATCTTCTCCCCTATGGGAACCAGTTATCAAAGGGAGTTGGAAGACTTTCTCCGTAATTATAGACCCAATTGGGCAATGCATAAAGGTGACTTTTATCCAATGTACCACAAGACAAAAGCAAAGACCATGAGTGAAAGGAATATTCTGTCAGCTTGGAGGGCCAGTGGCATAATTCCATGCAATGGGCAGAGAGTTTTGAGCTAGTCTGGGCTTCAATTGAGTACTCCACTGTCCAGACCTGTGAATAAACACCGTTCTGGCCTTCGTTCCCTCCCCACCCGTGCAGAGACATCCTCTGAACTCAAGAAGATCAGGGAGGAAGCCAACCAACTTGAATTCAATAATACAAGTTGTACTCTTTTCAACAAAGCTTTGGACTTGTCTAGCAAGGCAAATGCCCAGTCTGTTCTCGATGCTGCAACTATTACCAGGCTCCAAGCTGTCAAGCCCAGTACTACAGACTGCCGCCAGATTAAGGGTAGCCTTATTCTTCATAACTCAGTTCTTTCTAGGCTCTATAAAAAGTGTGAGAGTGATAATATACGCAAGAAGGATTTGGCTACAAAGAAGAGAATCTCACGACAGCAACAGAAGACCAAATCGCAAGAGGTTACCTCAAGAAGAAAGGCTAGGTTCCAGCCAAGAGCTGTTGAAAATCCGAAGACGATTGATGCAGAGGAGGATGAGATGGACTGTGATGAGTCCACTGAATAAGTAAGTAGATATTCACCTATTTTATCATATTTTGAAATTAATAGCTAGCATTTTGTAGGAGGAAAATCCCATTTCTAACAACATGGCTCCAAGCACCATCTGCCCCCAGCGCTCCTCATGCAAAAAGGTTAACTATCAGGTCATTTTAAGCTCTGGTTCTGAGGACAATAGTGATTAAATGCAATGACCCAGCATACATGAGCTATGGCAGGCAGAACCTATACCCATACAGGTAGCCAGGAGCCGAACTGGTAGGAACCGGCAGGCAAGTAGGTACTTGACCTCCGGAGACCTGTGGCCCGGGCTCCGAGAATGAACAGAATTGGCTGATCAGGGACTTAGGTAGCTGGATACACCCGGGAGCAGTGTCAGCATACATAGGGACGTCTGAAGGGGCAGTTGCTCAGCTAGGCTGAGTAACTGGAGAAAGGTCAGAAGCATCTATCTCTGGCAATAGGACAGACAGGGGAATAGGGAAAAGTTATCTTGTCCACTGGACAGGTTACCCTACCCTCAGGATCAGGTTACCCTGCCGTGGGGCTTGGGTTACCCTGCCCAAGGGCCTGAGTTACCCTACCTTTCAATACAAAGTCCCACGGGGAATTCGGGAAAAATGACCACAATGTTTGTCATGCGAAGCCATGCATGATACTGGAATCTGGGGTTCCGGAGGATGCTATTGGGCGAGCTACATAGCTTCGAGGAAGCTGTAAATTGGAGACATTATTCCTATCATACCCCTCCGGCCCCGCCTTGATGCCCGGACGTCATGGGCAAACGGTTGGGTAGTTGTGTGCAGTCTAGCAAAGAGGAAACTTTGTAGACATGCTTGCAACACCGTATACGTCACTGCTATCCGGTCGACCGTAGGCTGTTCGCAGGCTATAGAAGGGGGGATAGGGTAGAAGGTGGAGTACCTCCTCCAAGTTGTTCGGAGTAAAACAGACCAAAACAGACAAAGTTAAAAGGTGTTAACCGTGGGGGTCCCGAAGGTAGTCCCGGGTGGTGCTGGGGTGACTGGGAGAGTTTTACACCTACCAAGCCCGAAAGTGTCCCCAATGCTATAGGCTCTGAAAGGGAAGTGCAGAGACACTAAAAGCATGGTTCCTACCATAGGCAACATATATCCGAGATAGTGGTCATGGGTAGTGCCCATTGGACTACTTTCGGACTACCGTGTCCTGCGGCGAACACCGGAAGCCCGAGACCCGTAAATAGCAAATAGATAAACCGCTCACGGTAGCTTCTCGAGTCAAGTAGAGATCAACGCATATGGGAAGGGTGTCATAGATAGCCTAGTTCATAAGATGCCTTGACGGTTAGGCATGGACAAGACACCGATGTGCAGAAGTTTTCACTCTGGCAGGCATATTGGAAATGCACCACGGAAACGATAACTGCATATGGCGAATGCCGAGTAGACCGTGTCAACACATGGATGCCCGAAGACGGTGCCAGGAGACGTGTTGGACCACCCTTAGCAGAGAAGGGTGTGCTCGAATGGTTGGAGTAAACTGATGGGTGAGTTTCTGTCATAAGATAAAACTACCTGAAAGTCTATGCGAGAACTCTCCTACTCCAACAATCAATCCTCTCGAGACCTTAATTGAGTGAAGCGTCAGGCTTAACGATATTAAGTTTTACCATTTTCTTTACTCTTACATTGGTGTGAACTTTTGGCGATAAGTTTGAAGTTGTTCGGTGTGGCTGCAACCTTGGGATCCATCTTCCTAGGGGTACCCCCGATACTTTAAATTATGAACTATCACTTTTGGGTCTCAATCCTGCAATTTGAATTATTACAAAACAATCTTTTTTGTACATCATATGACAATTCAAAGTAGTTATATTACAAAGTTTCAGGCTTAGAGAGTAAATGTTGAGTTAGTGGTGGCAATTTTTAATGTTTTTACAAGTAGGACGAAACTGACCCATTACTAGGGGTTGACCCATAACCAGGTACAATACGTTATTACTTATAACCAGTATGAGCAATTTCATAAAACCTTGTATATATCAAGCAATAACACATGAAGCCATATAAGTATCAAGTGATACTGCGCAACTAGAGATAAAATGTTGTATATATCAAGTGATACACATGAAACAATACAAGTATTAAGTGATACTGTGAAACCATACATAAAATATAAAATATAATATAGTACCTGTACTGGCTATACTCAGATATTTAAGTAACTGCGTATGACTTAGAATTCTTGTATTGTATTCTACTTATATTTTTATATTTATTTGATACTAGTATTCATTCTCCTTCCTTTTCCTCTATACTACATATTACAAAATACACAAATTTGAAATATGTAGAGGAATATAAAATACATATATAAAATAAAATCCAGTATTTATATAGTATTTTACAGAATTTTACAAATATGTATAAATACAATAGCAATTCCTAACATAGACAGAATATTACCAGATTGTATAAGGAAAGTAATATATCAAAAGGAATACCACTTTATATAATATAATAAAATCTACTGACAGATTCTGGTTACCCTAACACTATTCTCATATATACTTGAAATTTTCTCTTAGTTTCTAATAGATTTTATTATACAGAATCTCAGCTAAGTAATCAACCCAATTCTCAGGTAACCATAACCTCCAACTAATACTTATCTTCATATATGGAACCAAAAACCTAATACCATCATAGTCTGGTCAGATGGCTATGATACTAGCTCCTGTTTTCTACACCAAATTTCCCTGAGACATATAGATTCTATTGCAAGAGGGAGCCCAGCTTGCTTTGGTACTACTGGTAGAACTTGTGTATTGCCTATGGACCTTTCACAGTCTCTAGGAGTTCCCAAGTGGCCTCTTTATACTCTCCCTATTGTACCAGGTATTGTAGATGACCTCTTATTATCTTGGCATCCTTATTTCTTTCCAACTGCTATTCCAATTCTCCATTGACATTAAGTAGTAGCAGGAGCAGTACAACCTGTCTGAGAAAAGAGTGGTAGTTAGTAAGCTCTATGAGGGAAATATGAAAAATATTGTAGATCTGCCTAAAAGTGGTGAGATCGAGTCAGTAGGTGTGTGTACCTATCTTGACTGTTACTAACAAGAGACCAAAGTATTTGTTATCGAGTTTCTGGGATACTCAGTGAGTGTGAATGTTCTTGGCACTAAGCCATACTCTGTCTTCTACCTGAAAATACAGAGCAGGTAGGCATCCTCAATTAGCATACTTCTATTCAGGATTCGAGGCATAAGCTATTTGGGAACGCAGGTGGGTGTGTACCTCTCTCATATATTAATTAAATTCTCCAGCCTGTGGTTCTCCTTGATATACCATAGGAGTATCTAGAAAGTTTATGTGGAGGTCGCAGCCATGGTTGATGAAGCAGAGTGATAGGCCAGTGGACTCTGAGATGTGGTTATTGGTTGCGAAGTCCACTATAGGAAGCCAAAGAAACTAGTGGTCAGATTAATTGCTCATATAGGTATGTAGGTATTGTTCTATAATAGCATTTACCTATTCCTTCTAGTTATCTGTCTGAGGTTAGAGTACAGTCATAAACTTGCAGGATATCAGGAGGCAATTATGAACTATCTCCTAGAATTCTAATAGAAATTGAGTGCCACAATCTATAGTAATAATAGTAGAAAGACCAGAGTGTTTTCAGACATGACTGAGGTACAGTTTAGCTAGTGTTTGGGCATCAATAGTAGTACAACAGGTGGTTAGATGGTGCATTTTAGTTGGTCTATCCACTACTACTAGAATGGCATTGTGGCACTGACTGCAAGGTAGATTAGTAATGAAGTCTATAGGCAGGTATTTCCAAGGTTTGTCAGGAACAGCCAGGAGGTGCAATATACTGAAGGAAGTATGATATATGGTATGGCTCCACTAGCAAGTATGGTAGTTTTTAATAAACTGGCCTATATTACAGGACATACCCAGCTAGTAGAACTAGCTGAACATTGATTCCTGTGTTTTGGCTCTCTCTGGGTGCCTAGCTGCAGGGCAGTCATGAGCTTCCTGAATCACTTGTAACTACAGGCCGCCATGGAGCAAAACATATAGGCAGTTGCAGAATAGCAGGCAGTTTCTATCCTATCAGCACTCTGCAAGGGAGATGACATGGAAGTAGTGGTTATCTTGGTTAAGAGCTTTAAGGATCTGTCTTAGAATTATCTTAGTATTATAAACTTCTGTTTGGAGGTTTTCCAGTAAAGATACTTCTGTTTTGAGTGTAAGATTCATCAACAAACTTATAGTATGGGGCTTCAATACCACCTGTGTCTGATATTCCTTTCAGTGCTCTGCCTCCTCTTCTGTCTGATCTCTCATTTGAATCCATGCATCTACCTTCCTGTTCAGCTCTCCAGGCTGGTACTTGATGCTGTAGTTGAATTGTATTAGGAACTCTGACTACTAGGCTTGTCTGCAGCTCAAGAGACATTTAGTGGTGAAGTATTTCAGGTTGGAGTTGTAACCGGTACGGGTACTAGGTTGTTTTATGTTTGGTTTCACGGTATCGTTTGATACTTGTATTGTTTCGTGTGCTATCGGTTGATATACATATTGTTTTATGTTTGGTTTCGACAGTATTGTTTGATACGTGAATTGGATTAATGTGCTATAGGTTGATACAGACATTGTTTTGCAATATTGCTCACACTGGAGATAAGTGATATGCTGTATTGAAAGACCGCTGATTGCTGCGATAGAAACAGCAGGCTTTGACAGACAGTATTCTTAAAATATACTTGGTTGAACGGTTACTTTTTGATCTCCTATTACAGGCTGTTTGAAGCCTCCTTTAGGAAGCAGCGCTCGCTTTGTGTTGACCACGAAGCCATCATCTCCTATCGTACCGCTACGTGACTAGGGCCTGGCCCGTACATGTTATATTTTTTTAACCTCAGCAAGTGGTTAAGAAAGCTGCAGGGACCTGGTCTGATGAACCTACGAAAAGTCCAATAGCGAAGCTAGCATCGGGGAGTGGCAGAACCATGAAGGGTTCGGCTCTACCAACACGACACCATTGAGTCACTGGAGACTCGAAGTGGGAAGCAGGTCCCACGAGAAGGCCTCACCAAGAAAAGGCAACCCAAGAAACCAAAAAGGCCAAAGAGCGAATTCTCCATCGACGAAGCAGGACGAGAACTAGGGCGAGACTTGGCCAAGCAGACCTTTAACGAATCAGCTGACGAATTAGCAAAGGCAGCAACTAGCCTTCTTGGGCTATTTCCCCCCAGCCCCAGCAAAGGAAAGGCACTGGCGCAACCACCGAAGAAAGATAGCATACCTACTGGGACACCTAAGAAGGAAGAAGACGACGAGTAAGCATCAGATCATGCGGTAGTAAGGCAGCTACCAGAAGAATCCCCCAGCGACTCTCCAGAAAGCTCCTCAGACGACAGCTCGAGTAACAAAGAGTCCGAACACAATATGTCAGAAGGTGAATCCGCCGGACCGCCCGGCCCAGGGGACAGGCGAACAGGATCTAAAATCAAGCTACTGCTGCCACCCTCATTCTCGGGCGAAAAGGACGACCTAAAACATGAAGTATTTGACCAGTGGCAGATAACAACCCCTCAATACCGGGCCCTACAGGGAGTGGAAAAAACTAAGGAAGGAAGCAGAGCATACTTTGGAAACTTCCGTACCGGAAGGGCAGAGCAGGCATACCACCAAGCAAGGAACAACTATGAGAGTGGGGAAAAGATCCGAGGAACAACCCTAAGAAAATACTTGAGAGGGAGATTCCAATCCTCGTGAAATGCGGAAGAACTATAGAAAAGGTTCAAAGATATCCAGCACGTACGGAATGGCAAAGCCGCAAGAATAACCTTGGTCGCGACGGATCTCTTAATGTATTATGGACAATTGCCTACTGGGACGGTGTCACAGGATATGCTGTGACAAAGATTGTATGAAGCAATGCATCCTAGACTACTACAGGAGGTGGAACCCAGGGAGGAGGAAGGTGATTTCTTTGACAAGATAGTCAAGCGGGCTGAACGAAAGGACGCTATCCTATATGAAACAGGAGTTTACTGGACCTACGTACGACAGCAAAGAAACAGTAAAGGATCTTTATCGTGGGGTAATACAAAAAAGGACAAACCATACCGCAAGGATTCAAAGGACAAGAAAGACAAGAAGCCAAAATGACAGGAGGAAGGCACATGTTTTGAATGCGGGAAAAAGGGACACTACGCAAAAGATTGCTATTCTAAAAAGAGAAAAGGAACGGCCGCTAAGCACGGGGCTAGCACAAACCACATGGAAGCAACCAAATATGATGAAGTGGAAATTAACTCAGTGGAAAAGGAAAGCCTGCAAACGCAACCAACGTTGGCAATCAGGCCCCGTGACGCCCTTGAAGGAAGGATTTACATAGAAGGACACCCAGCAAAAGGACTATTTGACACGGGAACAATCGGCTGCGACATAATTAGCCCCACCTTTATCTCTACCCATGGCATCCCTACGGAGCCCCTACCCCAACCAACAACAGTCAATATAGCTATGGAAGGATCCTGCTCTTCAAGCCACAAGAAATGTGGACTGACCGTAGGAATCGGGAAAGGGAAAGGGACAAATCAGGATCTGTTGGTAGGAAACTTGGCAAAGTATGACGCCCTGATTGGAATGCCATTCCTGAAAAGACATAATGCTGTTATAAGGTGTGGGGATACAGCAGTGTCGATCGTTAGGCATTGAGCATATCCAGGCGGCACCAGGCTATCATGAAACGAATGGACAGGGTGAAAGGAAAATTGGAGAATTGAAGACAGCTCTCCGAAACCTAGTTAACGTCAGACAAAACAACTGGTTTGATGCCATACCGGAGACAGCAGCACACCTCAATGTGGGATGGTCAGAAACTCGCGGCATGTCACCAGATAAAGCTATTTTTGGAAAGAATTACCTGCTACTTCCCCTCACGAACTTCAAGAACTCTGCAGTAGAGGCTGCCGACAAATTATTATTCAGGCACCAAGCAATCCAGAACACGGCATTTAATGCCATCAAAATGGCATGATTTAGAAGGACGAGAACAGCAGCAAAACGACGCAGACACCATACACCGATAGGAAAGGGTAATCTATTACTGGTATACGGAGGTTTATTCGCAACAGAATTGGGACCTAGCAAGAAATTGCAACCATGCTGGCATGGACCATTCAAGATAATCGGATACGCGGGGCATACACAAAATTACATGGTAGAAATGGATGGCAGAATGTACGGAAACCGAGAAGCGACATTCCATGCATCCACCATGAAAAAATACCGCCCTAACGATGATGTCTCCATCCCGGCCAGGAGCCACGCAAAACCACCCCCGATCATGGTTAACGAGAAATCAGAATGGGAAGTGGAAACTATACGAGACCACAGAAGATGGTATGACCACGACCAATTCCTAGTGAAATGGGTGGGGTACCCAGAAACAGAGAATAGCTGGGAACCCCGCGAAGGATTGGAAAATGTGATGGAAATAGCGAATCAATAGTGCGAAGACAACAAACCGGAGGACGAGCTACCCCCTACGATAAACCATGTGACGGTGGCGTGGAGCCCAACCCTACCAGAAATCCAACACCTGTGCCCGGACATGGACCAAGGGATACAGGATGGATTTTGGTCAGCCTACTTTGAGAGCGATTTTGAAAGCGGCAAAGATGAAAATCGGGTAATGGAAGATGAAGCAGCATATCTAGCCCGGCTGGCCGAGGCGGAGTACTGGCAATAGCAAAAGGAAAAAAGACTCCATCCAAGAGTCTTACGATGTCAAACTATGAGCAAGTACCTGGGCGACTGCACTATCAGCTAATGGGACTGTTGGTGAACCGTGATATTATCCCTAGATGATACCTTACACACCGACTATCCATACACCTCTACAACAAATGCTTAGACATAACAATAGAATCAACGGGACGAATGTGGGGAGAATCAGTGTCAGATGTTTTCCGTTTCGGTAGCGGGTGCTACCAGAGCACAGAAAAATGTGATGGTTGCATGGAGACGGAAGCAACCGAAATTAAACAGCACCCCACTTCCCCCTGAAGACCTAAGCGAGGCCGACACCTAGGTGAGGCTAACACCTAAGCGAGGTCACCACCGGAATATAAATACCACCAACCATCCCTCTAACACGCTGAAGAAAACAGACCAAACCACCACACCTCCAAACCTTTACCTACTTACAAACTTACAAACTTACAACCTTATTCTTACGCGAAAGAAACAAAAATGTCAACCTACGCAGAAGTCAGCATAAAGGGACGAGACCTCATTTTGGGATACCTGCTGTACTGAGAGACCATTCCAGAAAGCGCATACTGGAAAATATTCTACATTGATCACAGCGAGGATTGCGGACGAATCGAGGTCGAGAGGGAGGAATGGGAGCACCGGATAGTACGAAGGTTTGTGGATCTGCCACACTACTGGCAGTCAGGTTGCTTTGTGCGAGGAGCGCCATGTGGGGAGTGCTTGGAAAGATGGTTGGAATGTGCAGAATGGATGTTGCAGGACGATATGAGATTGTTGCACGATAGCGATGACGATGAGAATGGATCCTAAGCGGATTTTCAGGAGAATAGTGGAATTATGGGCTATCAGGATTTCATTAGGTTGTTTTATTTGGTGAAATTGTTACTTTATTTTGGGACTGTAACTGGTACGGGTACTAGGTTGTTTTATGTTTGGTTTCACAGTATCGTTTCATACTAGTATTGTTTCGTGTGCTATCGGTTGATACAAACCTTGTTTTATGTTTGGTTTCACAGTATGGTTTGATACTAGTATTGTTTCGTGTGCTATTGGTTGAAACACACATTGTTTTATGTTTGGTTTTACAGTATCGTTTGATACTTGTATTGTTTGGTGTGCTATCGGTTGATACACACATTGTTTTGCAATATTGCTCATACTGGAGATAACCGATATGCTGTATTTAAAGACCACTGATTTCTGCGATGGAAACAGCAGACTTCGACAAACAGTATTCTTAAAATATACATGGTTGAACGGTTACTTTTTGATCTCCTATTACACGCCGTTCGAAGCCTCCTTTAGCAAGCAGCGCTCGCTTCGTGTTGACCACGAAGCCATCTGCTCCTAACGTACCGCTACGCGACTAGGGCCTGGCCCAACATGTTACAGGAGTAGTCTATCAGAATTGTGACTTTCCAGCTAATAAAATAACAGCTCTATTCTTTGAAGATATATACTACTATGATCAGCCCCTTGTTATAGATATTATAGTTGCACATACCAGGATAGTATTTTATAGAGTAGTAAGTTACTAGACAAAGGATTCCTTCACCGTTATATTGAAATATAATAAAATACTGGCAGAGACCAAATTAGAGATATCGGTTTCGATAATAGCTTCCTTGAGGAAATTAAAGTAGGCTAGAATGGGGGTGCTAGAGAAGACCACTTTTAGTATGCCAAATACTAAGTAGTGCTCCAGGGTCTACGTAAAGAGTTTGACCTTATTAGTGACTTTGGTTAGTAGACAGGATAGATAGAAAAAGATACGGATGAAATGTCTGTAGAAGTTACCAAAGCCTAGGAAAATATGAACATTATATATAAGGTCATGTAGAGGTCAGGCAATTATTACCTCTACCTTGGTATTGTTTATCAGGATTCTCTTAGTAGTGATAACGAATCCTAAGTATTCAATATGGTTCACCCTTGGAACTTACTTCTGAGGTTCAACTTCTACTTCCAACTTACCAAGTACTTTTATAAGCTAGCAGACATGCTCCACATGTTCTTCCTATATCTTGCTGTTCATTAAAATATTATCAAGGTAGACTGTATAGAAGCGGTCTTATCCCAGGCATAAAGGTTTGTTGATATAGGTGTAGAAGGTTGCTAGAGTTTTGGTAAAACTAAAAGATATGACCTGAAGTTCATATAGACTATAATGGATTTGGAAGGCAGTTTTCTATTCTTCTCCTTTCATCATATATATTACATTGTAGGCTTCACAAATGTCCAACTTAGTGAAGATTTTTGCTTTTGCTATCTGCATAAATGTCTTAATCAGGAGTGGTAATGGATAATAGTCCATGACAGTCCCCTTATTCAGCTCTCAATAGTCTATGTATAACTGTAGTAAGCTATCTTTTTTTTTGACGAAGGGGATTGAGGAAGCTGCTGACAAGATAGAAGGATGAGTAAAGTTCTTTTCCATGTTTTTATCAAGCCAACCTCTCTGAGCTTCTAGTTTTGGAGGTAATAGATTGTAGAGAGATCCAAATAGTGGGGTGAAGCCCAGTCTCAGGGGTATGGTTTGGACAGGGAGTCAGTGTAGTAGTAGTTGGTTCTATTCTTTTTTCAGGAAAATGGACATAAAGTCGTAATATGTTGGTGGAACTATCTCTCCAACTTCTTGCTCTTTAAGGACCATATGGCTAAGGGCCTGTTAAATTGCATAGGCTTTGAGGAAATGGGAGATATCTTCCTTTTTTCCTTAGATACTAGTTACATCAAGGGTGTCATTTGGAAGACAATATTCTGACTCAAAGATGATGGTATTACTAGTGAATTGGATAGTAACATCATGTTGTTTTAATCATGGAATGGCAAGAGTTAGGAGATAGCCTTCTAGTATAGTAATGAACATGGACAGGACTTTTAGGTGCTGATTGATCTTCAATTCTATCAGGATTGTATGGGTAATAGCACCCAAGCTGATAGGTCTTGCATTGACAACTGTCAACTATATGGCCTCTTTTAATTTGTACATAGGAGAGTGGTTGCAGTGACCAAGGTCTTTATTCATAAATATATCACTAGTTACTCAGGAGTCAATAAGGGTATAGCAATGCATTATATTTTGGTTGTCTATAATCTCACAGATGACTACCAGGTGGTTATTTGCAATTCTGTTTTTTATTTGCTTGAAAGACAAACTAGATATAGAAAAACAAGAAAAGAACTTAACATGTCCTATGTGAGTACTGTGTTCTGTGCATAGAATGAGTCATTGTCTAACTTGTTGCATTCAGAGTGAGTGCCTTCCACTATGATGAGAGAGTTCAAAGTAGAAATGCTAGTACCATACAATCCAATGAGATCTCTTATTAGGACACACTCTAGCTAGAGGTTCACACTCACTAAAGTAGAGCGATATGACTCTTTGTAGTCCTTTGTCCTGCTCGTTATTGGTTAGAGTTTGTCACCTAGCAGAAAGGACTATGAGTTCAAATACAGTATAAGTAGCAGGGGTAGTGAGAGCAGAAGTCAGCTGTCAGAGTTGGGTAGCTGCAGGAGTATACTAGGAGGAGGAGAAGAAACCTTTCTTGTGGGCTGCATGTGCCTGGATATTGATGTCCAACTTCTTTAGTAAGTTGGTGTAGGTGGTTAAGATCTTGGGAGAGTTAGCAATAGTAGCTCAAGTATTTTTAAGTTCTGCACTGAGGGCTTAGTAGACTACACCTTGCTTAGTAGCATTATTCTAGTTAGTGTCAGTAGCAAGATGCAGAAAGTCTACTAGTTATTTCACAAATGTTCAGTCCTTCTAGTTCAGGTCCCTTAATCCTCTTTCTGCTCTTGCTGCACAGTTTAGGTCTCAAAACACTTGCTCCAATTCTGTTAACAGAATATTAATATCAATATAGTTGATGTCTTCTATAGTGATAATGGGTTATACTTATAGAAAGGCAGAACTGGTTAGGAGGACGATGTTATGTGCTAAGTAGTGTGGCTCATTATCAAACCAATAATGGTTTCAGCAGAGTTTCATGTATAGTTGGATGGTAGAAAAGCGGTACTCTTCAATGGTGCCATGGAACTACTTGTGGTCTAGACTGGAGGCTTCCTTGCTACTGCTAGGCTGTGCAGTAGAACCTGCAAGGACATTGGTAAAGGTGTTGTTGAGTAAGGTGACTGTAGTGTTGGCATGAGTAAGGTCTTATTTGGTCGCAGTCAGGCATGCCTCAAGGCCTTGGCCTTTAAGATAGAGAGACTAGAGTTCTTTGTTTAGAGTCTGCAGTTGTTCCTGTAACTGTTCTGTAGTAGGAGGTATGGCTGGTATGGAGAGGTTCATAGTCTTGAGAAGGAGTTCTCAAAAGCAGGTAAGGTGGTTTCATCATTGTTCCTATATTAACATGCCCAACCATTTCTTAAGCAGGCTAGCTACCTGTTTCGGATAGTTGAAGAGCTTAGCGGTAAC
Organism: Tuber magnatum; assembly: GCA_003182015.1. Lineage (NCBI taxonomy): Eukaryota > Fungi > Ascomycota > Pezizomycetes > Pezizales > Tuberaceae > Tuber > Tuber magnatum. The sequence continues at coordinate 344,127 of PYWC01000015.1, forward strand.
AGTGAGAGAGCAGAACATAGTATGGTGCATGCCCTTCAAAGCATACACCAGAAATTGGACAGTTTTGAAATTCTGCTACATCAACAACCATACCTGTTATCAGGAAAAAAAACCCAGGTACTAAAGACTGACAGATCAAGAATACCACCTGGGTTATTTTTTCCTGATAACTAATATAGTTGTTGACACAACAGAATTTGAAATATTGTATTTTTGGTACAGAAGTGCAAAATGTATTATATTAGCCACATGGTGAAATGCTGAGTAATAATTCCTTAGCACTGTGATTGTAGGTTTTCTTCTTCAAAGCCTACTTTCATATTCAATATATACTCTATACCTATATCTTTATTCAAAAAATATCTGCTTCTACTAATTATGATTCTTGCTATTCTGAATACTATAAAATAATATCAGAATAATAATATATAATAATTTTACAGACTCTTTCTGCTACACTTGACAAAAGCATTCACAATCTAATAATTTATCTACTATTCTGTTCTTTAGAACTATTTTTTTAAACAATACTATCAACTGAATTGCTACCAGATACCACTGTTCAAAAGAGCTAAAGTTGTTAGTTAATCTGTAGGATGGCTGGGTGGTAAGCCAAAGAAACAAGCTTTGCCTATACAAGACTAAGTGATGGATCATACTGAGCAGGTTGTAGCTCCTAATCTAACTGAGGAAGTAAGATTAGATATAGTATTTGTAACGTGTTCAGACTGGAGTCCTATTCACATAGCAGTACGATAGGAGCAGATGGCTTGTTGATCAACAAGAAGTAAGCACTACTTACTAAAGAAGGCTTCAAGAGGGTGTAATAGAGAATCAAGGAGGTAACCATTCAACCAAGTATATTTAGAATACTGTCAGTCAAAGTCTGCTGTTTCCATCGTGGAAATCAGCAGTTTTTAAATACAACTTATCGCTTATCTCCAGTATGAGTGATATTCCAAAACCTTGTGTGTATCAACTGATAGCACATGAAACATTACTAGTATTAAATGATACAGTAAAACCAAACATAACACATTGTATATATCAACTGATAGTATACAAAACAATACAAGTATCAAATGATACTGTAAAACTAAACATAACACTAACCTAGTACCTGTACCGGTTACAGTATTACTTAAAGTCTCAAATCTTGAAATAATTTATAATAATAAATACTACAGAGCCTTTAGCCAAGAAGGCAGTACCATCTAGACAGATTTTATAGAGACAAAAATAAAAGCAATAGCAGAATAGATTAGCTACAGTTTCAAGTAGTGAAAATAATACTGATGGTATATTTATTCTAATTAAATAGAGAACTTTCCACTACTGCAAGTATGAAGAATCTATACTAATAGATATTGAAATATTCTAGAAACACCTATTGTTAATACTACTGAGGTGGTTCTATTCCAGACCTATGTAGACCAAGGTGTAAAAGATTAGCCAAGAGTAGCAAAAATGACTCCAGGGAGAATAAAGTTGGATATTTTTTCATTTGATATATAATTTTTCAATATAGTACTAGAATGGAAATAGAAATAATTCATGTAATTCCGGGAGATAATTCTAAACTAATAATCTAAATTTACAGCTATTGATGATTTACAAAAGTATCTGAAATCTAAGAAGTGTCTACTAAAAGGATGGGATTTGGAACATCATATACAAGTTTTGCAATTTATGAAATTTCAAAGGAAGGGCTTAACAAAGCCATTTTGCAAGAAGCCAAGGATGGAAACGGTGGACCTTGTTGTAGCCATGAGTGAAAGGGGCCATAGGGTTGCATGTCAGATCCTACAAGATGAGAGAAGGTGGATTCACAGGCAGGCAATATTTCTAAGCAAATCTCATAAAGAAAGTCCAATTCTTTGCAAATTGAAGGAGGCGAGTACTTAGCTTACTATACAAGAATTTGTAGCTGTGGCTCAAGATACAGTAACATTATATCAGTTAGCCATAGCAACTGTATACTATTGGAAAACAGGAGAATTACCTGCCTCAGATGGACAGTATGGAATTTCTCAAAATACTCATCAATTCAATCAAGGGATACAGATACCTCCACCACTACCAGGTAGTGTTCAGAAAGTACTAGGAAGTCAGAATACAGAAAAGTAATTGCAGAAGCTTGGTTACAAGTACAGGGAGAGTGTAACCAGTATGGGTACTAGGTTATATTTCATGTTTTGTTTGATAGTATTGTTTGATATTTGTTATGTTTCAAAGGTATTACTGGATACTTTGAAGGTTTCATGTTTTGTTTGAAAGTATCATTTGATACTAATTATGTTTCAAAGCTATTCATTGATACTTTGAATATTTTATGTTTTATTTGATAGTATCATTTGATTCTGACTATCTTTCAAAGGTATCATTAGATACTTGGAAAGAGACTATGTTATCGCTCTTACGGGAGATGTGTAACATGTTCGGGCCGGGCCCTAGTCATGTGGTGGTACGATAGCAGCAGATGGCTTCTTGATCAAAAAGAGGCGAGTGCTGCTTACTAAAGCAGTCTTCGAACGGGGTATAATAGGAGATTAAAGAAGTAACCATTCAACCAAGTATATCAAGAATACTGTCTATCAAAGTCTGCTGTTTCCATCACAGAAATCAGCGGTCTTTAAATACCACATATCGCTTATCTCTAGTATGAGCGATATTCCAGAACATTGTGTGTATCAACCAATAGCAGACGAAACAATACAAGTATCAAGCGATACTGTAAAACCCAATATAAAATAACCTAGTACCCATACAGGTTACAAGCTGAGTGGGAACTTGTATTTAAGCACGGCTGATTCCGCGATGGAAACAGCAGACTTCGACTGACAGTATCTTTAACATACTTGGTTGAACAGTTACTTCTTGATCTCCTATTACGCTTCTTTGAGGACTCCTTTAGTCTACACAGCTCTCGCCTCTTGCCAAGCAAGCAGACCACCTGTTATTATTGTACTTAAAGCATGATTAGCACCCTAGATGTGAACACATTACAGAGGTACAAAAAGGGATCTATAAGGATGGGGATGAGCGATCATGTAACGTGTTCAGGCCAGGCCCTAGTCACGTAGCGGTAGAATAGGAGCAGATGGCTTGTGATCAACACGAAGCGAGCGCTGCTTGCTAAAGGAGGCTTCAAACGGGGTGTAATAGGAGATCAAAGAAGTAACCGTTCAACCAAGTATATTTAAAAATACTGTCTGTCAAAGTCTGCTGTTTCCATGGCGGGAATCAGTGGTCTTTAAATACAGCATATCGCTTATCTCCAGTATGAGCGATATTGCAAAACAAGGTGTGTATCCACTGATAGCACACGAAACAATACAAGTATCAAACGATACTGTAAAATCAAACATAAAACAATGTCTGTATCAACCGATAGCACATGAAACAATACAAGTATCAAAGGATACTGTGAAACCAAACATAAAACAATGTGTGTATCAACCGATAGCACACGAAACAATACAAGTATCAAACGATACTGTAAAATCAAACATAAAACAATGTCTGTATCAACCGATAGCACATGAAACAATACAAGTATCAAAGGATACTGTGAAACCAAACATAAAACAATGTGTGTATCAACCGATAGCACACGAAACAATACCAGTATCAAACGATACTGTGAAACCAAACATAAAACAAGGTGTGCATCAACCGATAGCACACGAAATGATACAGTAAATAACCTAGTACCCGTACCGGTTACACTCCCATAATAAAATAACACTTTCACTAAATAAAGCAATCCAAGGAAATCCTAATAGCCGGTAACTCCGCTATTCCCCTGAAAGTCCGCTTAGGACCCATCCTCATCGTCATCGCTATCGTGCAACAATCTCAAGTCGTTCTGCAACATCCACTCTGCCCCTTCCAACCATCTTTCCAAACACTCCCCACATGGCACTCCATGCACAAAGCAACCAGACATCCAGTAATATGGCAGGTCCACAAAGTTTCGCACTATCCGGTCCTCCCATTCCTCTGTCTCGACATCCATTCGTCCGCAATCTTCGCAGTGATCGATATAGAAAATCTTCCAGTATGCGTCTTCTGGAATAATTTCTCGGTAAAGTAGGTATCCCAAAATTAGGTCTTGTCCCTTTATGCGGACTTCTGCATAGGTTGACATTTTTGTGTAAAAATAAGTTCATAATAAGGTGAAGGTTTAGTAAGAGGGTAAGGTTTTGGAGGTCTGGTAGTGTGATCTGTTTTCTTCGGCGGTTTTAGGGGGCTGGTGGCCGGTATTTATGTTTCAGTGCTGACCTCACTTAGTTGGTGGCCTCGCTTAGGTGTTGGCCTCGCTTAGGTTGTTTAGGAAAAAAGGGGTTGCTTAATTTCGGTTTCTTCCGTTTCTATGCAACCATGACATTTTTCTGTACTTAGGTAGGATCCGCTACGGAAGTGGAAAATATCTGGTACTGTTCCTCCTCACATTTGTCCTGTCCATTCTGTTGTTATTTCAAAGCATTTGTTGCAGATGTGTATGAATAGTCCATGTGTAAGGTATCGTCTAGGGATAATATCATGGTTCACCAACAGTCCGATTAGCTCATAGCGCAGTCTCCCAGGTACTTGCTCATAGTTTGACATCGTAAGGCAGTTGCATGGAGTGTTTTTTCCTTTCGCTATTCCCAGTACTCCGCCTCGGCCAGCCGGGCTAGGTATGCTGCTTCAACCTCCCTGACCCGATTTTCATCTTTGCTGCTTTCGAAATCGCTCTCGAAATGGGCTGACCAAAATCCGTCCTGTATCACTTGGTCCGTGTCCCGGCGCAGGGGTTGGATTTCTGGTAGAGTTGGGCTCCATGCTACCGTTACATGGTTTATCGTAGGGCACAGCTCGGCCTCCGGTTTGTTGTCTTCCCACTATTTATTAACCGCTTTCATCGCATTTTCCTATCCCTCAACGGGTTCCCAGCTATTTTCTGTTTCCGGGTACCACACCCATTTCACTAGGAATTAGTCGCGGTCATATCGTCTTCTGTGGTCCCGCATAGTTTCCACTTCCAATTCCGGTTTCTCGTTTACCACAATTGGGGGTGGTTTTGTGTGGCTCCTGGCAGGGAAGGAAACATCATCGTTCAGGTGGTATCTTTTCACGCTGGATGCATGAAATGTTCCTTTTCGGTTTCTGTACATTCTGCCATCCATTTCTACCATGTAATTTTGGGTATGCTCATCGTAACCGATTATCTTGAATGGTCCACCCCAGCGCGGTTGCAATTTCTTGCTATGTCCTGATTCTGTTGCGAATAAGCTTCCATATACCAGTAACAGATTACACTTTTCTATCGGTGTATAGGGTTTGGATTGTTTTGCTGCCGTTCTCGTGCTTCTAAATCATGCCATTTTAATCGCATTGAATGCCGAGTTCCGGATTGCTTGGTGACTATTTAGTAATTCGTCGGCAGCCAGTACTGTGGAGTTCTTGAAGTTCGCTAGGGGTAGTAGTAGGTAATTCTTTCTGAAAATGGAATTATACGGTGACATACCGAGAGTTTCTGACCATCCCACATTCAGGTATGCTGCCGTCTCTGGTATGGCATCAAACCAATTGTTTTGTCTGGCGTTGACTAGGTTTCGGAGAGCCGTCTTCAATTCTCAAATTTTTCTTTCGACTTGTCCATTCGTCTGATGATGGCCTGGTGCCCTCTTGATATGTTTAATGCCTAACGATCGACACTGTTGTCTCCATACCTGTGACTCAAACCTTGGGTCTGCATCGCTTACTATAGATGTTGGGTAGCCATGGGGTATAAATATTTTGTTGCCTAGTACTTCGCAGGTTGTTATTGCTGTTACTTGCTTGGTTGTAGGAATAAGCCACGTGAATCGTGAAAATCTATCGATTGCAACTAGCATCGTGTTGTATCCCCATGAATTGTGGAAGGGTACCGCAAAATCAATGGCTATTGATTCGAAAATTTCTGATGGCAGGGTAATTGTTTGTGCCTTTCCTTCTGGCAATTTTGTAGGCTCCTTATTCACCTGGCATGTGTGGCACTAGGATAAAAACGCTCTAAAGTCTTTCTGCATTTCAGGCCAAAATAGGTACTCCATTGCGTACTGTAAGTTTCGTTCAACACTGTGGTGGCCTTTGTTGTGGATTCCACTGAGGACATATTCTCTTAATGTCGTATTTCCATATGGGGGGCCTTTCGGGATATACCGGCAGTCTTCTCAGTATCTGGTTTTTGCGTATAGTATTCCGTTTGCAACCTTGTAAGAGGACAAGTCCCCTGAGGAGTCCATATTCTCATTTACCTTCTTCCAAATTGGTTCTATCCAGTATGCTACTACCATGTGTGCTCGGAACATTCCAATCATTTCATTGACTGTCTGTTAGGTGTCGCGTTCGTATTGTATCTTGCTGCCTTTGGTTGTCTCAGGCAGGTCATCTTCCTCGTTGTCTTCTAAGGCATCGTAAAGTCCGCGCCGGTATTCTGTCATTGTCACGGGCATTACTGAGACCATTGTCTCATTGGTAAGGCTTTCTAGCCATTCCGCTCACCTAATCGGTGTTGGGCTATCAGGTCCTGGCATTCGGAATGCCGCCATTGTCTCGGTTGTAACGTTTTCTATTGGTTCTGGCTCCGGCATCTGGAATGCCGGGGCTTCCGGGTTTAGCAGTGCCAGGATTGCATAAGACCTGGGCGTTGGCTGGGCATGGGTGGATGGCCATTCTCCTGCACTAATTGGTCTTCCCCCGGTGGTTTGTTTCCATTTCCAGTCATTGATTTCGGGAGACTCCGGAGGGCTCAGGTCGATTTCGGTACTTGGGGGGCTCGGTCCTTCACCAAGGGGGTAAGGGGTCGATTTTCCCCGTAGGCTAGGATGCTTGTTCGTGAATTTGATCTCGTTTTGTTGATATGGGCAATGATCCACGTAACAGTGTGAGTAGTGTAGGGTGCCATGTTGGAGTTCTTCTTGTGGCGTACTTCGCAGAGTATACTGGTCACCCCAATTGTTTCCTGCAGTGATTGAGTAGGGGCTTTCGGGGTGTACAGGGGCCTCGTTGGGGTACTCAGTATAGGGGAAGGGAGGGGAAGTAGGGGAGAACTCATGCATGGGCTCCATTGTGTTTGATTCTTGTTCGTAGACCGTGTTATCCAAGATGGTATCTGATTCCTTCGTATAATCCTAGACATAGAGTGGATTTAAGTCTGATTCTTTCTCGTATATCCGGGAAAGGGCATCAGCTAAATAGTTCGTCCTTCCTGGTGCATAGACTATTTTTGCGTCGTATTTTCCCAAGACACTTAGCCATCCCACCTGCTTCCTGCTAGGGTTCTTTGCCATTCGCAGGTGTGTTAAGGGTTGGTGGTCTGTGACTATCGTGCAGGAGTTTCCTATTAGTATATTGTGGAACCCATTAAGCGCTTCCACTATTGCTAAGGCCTCTTTATCGGTGGTCCCATTGTTCCTTTGAGCGTTGGTGAACTTTCTGCTGTGTAATGCGGCTGGTCGTGCCGTCTCATAAGTGGATCCTCGTCCCACCCATGCTCCAACTCCTAAATCTGAGGCGTCCGTAACCAACCAAATTGGTTGCTTGCTTCGTATCTCTATTGGTCGCATGACTTGGTGATCGAGTATTCGCTTTCAGACCATCTCGAATGCGGTCTGGTGGGTTGTTGTCCATACGAATTCGGCGTTCCCCGTTAACTCGGTTAACGGTGTGGTCAGTGTTGCATAGTGTGGGAGAAACTGGGCCACATAATTTATTATTCATAGGAATCGTTGCAATTCCTTCTCGGTTTTTGGTGTTTCCCATCCTGCAATGGATAATATTTTCTGGGGGGAGGCATGGATTCCTTCGTTGTGCACTATGTGTCCCAATACTTCCAGCTTATCTGCAAACAGTACTGACTTCTTTTTGCTTGCAAAGAATTTTGCCTTCCTGAGTCAATCACAAACTTGGCATATGTGTTTATAGTGTTATTATGATGTGTCTGAAAATATGAGGATATCATCAATGTATACCCATACAAAGTGATGTGGATATTCGCTTAGGAGGTCCTCCATTATTTGCATAAATTTTACTGGTGCATTCATATCTCCTGGGAGCATTACTTGGCTCACAAATCCTCCGAATGGGGTTTTGAATAAGTTGAATTTAACACTGTCCTTGTCCACCCGTGTTTGGAAATATGCGTCGCTTAGGTCTGTCTTACTCCTGAATTTCGCTTGCCCTATTTGGTTAAGGATCTGTTGTTGGTTTGGAATCGATGGACTATCCATGAACGTATTATCGTTTCTTACCTTCAGGTCTACAAGGGGGCAGATCCTTCCATCTGATTTGGGTTGTACAAACATAGGCGCTGCTCCGGGAACCTCCTGTCGTACAATTATTCCACTTTGTAATTTCTCGTTTATCCAGTTCATACGTTTTTCCTTGTAGGGTTCTGGGAATGAGTATGTTGGTTGATTTCGTAGGTCGGTTGGATCCTTTAGCTGAATGTGGTGGCTAATCTTATGCACTGGGGGTAGCGTTTCAGGGACCTTGTCTTGGAATACATCCTTGTATTCTTCCAAAAATGTTGTTGCCTTGGTATCTGACACAGTGGCTCGGATTTCCCCGCTTATAGGTTTGCATAGTACCCGTAATCTGTCATCGAGGGATTCCACTGCTGTGTCTCTACAGCTGATAAGAGCATTATGTCTTTTCAGGAAGGGCATTCCAATCAGGGCGTCGTACTTCGCCAAGTTCCCCACCAACATCTCCTGATTTGTCCATTTCTTTTTCCCAATTCCTACGGTCAGCCCTCATCTCTTGTGGCTTGAGGAGCGGGATCCTTTCATAGCCATATTGACTGTTGTTGGTTGGGGTAGAGGCTCCGTTGGGATGCCATGGGTGGAGATAAAGGTGGCGCTAATTATGTCGCAGCTAATTGTTCCCACGTCAAATAGTACCTTTGCTGGGTGGCCTTCTATATAAATCGTTCCTTCAAGAGCATCACGGGATCTGATTGCCCGTGTCGGTTGTGATCACAGGCTTTCCATTTCCACTGAGTTAATTTCCACCTTGTCATATTCGGTTGCTGCCATGTGGTTTGTGCTAGCTTCCCGCTTAGTGGCCTTTCCTTTTCCTTTTTTGGAATAGCAATCCTTTGCGTAGTGCCTCTTTTTCCCGCATTCGAAACACGTGCCTTCCTCGCGTTGTTTCTGCTTCTTATCTTTCTTGTCCTTTGGGTCCTTGCAGTATTGTTTATCCTCTTTCGTGTTATCCTGCGACGATGATCCTTTGCTATTCTTTTGTTGTGGTATATGGGTTCGGTACACTCCTGTCTCATACAGGATAGCGTCCTTCCGTTCAGCCCGCTTGACTATCTTCTCAAAAGAATCACCATCCTCCTCCATGGGTTCTACCGCCTGGCATAGTCTAGGATGCATTGCTTCATACAATCTGTGTCGCAGCGTATACTGAGACACTGTTGCAGTAGGCAATCGTCCATGGTACATTAAGAGATCCATCGCGACAAGGGTTATTCTTTCTGTTTTGCCATTTCGTACTTGCTGGATATCCTTGAACCCTTTGTATAGTTCTTCCATGTTTCATGAGGATTGGAATCCTTCTCTCAAGTACTTTATCAGGGTCGTTCCGCGGATTTTTTCCCCACTCTCATAGTGGTTAATTGCTGGGTGGTATGCTTCCTCTGCCTTTCCGGTACAGAAGCTTCTAATGTACGCTCTCCTTCCTTCCTTGGTTTTGTCTACTCTATGTAGGGTAAGGTATTGCGAAGTTGTTATGACCCAGCGGTCAAATACTTCAGGTTTTAGGTCGTCCTTTTCGCCCGAGAACAAGGATGGCAATGGAAGTTTGATTTTAGGTCCTGTTCCCCTGGGCCGGGCGGCCCGGCGGATTCACCTTCAGACATAACGTGTTTGGATTCTTTGTTACTGGAGCTGTTGTTTGAGGAGGTTTCTGGAGAGTTGCTAGGCTTATCGTCTGGTGGCTGCCTTTCTACCCAGTGATCCGATCCTTCTTCTTCGCTTTCTTCCTTCTTAGGTGTCCCAATACGTATGCTGTCTTTCTTTGGTGGTTGCCCCAGTCCCTTTTCTTTACTGGGGCTGAGGGGAAATTGCCCAGGTAGTGTGTTTGCTGCCTTTGCTAATTCTTCCGTTGCCTCGCGAAAGGTCTGCTTGGCCAAGGCTCACGCTAATTGTTGTTCTGCGTCGTCGATCGAAAAATCGCTCTTTGGCCCTTTCCGTTTCTTAGGTTGCCTTTTCTTGGTCAGGCCTTCTCGTGGGACCTGCTTCCCACCCTGAGTCTCTAAGGACTCAATCGTGTCGTTTGGCAGAGCCGAACTTGTCGTGGTTCTGCTGCTCCCCGATGCTAGCTTCGCTTATTGGACTTTTCGTAGGTTGATCAGACCAGGTCCATGCAGGTTTCTTAACCACTTGCTGCGGTTAAAAAAATTTAACGTGTTCGGGCCAGGCCCTAGTCACGTAGCGGTACGATAGGAGCAGATGGCTTGTGATTAATAGCAAGCGAGCACTACTTGCTAAAGGAGGATTCAAACGGGGCATAATAGGAGATCAAAGAAGTAACCATTCAACCATGTATATTTAAGAATACTGTCTGTCGAAGTCTGCTGTTTCCATCGCGGGAATCAGCAGTCTTTAAATACAGCATATCGCTTGTCTCCAGTATGAGCGATATTGCAAAACATTGTGTGTATCAACCGATAGCACACGAAACAATACAAGTATCAAA
>PYWC01000015.1:356412-390001 GCA_003182015.1 Tuber magnatum
GGGCGTAGCCATGTACCTAAATACTTGTGTCCACTAAGTCTGCTCATCTCGGAGCCCGGGCCATCGGGTCTCCGTAGGTCAAGTACTCACTTGCCTGCCGGTTCCTACCAGTTCGCCTCCGGGCTACCTGTATGGGTGTAGGTTCCGGCTGCCATAGCTCACGTATGCTGGGTCGTTACAGATGTGGTTCAACATCGGCAGAAGAACTTTCTACCAGTATTGGAGAGATTGAACCCCTTTAAGGTACGACGGGAGCTGGATTTTGGGGGAAACCCATATCTAATCTTTCCAGAAAACACATCCTGCAATCAAAGATCTATAATATTGGTAACACATAATGAGTCAACTTTTGACTCAAAATGACGGTAGGTACTTATTACATACAAGGTGAACAGGTATCGCAGAATGGGCATGCCACATAGTTGTTGGCTGAAGGTTGCATGTTCGATCCCAGGGTCTGTCACAGTATTTGGGGAATGAGTTAACCTTTACCAATACAACACGCGCACAAAACCCTCATTTACGCTACGACCGCGGGGTGTTGACCAAGCTCTCAAGAGAAGACCCTCAGCTATCCTAACAAGATTGAATAGACTAAATCACTTGGTAGGCTGTGGAGATAAATGCAGGCAAAGATCCCTCAGCTGTGCCAATGGATGGATGCCAACCAGGGGGACGTCGGCTACTCTAGTAGGAGTCCCCGGCTGGTCTGCAGGCTGTATGACCAAATTTCAAGTCCTTTGGCCAAGGAATGTAGAGGAAATTCCTGTCGCGAGGGTGACGCCCAAGAGGTGATTGTTCATTCACGCCCAGAGGCATGATAAGCTAGACTCCAATTATGGCCTACTGTATGGAAGATTAACCCTAAGCTTAATGAGGTCTAAACACCATTGGCACGATAAGACAGGAGTATGCCTCCTGCCAGTCGATACAGATGGATAAGGAATCTGCCTGCATTAATAGGTCTGTCATCGGGGCTGATCACTTTGTATGCAGAGATAGCACTAGTAGCTGCGTGCTATAGGAGAAGTGTTTGATTAACTATGATTTGAGTGAACACTGTGAGAAGAGTGATGGAAGAGCCTTTCAACTGTTTGAAGAAGTCAGAGTCAAGCGGGGTAACAGTTTTCTGGGTCTACGAAGTTTGAACAGGGAAAAGTAGGAGGAATGGATAGGCCGCAAACACCCAGGGGTGAAACACAAATATTGAAGTGCCTCCTACGCTTTAGAAACGTCATCAGCGATAAAGAAGTGTAACGACCTAGCATACATGAGCTATGGCAGACGGAACCTATACCCATACAGGGAGCCAGGAGGCGAACTGGTAGGAACCGGTAGGCAAGTAAGTACTTGACCTATGGGGACCCGATGGCCCGGGCTCCGAGAATGAACGGAATTGGCTGGTCAGGGACTTAGATACCTGGATACACCCGGGAGCAGCGTCAGCGTACTTAGGGACGTCTGAAGGGGCAGTTGCTCAGCTTGGCCGGGTAACTGGAGTAAGGTCAGAAGCGTCTATCTTGACCATTGGGATAGACAGGGTAACAGGGAAAGGTTATCTTGTCCACCGGACAGATTACACTACCCTCAGGATCAGGTTACCCTGCCAGGGGCGTGGGTTACCCTGCTCAAGGGCCTGAGTTACTCTACCTTTCAATACGAAGTTCCGCGGGGAGTTTGGGAAAAATGACCAGAATGTTTGCCACGCAAAGCCATGCATGATACTAGAATCTGGGGTTCCGAGGTGTGCTATTGGGCGAGCTACGTAGCTTCGAGGAAGCTGTAAATTGGAGACATTATTCCTATCATACCCCTCCGGCCACGTCTTGAGGCCCGGACGTCATGGGCCAATGGTTGTATAGTTGTGTGCAGTCTAGCAAAGAGGAATCTTTGGAGACATGATTGCAACACCGGATACGTCGCTGCCGTTCGGTCGACCGCAGGCTGTTCGCAGGATATGTGAGGGGGCATAGCGTAAAGGATGGAGTACCTCCTCCAAGTCGTTCGGAGTAAAACGGACCAAAACTGATGGAGTTAACGGGTGTTAACCATGGGGGTCCTGAAGGGAGTCCCGGGTGGTGCCGGGGCGACCGGGAGAGTTTTACACCTACCAAGCCTGAATGTGCTCCCAACACTGTAGGCTCCGAAAGGGAAGTGCAGAGACACTAAAAGCATGATTCCTACCAAAGGTAAGGTAGATCCGAGGTAGTGGTCATGGGTAGCGCCCATTGGATCACTACCGGACTACGGTGCCCTGCAGAAGACACCGGAAGCCTGCGACCTGTAAACAGTAAATAGACAAACCGCTCCCAGTAGCCTCCCGAGTCAAGTAGGGATCAATGCATATGGGAAGGGTGTTATATAGAGCCTAGTTCCTGAGGTGCCTTGACTGTTAGCCACTGGCAAGACACCGATGCGCAGAAGCTTTCACTGAGGCGCGCAAAATGGAAATGCACCTCAGAAACGATAACCGCATAAGGAGAACGCTGACTAGAGTGTGTCGACACATGCATGCCCGAAGGGTGTGCCAGGAGATGTGTCGGACCACTCTTAGCGGAGAAGGGTGTACGCGAATGGTTGGAGTAAACTGATGGGGGGGTTTCTGGTATAAGATGAAACTACCTGAAAGTCTATGCGAGAACTCTCCTACTCCAACAATCAATCCTCTCCAGACCTTAATTGAGTGAAGCGTCAGGCTTAACGATATTAAGTTTTGCCGTTTACTTTACTCTTACCTCTGTCTGAACTTTTGGCGATAAGTCTGGAGTTGTTCGGTGCTGTCGCAACCTTGGGATCTGGCTTCATAGGGGTGCCCCTGTTATAGTGTATCATTAACTGAGCTTCTCGCTTAACGCCACTCCTGATTAATTGTTTCCGACCTTTCGCACTGACCTTGCGTGAATACTGGTAACCTTGTCTAGAACAAGTAGCCCAGGGTGGAAAGCGCAATCGCTAGTACTGAACTTCGAACCAGAATGGAATCCAACTTGGATTTAGACCTTAACTTTGACGAGAACACCGCCAACACGTTTCGTGTGCCGGTTTTTGCAGATGTTCGCGTTATCGACTATGACAGCCACCAGCTGCTCTTGGAGGCCGCTCCTATTCCGTTAGCTACTGAATGTCTTGACCTCCTGATTACAGACCCTTGCGCCACAGCGCTCTCGTTTTTCCAAGACCCTACCCTAGTTCACAACATGGTCCCTCCCCCGCCGCACGGAGTTCCCTTTAGCGAGTTCTCCCGTGAATTCGTCGAACCTTACATCGTCCCGGAAGTAGCCAAGTCGATTGTGAAAGCGAAGTGGGAACTGAATAACTGGAACAACCAGTAACAGCAGGTGTTCCGAACACAGATCACTATGGCAGCGGTGGAATGGATGAAGGTGCAGCAGGAGGTATACCTGCGGACGATAAGGGATCAGCAGGCATTGAAGACGTGGATGGCAGCCTTGGAAAAGGCTTTTGAGGGAAGGTATAGTATTGATGCTGGGAATGATGTACTGATGTTAGAGGCCGTGCCCCCACTCCCGCTGGTCCATACCAAGCCCGAGAATTTCGGCATGGAGTTGGCCATGAGAGCCTGAGACGACGAGTGGAGTGCGTACTTGAGCCCAATCGGTATACGGATGTTGGAAAGCCTGAAAGGTGAGGGCTACAGTAATACATCCTCCTTATCAAGAGCATCTACAGGCTCCCTGTCGGTCCCCCCCTCAATTGCCCGCAGTAGGCAGGGCAGCCCAACGGTCAGGCAAACTGATGGATGTCGAGTAAGGAAAAGGATGTCCAAACCAGAGGGTATCACGGCACCAGATACACCTGACCCTACTCCTCGTCCGACTCCCACTCCAAACATTTCCCCTGCGACACCTTCAGTTGCAACTCCCGTACCTCCCATCGCCCCCCAAGACCCACAACTCCACCAGTTTCGTTGCCCGCTCCAGATACCTTCCCTGCCACAGCATTCCCACCAGCAGTACCGGCGACCCCAGGGTTCCGGCCACTGTGCGCAGCGTCACCTGGATTCTGCGAACAGGTAAGACACCAGGAGGGGTAAACACCCATGACTCCGTCACGAGTGACTCCAATCCCAGGTCCTGGGATGCCTGCTCGCTCCGTTCCTTAGGCACCGGTTGTCCCCACCACACCCTCGAAGCCAAGTCTTCCCACCGGTCTCCCCACCATCACAAGTGGCGATTCAGACAGCCCAGACGAGTTCTGTCTATCGGGCTGTAAGTCGGAAGAAACCCGGATAGGGTGGATTCATTACCACTCCTATGGGTGTAGGAAGGGACCACGGATCCCGGTGAGGCATAGAAGAAGGCAGAAGGAAGGAGAGGGACGACTAACATGTAGGTACTGTGGATTATGGAGGCACGCTGGCCCCCCAATGCAACCCTTGGGTTGTCCTGAGTTGCTGTCTTTTCTGCGGATAACACAGAGGGCGCCCAACCCAACTCCTCAGAGTGGGCAACGCCTTGTTCCAGCACCGGCATCAGGACCATCAGGGGCTAACGCCCCGGAGGATGGTAACCAGGATGGCCAGGGGGAACGGTTTGATGGGTACGATAGATATCAGGAATGCCAAGGCGTGAACACCGGAGGTGGTGGAGAGGGAAATGCCCCGCCTGGAGGTGGTACGGCAGGAGCAGGTGGAGATCCAGGGGACTCTGACTACGACAGCTCGGATGATGATGACGATGGAGATTCTCTCCCTGATTTGACCCCCTTCCTTGGTGCTCGCAAGGATGACTGGAGCAATTAGAAGAAATGATGGTGGGATCGCTGGGCCAAGCGGCTGGCAAGAGCCCTGAAGGGTACTGGTTCGGCTTCTAAGCCAACACCAAGACACGGGCAGAAGAAGCCGGAGAAGCTGAGTGGTATCCCTCCATTCAAGGGCAAAGTTACAGAACTCGCGAGCTTCCAGACGTTGGTAGCGGTCAAATTTGAATACTTTACGGATTGCAAGTTAACCGAGATGGATAAGGTAAACTTGGTGTTCTCTCTTCTTGCAGACACCGCCCGGGCATGGTATCTGGGGTTGCATGGGCATATTAACAAGGAAGCCGCCAAGTGCACTGGCATCCCTGTCCAAGATAGCAACCCCATACGGACATGGAAAGGGTTCCGAGAATGGCTGGAACAAAGTTTTGGCGGAGACCAGGCCAAGCAAGATCGATCCCTTCTCGAGTGGTGAGACCTTGTGATGAAGCCCCATCACATCGATGAGTACCTGGATAAGATAATTGATTATATGTATAAGCTTAGCTATACGGATCCAGTACAGGTGCGAGACAAGGTTCGATCAGGCATCACACAAGAGGTTCGGAATGCGTGGGCACTTAAGGAGCCCCATCCGACCGCTCTGAATGAGTACCTTGATCTTCTCCGGAAGGTTGGGCACACACTGGAGGACAACAACCGGTTCAGTAACCATGTCATCCACCTAGCCCCCGATCCCAACCCGCTATGATGAAGCAGGATAGACCCTCGACATCAGGCAGGTTCAAGAAGAAGGAGAAAGGTACGGGCAGACCAAATCAGAGGTCTGCCAAACCTGCTAATTTCAATGTGGGGAAACAGGCAAAGCCGGCGACTTCTGGGTATGCAATGGCGCATAAGAAAATCCTGTCGACTTTGACCGAACGTCGGAGAAAGGACAACCAGTGCACCAAGTGAGGACAAAGTGGTCACTTCTGGAGGAAGTGTACCGCCACGTCCCCAGTCATTAATTCATCCAAACAGACTTGCAGGTTGAAACGGTCAGCCCCGGTAAGCAAGCCCCCAGGGACAGACAAGCGGCTGAAGCGCATTGAAGCGCCACCTCTGGCTTCCTCGTCAAAGATACTTGAAGTCCGCCAGGCATCACCTCAGATCATGGAGGTTGATACGGATGGATCGGAAGAGGTAAGAACCCATTCTGTTTAAGATGTAACCTCATTAACCCATAGCCATAGACCCCTGAGGGATAGATGGATATGAGCCATGGAAGTGGCTTCGGAGATGGGTAAGTACCCTTCTACCGCATAGATGACCCTGATACTGACTACACCCAGGTGGTGTGGACAGGCAGATGTTGCGGGCCGTGCGCGGTGGACTGGGCTATCTCTCCTTTGTTGGGTTTCTGGTTATTTCCTTTGTTCTAGTTATACGTATTTCTTTCAGGATTTCCTTAGGTGGATGGGTAAGTCATAGGATATTATTTTGGTTGAGGCTGAGTGAGGTCCTGCTCGAGGAGACGCTCGACATTGGGGAAGCAAGGCTGCTTCACCCGGAACCGGTCTGACAGCGGACTTCTACCCACCTTGGGAAAAAATGGTTATGTTTAGTATAAGCGGAATTAGTTCAGGCTGAACTTGATCAAATAAATGATGCTATTTCCCAGTTTACCTGAGGAGGGTTCAGTACCCAAAATCATGTGCCATGATAGTAAACACCCTAGCTATTGATGAAAAGACGAATCCCAATCCCTTAACATTTACCGACCCATTGTGGCTCCACTTGTGTCGAAAGGCAAGAGACTAAAAGGTATTACTAAGCCAAGATGACTAAGTCACCAAGACAAGTGAAGAGGCAGAAGCGTGACAACTGGCCTCGTCATACTAAGTCTATCCACCTATGGGTTAAGTTAGACTGGAAGATTGGTGCTAGACAGGTTAGCGCGGAGGCGCTCCTGCTGCTCAATAGTAGAGCTACTGGGCTGGTGCTTAGTAGCCGATGGGTTAAGAAGACTCAGGCACCATGTGTACGATGAAAGGTACACGTGCCGATAAGCGATGCTAGCGGTAATCACGTTCCTGGGTCAGGTCTACACTATACCAAGTCATTAGAGATGTGGATAGGTCACCACCACAATGAGATGCGCTTTGAAGTCACAGACATGCCCAACACCAAGGTGGATGGGTACCTACCTATGTCTTGGTTGAAAGACCATAACCCTGACATAGATTGGAAGACTGGATCACTAACCTGGCACTCAGATTTCTGCAAGGTTAACTGCCTGGCAGAGCAGGGGCGGTTAGTGTTCATGACTGATGAAGAGTTACTAGACGAAGACCCTAGTAATGTGTACCTATTGGGAATTGTGCAATTCTCCGATGAGGAAGGTACTGACATTACGGTTAAGATACTCTGCGAGTATAAGGACTATGGGGATACCTTCAGTCAAGAACGGATTGAGGCGTTACCGGAGCACTCAAAGTAGGACCATACGATCGAGTTGCAACCCGGAACTCAACCTCCATTTGGGCCTATCTCTCCGTTATCGGAAAAGGAGCTTAAGGCACTCCGGGAATACATCAATGACATGCTGCGAACGGGAAAGCTATGGTGATCCAGTTCCTCAGCAGCAGCCTCTACCCTCTTCGTGCGAAAACCAGATGGTACATTAAGACTGGTAATAGATCACCGAGAGCTGAACGAAATCACTGTAAAGGGCAAGTATCCTCTACCGTTGATGAACGAACTGTGAGATAGGTTAGGAAAAGCTGTTGTGTTCACCAAGTTGGACTTAAAGAACAGCTACTACCCTCTGAGGATGGCAGAAGGTGAGGAATGGAAGATGGCCTTCCATTGCAGATATGGACTGTATAAATACACGGTCATGCTGTATGGGTTGTATAATGCCCTGGCCACTTTCCAAAGTATGATAAATGAGGTCTTTCGGGATATCATGGACGAAGGAGTGATCGCGTACATGGATGACATCCTGATCTACTCTGAAACTAGGGAAGAGGACATCGCAATGGTGAGGCGTGTGATGGAGAAATTGCGGAAAGCTAGACTATGTATAAGCATGAAGAAGTCCAGTCTCCACCAACGGGAGGTTGAATTCCGCGGATACACGATCTCCATTAGGGGGATCTCTATGTTGTCGGAGAAGGTGCAGACAATCAGGCATTGGGCACCTCCGACATGCGTCGTTGACATTCAAAGCTTTATGGGCTTTGCCAACTTCTATTGTCAGTTCATAGAAGGGTTCAGCAAGACAGCGAAACCTCTAGCGGACTTGCCAAAGAAGGGTGTCCGATGGGAATAGACACCTGCTTGTGAGCAGGCCATCAACGATTTGAAGGAAGCGTTCATGTCCAAACCTATCCTAGCACATTTTGACCCTGAACGGCCAACCCGGCTTGAAACCGACGCTAGAGACTTTGCATTAGGAGCCATACTCTCCCAGTTCTGTGAAGATGAGAGATGGCATCCAGTAGCCTACCATAGTAGGAAGTTTCACCCAGCGGAGATTAATTATGATGTCCATGACAAGGAAATGACAGCCATCGTGGCGGCGTTCAAAGAATGGGACCATTTGCTACGCGCGGTAACAGACCAGTTGGTGATCTATATAGATCATAAGAATTTAGAGTACTTCAATAGTACCAAGGTCCATAACTGAAGGCAGCACCGCTGGGCGGAGTTCCTGCAATGGTTTAACTGCAAGGTAGTTTACCGAGAAGGACGGTTGAATGAGAAGGCAGATGCTTTCTCGCGGCGTAGGGACTACCGCCCTGAAGGGGGAGTGATTTTCCGGCACAGTTGTTTTTTCACCCCAGACAGTTGATCGGGAGCCAGGAATGGGACATCTTGCAACCACAAGTGTTGCGGGTGTGACAAGGATTTCGGCTCCAGTCTTCCTTTTTGGATCAATTGCGGCTAGCGATAACTGAAGACCAGGAGTACTTAAGAATCCTGAAGGCAACAGCTGCCGGTGACAAAGTGGTCGACCGACATTTCACGACAGAAAAGGGCTTACTCTTGTACAAGAACAGGTGGTACGTTCCCCAGGGTCAGAATCTGTAGCAGACAATCATGAAGGCAAAACGTGACTCGCGAATCAAGGGACACTTCCGGACTTACAAGACCATTGGCAGGGTGAGGTCTAACTTCTATTGGCCTAAGATGGATGAGCACATCACGGACTACGTGCGGACAGGTGATGCGTGCCAAAGAAATAAATCCATCAGGCACAAAAAGTGCGGGCTGCTGGAACCTATTGATGTTCTTATGCGGCCCTGGACAGCGATTTCAATGGATTTCCTTGTAGTGCTGCCAGAGTCCGAAGGGTATACCAAGATCTGGGTCATAGTGGACAGATTCTCGAAAATGGCCCATTTCATACCCCTGGCCACGGAGGTACCTATCAAGGAGCTTGCCTTGATATTCCAGAAGGAAGTTTGGCGCCTTCATGGACTCCCAGAGTCAATGATCTCCGACTGGGATAGCCGATTCACATCCAAGTTCTGGATGAGTCTAATGAACTTGATGAAAGTGAAACAAAAAGTTTCAACTGCATTCCACCCTGAGACTGATGGGCAGACCAAGAGGGTTAATCAGACACTGGAGCAGTACTTGCGTAGTTACTGTTCCTACCAGCAAGATGATTGGGTTTTGCTGTTAACCCTTGCGGAGTATGCGTACAACACCTCGACATTAGAATCCACCAGGTTGTCACCTTTTGAGATCAACTATGGGTTCAACCCAAGGACAAACTGGTCAGGTATCGTGTCTGATAACCAAGGAATACACCCTAGTAGTGAGCTCTTGGTTAAGGAATGGGAAGGAACCTGGGCAGAAATTCGAGAAACGATCCAACGGGCACAGGCAAGGCAACGGAAATGGCATGACCAGAAAAGGTTGCCATGACCGGTCTATGTTACCCTGGAGGATTTGGCTACTGGGCGGGCAAAAAAGGCGGACCGCGTGATGTTGAACGGAAAAAACATCTGCACGAAGCGTCCAATGGAGAGACTGGACCACCGGATGTTGTAGCCTTTCGCGGTCAAATGTCGGGTGGGTAACTGGGCCTACAAACTCCAACTGCCCACTAGATAGAGCATCTACCCGCTTTTCAATGTCATGTTGCTCGAACCCTATGGTGAGGATCCGGAAGCAGGTAGGGTAAAGGAAGCCCCTACCCCGGACCTTGTAGACAAGGAGCCCAGTTACGTTATCCAAGCTGTTGTGTACAGCCGATGGTACGGAGGAGCGAAGGCGAAGTTTCCATTGCGCTTTGCCCAGTACCTGGTTTCATGGGAAGGCTACGGGGCTGAGAAGAACTCATGGGAGCCCTATGGGATGCTAGAAGGGACAGGCTTATAGGCCATAGGGGATTGCCACCAGAGATATCCGTCCAAGCCCAGGGAACATAGTGTCTTGGGGGAAGCGACTCGTAGAAATAAGAGGCGACGCTAATGGTGCGGGACGGACTGTAGGGAAGAGGGGAGTGATGTAACGACCCGGCATACATGGGCTATGGCAGACAGAACCTATACCCATACAGGGAGCTAGGAGGCGAACTGGTAGGAACCGGCAGGCAAGGAAGTACTTGACCTATGGGGACCTAATGGCCCGGGCTCCGAGAATGAACAGAATTGGCTGGTCAGGGACTTCGGTACCTGCATACACCTGGGAGCGGTGTCAGCATACTTAGGGACGTCTGAAGGGGCAGTTGCTCAGCTAGGCCGGGTAACTGGAGAAAGGTCAGAAACGTCTATCTCTGGCAACGGGATAGACAGGGTAAGAGGAAAAAGTTATCTTGTCCACCGGACAGGTTACACAACCCTCAGGATCAGGTTACCCTGCCCAAGGGCCTGAGTTACCCTACCTTTCAATACGAAGTCCTACGGGAGTTCGGGAAAAATGACCAGAATGTTTGTCACATGCAGACATGCATGATACTGGAATCTGGGGTTCTGGGGGATGCTATTGGGCGAGCTACATAGCTTCGATGAAGCTGTAAATTGCAGACATTATTCCGATCATACCCCTCCGGACCCGGCCTGAGGCCCAGACGTCATGGGCAAACGGTTGTGTAGTTGTGTGCAATCTAGCAAAGAGGAATCTTTGGAGACATGATTGCAACACCGTATACGTCGCTGCCGTCCGGTCGACCGTAAGCTGTTCACGGGATATACAAGGTGGCATAGGGTGGAAGGTGGAGTACCTGCTCCAAGTTGTTCGGAGTAAAAGGGAGCAAAACTGACGGAGTTAACGGGTGTTAACCATGGGGGTCCTGAAGGTAGTCCCGGGTGGTGCCGGAGCGACCGGGAGAGTTTTACAACTACCAAGCCCGAACGTGCTCCCAATGCTATAGGCTCTGAACGGGAAGTGCAGAGACACTAAAAGCATGATTCCTACCACAGGTAAGGTAGATCCGAGGTACTGGTCATGGGTAGCGCCCACTGGACTACCCCCGGACTACCGTGCCCTGCGGAAGACACCGGAAGCCTGAGACCCATAAATAGTAAATAGATAAACCACGCACGGTAGCCTCTGGAGTCAAGTAGAGATCAATGCATATGGGAAGGGTGTCATAGATAGTCTAGTTCATGAGGTGCCTTGACTGTTACCCACTGGCAAGACACCGATGCGCAGAGGTTTTCACTCTGGTGGGCCAAATGGAAATGCACTGCAGAAATGATAGCCGCATAAGGTGAACGCCGACTAGAGCGTGTCGACACATGCATGCCTGAAGGGTGTCCCAGGAGACGTGTCGGACCACCCTTAGCGGAGAAGGGTGTACTTGAATGGTTGGAGTAAACTGATGGGGGAGTTTCTGGTATAAGATAGAACTACCTGAAAGTCTATGCGAGAACTCTCCTACTCCAACAATCAATCCTCTCCTGACCTTAATTGAGTGAAGCGTCAGGCTTAATGATATTAAGTTTTACCGTTTACTTTACTCTTACATCACTGTGAACTTTTGGCGATAAGTTTGAAGTTGTTCGGTGCGGTCGCAACCTTGGGATCCATCTTCCTAGGGGTGTCCCTGTTACAAGAAGAAACCTTATCAATATATTTGTTACAGGATACACTTCTAAATTTACTCCTATCCTGATGATTCAACCAAGACTTCCTTGCAATCAGTTTATCATAGATTAGGCCTTAGTACAGACTCGCTTGTCCTTATAGTCAGCTACCGCCCAACACCATATTGATAACGTCTGCACTACCGCAGCTCACAACCACCTTCTCAAATATGTATGTAGGACCACTTGTCTAGTGCCCTCCACCATTTATCTCAGACCGACCTTAAATGAAACCCACACAGACATGAGATCTAGTTTGATCTCACCCTAAGTGAAGTTTTCCAAGATGAAATTATTCCCTTCTGATTCCTTCAGTATAGGATCAAGTGGGCGCTCCTGACCCTCACACTTATACCGAAGTAAGACTAGATGTCGCAACCAAGGATCGAGGAAGGATCAGAGGATTCTAGCGACACAGACATGTTGTACACAGTGAGGCAGCAATGGCTCATCAGTGCATGGGGGCCAGGCCAGGGTAGCCCACACCAACTACCGCCAGCACTACTAGGGCCAGGGGGTGATATTCTACTGCTACGGCTTGGTTCCACACCCACACCTAGAAACCCATTTGAACTACCAGTACCCAGGGGTCCTACCCAAAGCGTGACAAAGAAGGAAAGTGGACAAAGATCATGCTTTGGAACCCCAACTTGCTCAGGCACTACAGACTTGGGTGCCTTCACTGCATACATTGGGACACCAATTGGCCAATTGGACTAAAACGTAACCCAAACTCAGAATGACCAGATAGTCACCTATGGGACCCTGTCACATGGGGGAAAGGAAACAGCAGAAGGTCTCACCCAAGTGTGAGAGCGACTTCGGTAAGAGGAAAAGCTAGGTGGAGAGGAGTTGGCGCGCGGAGGAAATAAGAGTAGAAACTTGGAGGGAGAGGTTGTAGTGGAGATCGTCAGATTTAAGGGAGTGATTGAGGCTGCTTTCGTCCGTATGCATGAGCGATCGGAGCTGTAACGTGTTCGGGCCAGGCCCTAGTCACGTAGCGGTATGATAGGAGCAGATGGCTTCGTGATCAACACGAAGCGAGCGCTGCTGGCTAAAGGAGGCTTCGAACGCGGTGTAATAGGAGATCAAAGAAGTAACCGTTCAACCAAGTATATTTAAGAATACTGTCTGTCGAAGTCTGCTGTTTCCATCGCGGGAATCAGCGGTCTTTAAATACAGCATATCGCTTATCTCCAGTATGAGCGATATTGCAAAACAATGTGTGTATCAACCGATAGCACACGAAACAATACAAGTATCAAACGATACTGTGAAACCAAACATAAAACAATGTGTGTATCAACCGATAGCACACGAAACAATACAAGTATCAAACGATACTGTGAAACCAAACATAAAACAATGTGTGTATCAACCGATAGCACACGAAACAATACAAGTATCAAACGATACTGTGAAACCAAACATAAAACAATGTGTGTATCAACCGATAGCACACGAAACAATACAAGTATCAAACGATACTGTGAAACCAAACATAAAACAATGTGTGTATCAACCGATAGCACACGAAACAATACAAGTATCAAACGATACTGTGAAACCAAACATAAAACAATGTGTGTATCAACCGATAGCACACGAAACAATACAAGTATCAAACGATACTGTGAAACCAAACATAAAACAATGTGTGTATCAACCGATAGCACACGAAACAATACAAGTATCAAACGATACTGTGAAACCAAACATAAAACAATGTGTGTATCAACCGATAGCACACGAAACAATACAAGTATCAAACGATACTGTGAAACCAAACATAAAACAATGTGTGTATCAACCGATAGCACACGAAACAATACAAGTATCAAACGATACTGTGAAACCAAACATAAAACAATGTGTGTATCAACCGATAGCACACGAAACAATACAAGTATCAAACGATACTGTGAAACCAAACATAAAACAATGTGTGTATCAACCGATAGCACACGAAACAATACAAGTATCAAACGATACTGTGAAACCAAACATAAAACAATGTGTGTATCAACCGATAGCACACGAAACAATACAAGTATCAAACGATACTGTGAAACCAAACATAAAACAATGTGTGTATCAACCGATAGCACACGAAACAATACAAGTATCAAACGATACTGTGAAACCAAACATAAAACAATGTGTGTATCAACCGATAGCACACGAAACAATACAAGTATCAAACGATACTGTGAAACCAAACATAAAACAATGTGTGTATCAACCGATAGCACACGAAACAATACAAGTATCAAACGATACTGTGAAACCAAACATAAAACAATGTGTGTATCAACCGATAGCACACGAAACAATACAAGTATCAAACGATACTGTGAAACCAAACATAAAACAATGTGTGTATCAACCGATAGCACACGAAACAATACAAGTATCAAACGATACTGTGAAACCAAACATAAAACAATGTGTGTATCAACCGATAGCACACGAAACAATACAAGTATCAAACGATACTGTGAAACCAAACATAAAACAATGTGTGTATCAACCGATAGCACACGAAACAATACAAGTATCAAACGATACTGTGAAACCAAACATAAAACAATGTGTGTATCAACCGATAGCACACGAAACAATACAAGTATCAAACGATACTGTGAAACCAAACATAAAACAATGTGTGTATCAACCGATAGCACACGAAACAATACAAGTATCAAACGATACTGTGAAACCAAACATAAAACAATGTGTGTATCAACCGATAGCACACGAAACAATACAAGTATCAAACGATACTGTGAAACCAAACATAAAACAATGTGTGTATCAACCGATAGCACACGAAACAATACAAGTATCAAACGATACTGTGAAACCAAACATAAAACAATGTGTGTATCAACCGATAGCACACGAAACAATACAAGTATCAAACGATACTGTGAAACCAAACATAAAACAATGTGTGTATCAACCGATAGCACACGAAACAATACAAGTATCAAACGATACTGTGAAACCAAACATAAAACAATGTGTGTATCAACCGATAGCACACGAAACAATACAAGTATCAAACGATACTGTGAAACCAAACATAAAACAATGTGTGTATCAACCGATAGCACACGAAACAATACAAGTATCAAACGATACTGTGAAACCAAACATAAAACAATGTGTGTATCAACCGATAGCACACGAAACAATACAAGTATCAAACGATACTGTGAAACCAAACATAAAACAATGTGTGTATCAACCGATAGCACACGAAACAATACAAGTATCAAACGATACTGTGAAACCAAACATAAAACAATGTGTGTATCAACCGATAGCACACGAAACAATACAAGTATCAAACGATACTGTGAAACCAAACATAAAACAATGTGTGTATCAACCGATAGCACACGAAACAATACAAGTATCAAACGATACTGTGAAACCAAACATAAAACAATGTGTGTATCAACCGATAGCACACGAAACAATACAAGTATCAAACGATACTGTGAAACCAAACATAAAACAATGTGTGTATCAACCGATAGCACACGAAACAATACAAGTATCAAACGATACTGTGAAACCAAACATAAAACAATGTGTGTATCAACCGATAGCACACGAAACAATACAAGTATCAAACGATACTGTGAAACCAAACATAAAACAATGTGTGTATCAACCGATAGCACACGAAACAATACAAGTATCAAACGATACTGTGAAACCAAACATAAAACAATGTGTGTATCAACCGATAGCACACGAAACAATACAAGTATCAAACGATACTGTGAAACCAAACATAAAACAATGTGTGTATCAACCGATAGCACACGAAACAATACAAGTATCAAACGATACTGTGAAACCAAACATAAAACAATGTGTGTATCAACCGATAGCACACGAAACAATACAAGTATCAAACGATACTGTGAAACCAAACATAAAACAATGTGTGTATCAACCGATAGCACACGAAACAATACAAGTATCAAACGATACTGTGAAACCAAACATAAAACAATGTGTGTATCAACCGATAGCACACGAAACAATACAAGTATCAAACGATACTGTGAAACCAAACATAAAACAATGTGTGTATCAACCGATAGCACACGAAACAATACAAGTATCAAACGATACTGTGAAACCAAACATAAAACAATGTGTGTATCAACCGATAGCACACGAAACAATACAAGTATCAAACGATACTGTGAAACCAAACATAAAACAATGTGTGTATCAACCGATAGCACACGAAACAATACAAGTATCAAACGATACTGTGAAACCAAACATAAAACAATGTGTGTATCAACCGATAGCACACGAAACAATACAAGTATCAAACGATACTGTGAAACCAAACATAAAACAATGTGTGTATCAACCGATAGCACACGAAACAATACAAGTATCAAACGATACTGTGAAACCAAACATAAAACAATGTGTGTATCAACCGATAGCACACGAAACAATACAAGTATCAAACGATACTGTGAAACCAAACATAAAACAATGTGTGTATCAACCGATAGCACACGAAACAATACAAGTATCAAACGATACTGTGAAACCAAACATAAAACAATGTGTGTATCAACCGATAGCACACGAAACAATACAAGTATCAAACGATACTGTGAAACCAAACATAAAACAATGTGTGTATCAACCGATAGCACACGAAACAATACAAGTATCAAACGATACTGTGAAACCAAACATAAAACAATGTGTGTATCAACCGATAGCACACGAAACAATACAAGTATCAAACGATACTGTGAAACCAAACATAAAACAATGTGTGTATCAACCGATAGCACACGAAACAATACAAGTATCAAACGATACTGTGAAACCAAACATAAAACAATGTGTGTATCAACCGATAGCACACGAAACAATACAAGTATCAAACGATACTGTGAAACCAAACATAAAACAATGTGTGTATCAACCGATAGCACACGAAACAATACAAGTATCAAACGATACTGTGAAACCAAACATAAAACAATGTGTGTATCAACCGATAGCACACGAAACAATACAAGTATCAAACGATACTGTGAAACCAAACATAAAACAATGTGTGTATCAACCGATAGCACACGAAACAATACAAGTATCAAACGATACTGTGAAACCAAACATAAAACAATGTGTGTATCAACCGATAGCACACGAAACAATACAAGTATCAAACGATACTGTGAAACCAAACATAAAACAATGTGTGTATCAACCGATAGCACACGAAACAATACAAGTATCAAACGATACTGTGAAACCAAACATAAAACAATGTGTGTATCAACCGATAGCACACGAAACAATACAAGTATCAAACGATACTGTGAAACCAAACATAAAACAATGTGTGTATCAACCGATAGCACACGAAACAATACAAGTATCAAACGATACTGTGAAACCAAACATAAAACAATGTGTGTATCAACCGATAGCACACGAAACAATACAAGTATCAAACGATACTGTGAAACCAAACATAAAACAATGTGTGTATCAACCGATAGCACACGAAACACTACGAGTATCAAACGATACTGTAAAGCCAAACATAAAACCCTAGTAACCCGTACCGGTTACAGGAGCAACAAGTAGCAGTAAGTGGACAGCTGTACCAGGACCTGAGACACAGTATTCAAGAATCGGTACGTAGGGACCAATAACTCTACACAGGCCTGAATAAACTTCAAAAAAAGTTGGAAGAAGAGCAACGCTGCTGGGGGACCCAAGAGCTGCGGTTCGTTATTGAGCTACAGACACTCGACAAAAAGGTAACCACAGGGCTCAGGGAGATGCATCAGATCATCACCCAGATGTTTGCCCAGTCATCAAAAGAAATGACCACGCTGATACAAACAGCATTAGGCTCGCATAAGGAGGTATCAACCCATGATGGAGAAACTGAAAGAGGATGGTCGGGGCCATCCCAACAGGAGAAAGAGAAAGAGCCAGCAGAAAGAGAGGCCTGACCCGAGATCACGGCAGAAGGTCAGAAAGAAATGATGGTACCTCCCAGTGTGGCGGAAGGAGCAGGAGACCTGAACCCTGCAGATGACAGATTGGACAATGGTGGGGAAGGACCAAGCTGCCAGCTAGGTGTACTGCCTGTAGGAAGACTACGGACGGCGAAGGAAGAGGACAAATACGAAATGATACTGCAGCTGGCTAAGAAGTTGGCTTGATAGACTGCCTTGCATCAGAAGAAGCCCACCAACCTACAGTTCGTAAACAAAGTAACATCCTACCAGAACCTTAAAACCTAGCCGCATGCATGGCAGGAATACTTTAGCTGCGATCCTGTACTGTGGATAGTAGATCAAGATAGAATGATATATGCCCAGGAAAGGAGAAAGAGGACCGTTGTAACACCCTTCAGCAACTAGTATAGAAAAAGTATGGGAAGGCTCAAAGAGTATGCCACTCATCCTGAATCGCAGATGTGGAACTAGTTCCAGCATGAAGTAATTGTGCGATTCCCACCAATCAATGAGAACTAGAAAGCTTGAGGGCGGATGGGAAAAATCAAGTATTGGCAGGACATCAAGAAACACCTTCTTCAGATGCAAAACTTGAACATCAAGGCCAAGGTTCAAAAGATGGCATAAAGGGAGATAGTCGAGAGCCAACTACCTGAGGTAATACTAAAATAGCTGTCGCATAAGCAATACGATATTGATGCGGAATCGCTAAATGTAACGACCCAGCATACATAAGCTATGGCAGGCGGAACCTATACCCATACAGGTAGCCAGGAGGGGAACTGGTAGGAACCGGCAGGCAAATAAGTACTTGACCTACAGAGACCCGATGGCCTGGGCTCCAAGAATGAACACAATTGGCTGGTCAGGGTCTTAGGTACCTGGATACACCCAGGAGCGGTGTCAGCGTACTTAGGAACCTCTGAAGGGGCGGTTGCTCAGCTAGGCCGGGTAAGTGGAGACAGGTCAGAAATGTCTATCGCCGGCGACAGAATAGACAGGGTAACAGGGAAAGATTATCTTGTCTGCTAGACAAGGTTACCCTACCCTCGGGATCAGGTTACCCTGCCATGGGGCTTGGGTTACCCTGCCCAAGGTCCTGAGTTACCCTACCTTTCAATATGAAGTCCCTCGCAGAGCTTGGGAAAAATGACCGGAATGTTTGTCAGACGAAACCATGCATGATACTGAAATCTGGGGTTCCGGGAGATGCTATTGGGCAAGCTGCACAGCTCCGAAGAGGCTGCAAATTGGACACATTATTCCTATCATACCCCCCCGGGCCCGCCTGGAGGCCCGGATGCCGTGAGCAAACGGTTGCGTAGTTGTGTGCAGTCTAACAAAGTCGAATCTTTGGAGACCTGCGGGCAACACTGTATACATTGCTGCCGTCCAGTCAACTGTAGGCTATTCGCAGGAGATATGTGGGGGCATAGGGTGGAAGGTCGAGTACCTCCTCCAAGTTGTTCACAGTAAAATGGACCAAAACTGGCTGAGTTAATGGGTGTTAACTGTGGGGGTCCCAAAGGTAGTCCTGGGTGGTCCCAGGGCGACTGCGAGAGTTTTACGCCTACCAAGCCCGAAAGTGTCCCCAACGTCATAAACTCTGCAAGGGAAGTGCAGAGACACCAAAAGCATGATTCCTACCACAGGTGAGGTGCATCCGAGGTAGTAGTCATGGGTAGCGCCTATTGGATCCCTCCTGGACCACCGTGTCCTGCAGAAGACACTTGATGTCCATGAACCATCAATGGTAAATAGATAAAATGCTCACAGTAGCTTCCGGGGCCCAGTAGAAATCAATGCATATGGGAAGAGTGTCATAGATAGTCTAGTTCATGCGGCGTCTTGACTGTTAGTCGATGGCAAGATGCCGATACGCAGAGGTTTTCACTCCGGCGGGCAAAATGGAAATGCACCGCAGAAATGACAACTGTATAAGGTGAACGCTGACTAGGCTGTGTCGACCCATGCATGTCTGATGGATGTGTCAGGAGACGTGTCGGACCACCCTTATCGGAGAAGGGTGTGCTCAAATGGTGGGAGTAAACTGATAGGGGTGTTTCTGGCCTAAGATTAAACTACCTGAAGGTCTATGCGAGAACTCTCCTACCCCAACAACCAATCCTCTCGAGACCTTAATTGAGTGAAGCGTCCGGCTTAACGATATTAAGGTTTACCGTTTACTTTGCTCTTACATTGGTATGAGCTTCTGGCGATAAGTTTGAAGTTGTTCGGTGCGGTCGCAACCTTGGGATCCATCTTCCTAGGGGTGTCCCCGTTACACTCGAGCACCTTCAAGCAGTCAGCAATCAGGAGGAGGCTGTCCTGGACAACAAAAGACAATGATGAGACAATCTGTCCAGCTCGTCTGGGCCTTCAGGACCATTGAAACGATGGCAGAAGGACTGAGAAAAGGGGCTGACCCAAGGAATGGAGGAATAGCAACCTAGCAAGTTCCAAAGTAAGACACCACCTGGGACCTTCACGTCAGCACGATTCACCCAAACAAATAAACCGACCAAGATTGAAGAGGTTCAGCATATGGACTGGAAAACGGCTCATGAGGGAATACCCAAGAAGCTGGTCGACCAACTATGGGAAAATAAAAGCTTTACCCGGTGCGGACTTACCAACTACAAGTAGAGGGCTTGTAGGAAGTGAGCCGTTATTGCAACAATAGGACAGCGGAAAGCAGCAAAGTTTAGATCCTGAATTATGGAGGTTTGGAACACCACCCCATGGCCAGTGGTAAACCAAACCCATGTGCCACCAGCACCCAGCGTTTGGGGGTTGTTGGATCAGGAAGGGCTTTAGATCTGACAACTGGGAGCCCTGTATAAAAAGTATAACATACGTTCTGAGCGAAAGCAGCGGCTTATTCAAGAAGGTCGGAGAACCATACAGACTGGGTTCTGGGTATAGGGAGGCACAGAAGTGTGAAAGAAGATAGCAAGCCATGTATAAGGGAACAAGTCAACCCATCTTAGGGGGATACAATCAAGAATGACCGCCGACCTGGATGTGGGATGGCAAGACTTTATATTCTCCCCTGGGGAGAGAATGTTCAAACCCACCATGGATGAAGAGGGGACTATTACGGAGAGCAACTCAAGCCACCCTAACTCTTTCCTCGAAAGGTCGTGCATGGGAAATGAGTTAAAATAGTGCAGGACAGCCTGAAGGCACTCCTGCAGTCACTAAGAGAGCACCACCGGTGACGGTGAGTAGGTAGGCCCCAGGATGGTAGGCGTGACAAAAGACAGTATACTCACCTTAAATTGTACGCAATGGCAGACGTCAAATACCTGAAGCCAGGTTAGACAGGTCATTCCATCATCTATATACTGGTGGCATAGACCAATATGAGTAAATATCGTCATTATGGGGAAAGAAGGCAAGAAAGGAGACGCATACAGCCAGGACCAAGTTTGTCTGAGGATGCCTGAACGGCTGAAATTATGTGCGCACAATAACAAACATCCAAGATTATTGAATGACTCGTACAAAATTTCTGTTAACCAAAGACAGGGTAATCAAAGCAATGGAAAGGTCAAGTCCCAATATCTACATATTACGCATGTGCACGAGGCGCGGCCTGCCTAAAAATAGAAGTAGAATGAGTACTGATTCACATGTTTTAATTGTAACGAACCGGCATACATGAGCTATAGCAGCCAGAACCTACACCTATGCAGATGGCCATGAGGCGAATTGGTAGGAACTGGCGTGCAAGTAAGTACTTGACCTATGGAGACCCGATAGCCCAGGCTCCAACCTGGATGGAACTGGCTGGTAAGGTACTTAGGTACTTGGCGACGTCTGGGAGTGATGTCAGTGTACTTAGAGACCTCTAAAGGGACAGTTACTCTTCTAGGCTGGGTAATTGGAGAAATGTTACAAGTGGCTATCTCCAGCGACGGAATAGACAGGGTAACTGGGTAAAGTCATCTGGTCCACCAAACAAGGTTACCCTACCCTCAGGTTCAGGTTACCCTGCCATGGGGCTTGGGTTACTCTGTCTAAAGTCCTGAGTTACCCTGCCTTTCAATATGAAGTCCCTCAGGGAGTTGGGAAAAAAGTAAACAGAATGTTTGTCATGTAAAGCCAGGCATATTACTGGAATCTGGGGTTTTAAGAGATGCTATTGGGTGAGCGGTGCAGGTCCGAAGAAGTGCTAAAGTGGAGACATTGTTCTTATCATGCCCCTCTCACCACGCCTTGAGGCCTGGACGTCATGTGCAAATGGTTGTGCAGGTGTGTGCAGTCTGGCAAAGAAGAATCTTGGGAGACCTGCTTGCAACACCATGTGTGTCACTGCCATCCGGTCGACCGTAAGCTGTTCGCAGGATATATAACAGGGCATAGGGTGGAAGGTGGAGTACCTCCTCCAAGGTGTTCGGAGTAAAATATACCAAAACTGACAGAGTTAATGGGAGTTAACCATGAGGATCCCAAAGGGAGTCCCAGGTGGTGCCACGGTGGCCCAGAGAGTTTCACACCTACCAAGCCAACATGTGTCCTCAATGCCCTAGGCTCTGTAAGGAAAGTGCAGACACACTAAAAGCATGATTCCTACAACAGGAAAGGTGAATACAAGGTAGTCATCATGGGTAGTGCCGATTGGATCACTCCTGGACCACCATATCATACGGAAGACACCAGAAGCCCATGAATGGTAACTAGTGGATAGACAAACCACTCACAGTAGCTTCTGAGGTCAAGTAAAGATTAATGCATATGGGAAAGGTATTATAGATAGTCCAGTTCATCAGGTGTCTTGACTGTTAGCCACTGGCAAGGCACAGATGCAAAGAAGTTCTCACTCCGGCCGGTAAAACAGAGATGCTCCGCAGAAATGATAACCGCATTAGGAGAATGCCGACTAGGGTGTGTCGACACATGTATGCCTGAAAGGTGTGCGCGGAGGCCTGTCAGACCACCCTTAGCGGGGAAGCGTTTGCTTGAATAGTTGAAGTAAACTGATGGTGTAACCGGTACGGGTAGCCATTGTTTTATGTTTGGTTTCACAGTATCGTTGGATGCTTGTATTGTTTCATATGCTATCAGTTGATACACACATTGTTTTATGTTTGGTTTCACGCTATCGTTTTATACTGGTATTGTTTGGTGTACTATGGATTGATACACACATTGTTTTATGTTTGGTTTCACAGTATCGTTTGATACTTGTATTGTTTCGTGTGCTATTGTTTGATACACACATTGTTTTGCAATATCGCTCATACTGGGGTGTAACGACCCAGCATACGTGAGCTATGGCAGCCGGAACCTACACCCATACAGGTAGCTCAGAGGCGAACTGGTAGGAACCGGCAGGCAACTGAGTACATGACCTGCGGAGACCCGATGGCCCGGGCTCCGAGATGAGCAGACTTAGTGGACACAAGTATTTCGGTACATGGCTACGCCCAAGGTTGGTGTCAGCGTACTTAGGGACCTATGAAGGGCCAATACACAGCTAGGCTGGGTAACTAGAGAAAGGCCGAGTGTGTCTATCCCCGGAAGAGGGATAGATAGGGTAACAGGAGAAAATCCACTTGTCCACCGGACAAGATTACCCTACCCACAGAACAGGGTTACCCTGCCTTGAGGCTTGGATTACCCTGTTCAAGGACCTGAGTTACCCTACCTGCCAATACGAAGTCCCTCGGGGAGTTTGGGAAAAATGACTGGAATGTTTGTCACACGAAGCCATGCATAATACTGGAATCTGGGGTTCCGGGAGATGCTATTGGGCGAGCTACGCAGCTACGGAGAAGCTGTAAATTGAAGACATTATTCCTATCATGCCCCTCCGGCCCCGCCTTGAGGCCCGGACGTCATGGGCAAACGGTTGCGTAGTTGTGTGCAGTCTAGCAAAGGAGGATCTTTGGAGACCCGCTTGCAACACCGTATACGTTGCTGCCGTCCGGTCGACCGTAAGCTGTTCGCAGGATATATAAGGGGGCATAGGGTGGAAGGTGGAGTACCTCCTCCAAGTTGTTCGGAGTAAAACGGACCAAAACTGACGGAGTTAACGGGAGTTAACCGTGGGGGTCCCGAAGGTAGTCCCGGGTGGTGCCGGGACGACTGGGAACGTTTTGCACCTACCACGCCCAAGGATGTCCCCAACGCCATAGGCTCTGAGAGGGAAGTGCAGAGACACTAAAAGCATGATTCCTACCGCAGGTAAGGTGTATCCGAGGTAGTGGTCGTGGGTAGCGCCCATTGGATCACTCCTGGACCACCGTACCCTGCGGAAGACACCGGAAGCCCGAGACTCGTAAATAGTAGATAGATAAACCGCTCACGGTAGCTTCCGGCGTCAAGAAGAAATCAACGCGCATGGGAAGGGTGTCATAGATAGTCTAGTTCAGCAAGGGGTCTTGACAGTTAGCCACTGGCAAGTCCCCGATGCGCAGAGGTTTTCACTCCGGCGGGCAGAATGGAAATGCGCCGCAGAAACGATATGCACATATGGTGAACGCCGACTAGAGCGGGTCGACACATACATGCCCGAAGGGGGTGTCAGGAGACGTGTCGGACCGCCCTTAGCGGAGAAGGGTGTGCTCGAATAGTTGGAGTAAACTGATGGGGGAGTTTCTGGCATAAGATAAAACTACCTGAAAGTCTATGCGAGAACTCTCCTACTCCAACAATCAATCCTCTCGAGACCTTAATTGAGTGAAGCGTCAGGCTTAACGATATTAAGTTTTACCGTCTACTTTACTCTTACATCTGTGTGAACTTTTGGCAATAAGTTTGAAGTTGTGTGGTGCGGTCGCAACCTTGGGATCCATCTTCCTAGGGGTACCCCCGTTACACTATCTTGTCATACCTGTAGGTATGGATGTATGATCATCTCCTGGACATTGTTCCCTCTTCAGAATTTTCTAGTATTACTCCACCAACCAACATGCTCCTTGGTCTGACTGCTCGCGTAGCAGCTGGGAACTCCTATTGGAGTATCTGAACAGCCCTTAGTTGGCATCGATTAGTTGGCACAACTGAGGGATCTTTGACTATGTTTATTTCTATAACCAACCAATCAAATCATATTTCTTCACATTATCAGGATAGTCGAGAATCTGCTGTTGAGCATAAACCGGTAATCCCTCGCTCAGTATCGTTCAGTAGTGGTGCAATTGACAGTTTTGTGCTGAGACTCTATTGATAGAAGCTATCTTGTTCTCAAAATACTCCAGTGGACCCTGGGATCGAACACATGACCTTTTGCCAATAATTATGTGATATGCCTATTACACTATACCAGTTTATCTTATGTGTAACACTAAGTGCTTCAGGACTTACCTGTTTACAGGAGAACTATGACTATTGGGTAAACAAGGGGAGAGACAAGTAGTTACTTGCCTCCCTATTCCTACCAGTTAACTACTTGGTTACCTGTATAGATGTAGGTTCAGGTTGCTATAACTCAAGTATGCTCAATTATTACACATTGATAGCGGGCTAAGATAGTATTTATAATAAGTAATATTATATTAAAAGAAAATTTATTTTTCTAGGCTGAAGTAGGTTGTTAAGAATTTATTAAGTAAAATCAGAATAAAATTGAAAAATATCTACTAATATCATTATTATATATAAGATAAATAGGCCTAGCATATGGATGAGTTATGAGACAATAGATACAAGAGATATATAATCAATTCTGAGTTCTGAATGTTGTACCAAGAACAGTGAGAAACAGTCCAGTACCTAATATATAATATAATAATTTGGTAAAATATCTTATACTACTGCAGCAGAAACCTCGATTTGAATGAATATTGCAGAATCCTTAAGAGGGGGAATTTTAGCTATAATACTAAAGTTAGGAAATGCAATTTTGTCACTTGGTTATGGAGATATATATAAAGAAATCCCAATAAGTTAATAGTGCTTAAGGGGGAACTGTTTATTTATACCCAAGAGCTATAACAAGATAGAGTCAGAAGTAGTTCTACTAGTAATAGGTCTATATTAATAAAAAAAAACTGCTCTAACTAGGAGAATTAGTAAGAGCTACATAGCTGAGTACTAGTTATTTGTGCTAACTTATCTGCTATTTGTATACTAAGGGAAAAATTGTTTATACTAATATTCAAGTAGAATAATACAAAATCCAACTATATTGATAAGTCTGTTCTTGGATCTGATTACTTCATATACAGAGAAAGAACCAGTGGCCACTTGTAATAGTAGCCTAGGTAACTATAGAAATATGGCCTCTGATATGAGACAAGTGAGAATACTATCCCTGAAATAAACAGATATTCACAGAAGCCTATTACAGCGATCTGACGAGAATATGATGGTATTGGGTTTTTGGTTGCATATATGGGAATAAGTATTAGTTGGGGGTCATAGTTGTTAAAGATTTAGGTTGCTTACTTAGCTGAGGTTCTGCATAATAGAACCCAATAGAAGCTGATAGAAGGTTGTAGCTATATGTAAAGACAGGGTTAGTGTAATTGGAATTTGTTAGCAAGGGATTTCTTTCCATTATATAATATAAAAAGTGCCCCTTAGTATTTTACTTTTCTTATGCAAACTAGTAATTTTCTGCCTGCACCTGTATATAAGAATTATACCTGTTTCTCTTTATTGTATCCCTGGATCCTATAAACTCTAAATCCCTTGAATTCTGTCTCTGAACCCCTGAACCTAGATACAAATATACCTCATTTGTATATCTATATCCAATACTTATTCTGCCTGCTGTGGTGTGCCTTAAACCATCTGCTCTTGATCTAGCATGGACTCTGCCTATTAGCTAAAGTTCTATCTACAAGGGTCCAACCCACACCATATAGTACATGCCCTTCAAAATGTTTATAAGGCTGAAATACTGGTATTACAAGTGGCTGTGCAAAATTATTGCTAAGATCTGATTACATAAACCATTAAGAATAAAAAATTAGGGCATACACTATAGGGTGCTTGTTTTCCAGACTACCTTTAATGGAGCTATGATATAATATTATATTATATTGTCTCTCTCGTCTGTTCCTCACTCTAGCTCCTGGTCTAAGGTGTCCATAACCCATTTATGACTTTTGTATTTATGCCTAACTGAGACTTGAAACTCAGGATAAGCGTACATAATGCCTTGATGATATATATCTATAATTCTCTCTACTCTTTATGGGAACTTCCATATTAGCGAATTAAAGACCGAGTCTACTGCCTTCGGAATAAGAGGTCTTAATGTCTAAATACTATATCTGCAATTGTTACATGTATATTGTGTAGCTGTATCCCACATATATTCAATAAAATTGATCTCACAGTAAAACTTTAGATAAAACAAAGCTAAGTGGCCACATGCCTCAATCTCCTCCTCCAGTTGACACTTTTGATTTTGAATGTTCTTCTGATTAGTGATGATTGCACATGCACAGCATTGACTACTACTAAGACATGACTTTTGAAGTTTATTGGTTCAAGACTTTCGACATTGAACTCAAAGTTCATTTCGCCATAAGCCTCTATCTTGTAAAACTAACTTCAGTCCTTTTGGTTCTGCACTGCAGTTCATCAGACTTTGAGCTTCGACAGTAACTGGATTAATATCAGAATAGAGTTTGTTTTATACTCTACTGGTGCATAAGCCTATATTCTTTGCTTTTAAAGTATCAGCTGTAAAGGTAGAATGACTGGTTGTATTTCTGAATGAAAAGAGTGCCTGGCAACTGGGAAAGACTAATTAAAAAATTGGAATAGTAACCTTCATTACTTGCTTAACCAAGTCGTCTCCACTCCACCAATTATCTCCACCATATTCAATTCTCATTGTTGGAGTATACAGACTATATTGAATCTTTATATCGCTATCAAGACCAAAATCAGGAACTTTATAAATTGGTATTGAATCTGGTGCCTTTAGGTGACCACCAGCAGTCACAAAATATAAAACTATTATTCCTTTCCTTCTTGATTTTGGATGAAGAGGAGGTTCTTTATCCTACATCTATGTATTGTCCTGTTAGGCCGTAGCCAACTCTAAGAACAAGCGAGTCTGTACTAAGGTCCAATATGTGATAAAGTGATTGCTAGGAAGACTCACTTGAATTATTAGGGGAGAAGTAAATTTAGAAGTGCATTGTATAACGAATATATTGATAAGATCTCTTCTCCATCGCTAATGATGTTTGTAAAGCGTGGGGGACACCTCACTATTTACATTCTGTGTCTGGGTATTCGGGGTTTATCTATTCCTCCCACCTTTCCCTGTATGAACTTCATAGACACTGAAAAGCTGTACTCCACTTGACTCAGATTTCTTCGAACAGTGCGGAGGGTGTACCATCACTGTCCTCACAGTATTCGCTCAAATTGTAGTCACTCAAACCATTCCACCGTGGCAAGCAGCTACTAGCTCTATCCCTGCATATGAGGTGATCAGCTCCAATGAGAGACTTATTAATACAGGTGGATTCCTTATCCGTCTGCCTCAACCCGCAGGAGGCATGCTCCTGTTGTATTGCGCAAATGGCGTTTAGGCCTTGTTACGCTCAGGGTTAACCTTCCATGTAGGAGGCCATAATTGGACTCTACCTTATCATGCCTCTGGGCATGGGTGAATGATCATCTCTTGAGCGTCATTCCCTCGTCAGAAATTGCCTCCGCATTAATCCACCAACGGACGTGAAACTCAGTATTAACACCTGTACGGTAGGTAGGGACTCCCATTGCAGTAGCTGATCTCCCCCCAGTTGGCATCCATCTACTGGCGCAGCTGAGTGATACTTGCCTGTATTTATCTCTACGATCCACAGACCGATTTAGTTCATTTGACCTTGTTAGGATAGCAGAGGATCTTCTCTGGAAGACTCTGTAAAAAGCCCTCAGTTGGCTACCTTCAGTGGTGGTGTAAATAAGGGTCTTGTGCTAGCATTGTATTGGTAGAAGTTAACTCATTCTCCAAATACTCCGCCCGACCCTGGGATCAAACCTGTGCCCTTTTGTCAATAATCACATGACATGCCCGTTTCGCTATGCCAGTTTGTTTTATGTGTAAATCGAGCTCCCCTCTCTAAGAGTTCTACTCAAATCTCCATAATCCATTTCCCTAATAGTGTACAAATTACATTCCTTTAAGGACTCATCCACATTAGATGAAAAACCTTTGTACATTTACTTGGTCACACCTAGGAAAACCTTTCCTTGTCATCCTTTCTCTATATCTGCGGCATCTTTGGGTTTTCTCTGTGAAACCCTTCTACCGAGCCTGCCGCATGCTCCAAATGTTCTCATAGGTCCTAGGTGTTTTCATCATTGGAACATCTTTGTGACTTCACAAAGTATCTAAGTTCATGGATCCTCCCAGTGTGCCCATGAACTCTGCCAGTATAGGATATAATCTTGCTCTTTGCCATCTTTTCAACCTTCCATTCCAGGTCGCCATCTATCCTGACACTCTGGAAGGCTGCTCTTGAGCTGGTCGAACTGACACCTGATAAGGCTCCAACAATAATACATGAAAGATGGGATAGATCTTCCAACGTTTCAAGATTTTTAGCGTAAATGCTCAATTGCCGTGTGGCTCCAGGATTTTGAATGGCTCATACAACTTGGGGCTAAGCTTTTTGGAGGGTCGCTTGGTGTCAATAGTCTTGGCATTTAGCATGCCCAAGTCGCCTCTCTGAAAGTTTGGCTCTGGGGCTAGCTTTCTTGTTATGGTACTGCCCTATCGATTCTCCAGTTGCCTTTAGTGTAGCCACTGCCTGTCCATGTATTTCTTTCATCTAGTGAGCATACATAGTAGCTTCTTCATTTCGAGCTTCTTACTCCTTTACCCACTCCGTCCCTGGGTGATATCTATAGTTTGCATAGAACGCAGTTAGTCTCTGTGTACTCGTATTGGAGTTATTGTAGACATGTTTCAGTAGTATCAGTAGTTGATGCTAGTGAACCTGATCACAGTTAATGAAGCTTTGAAGATAGCCTTCTAGCACTTGGTTGGTTCTCTCCGTTTGGCCGTCCATTTGAGGATAGTATACCATTAACATTTTTCGCTTAATGCCTAAGAGTTTACAGAGGAATTCCCAATATTCAATGGCCAACTTCGCATCCATATCCATGATGATGTCCCTTGGTAGCCCATGCAATCTTCATACTTCTCGGAGAAAGGTCTGGGCCACATCCTTTGCTATTGCATTTTCCTGGAGCCGTGGAAAATAGGCTAATTTGGTGAAATGGTCGACTACTATCATGGTCTCAGTGTTATCTTCTGATTTTGGTAGCTGTGCTATGATGTCCATTGAGATGGATGTCCACTCCGTGTAGGGTATTTCCAATAGCTGTAGAAACCGATACTTTGTATGTCGTGATGCTTTGTTATGTTGACACTTATCACAGGATTGTACATTGTCATTCATCCATTCCGCAAGCCCTTTCTAGTAGAAGTCTCTTGTTATGACTTCTACCCCCTTTTCCTGACCAAAATGCCCCTTGACCCTGGAGTTGTGGCTGCTTTAAGCAATCAGTGTTTGTAGGGCTTCATCTTTCATGATGAACAGCTGTCCCTTATAGTAAAGAAGGCTATCTGCTGCAGTCCAATCCATCGGTATCTCTTTTCCCACATCACGGAGCCTCTCCAACTCCTCTTTCCTTATCCTCCAGTCCAGGTCCGCCCTCCCCTTTTCCTCCACCAGTCCTCAGAATTTAGTATCAAACTTCCATGTCATTGCTTTAATAACCACTGTGTGGGTTAGCATGCTTACTTTGGTTGTCAGGGTCCTGGGCCTTCCCTGATCGAATTTATTGACGTGTTGATTTAGCCGACTTTCTTCTCTCAGCTGACTGACTTCAGTTGGGGTCTTGACCACACTGGTTCCTGTGCTTTCGAATTCTTTCTGACCCCTCACAGTATCATCGCCCTCCTTTTATTTAAGGAGCCCCTTATTATGAATCCTTACCACTGTGAATTGCGCAACTCATTCGCCCTTCCCCATGTGCTAGTCTTGATCCTTCAAATCGAATAGCAATATCTTTGCCTCTCCCCGCCAGTCCCTGTCAATAACTCCTGCCCTGATCATGAACCCATGGTAGACGCTAAGGCCACTACTAGGAGCCACTCGGCCATAGGTTCCTGATAGTAACACTAAGGCTATTCTGATAGCTACTATTGCTTGGCTGCGAGCAGGTACTACTGTCCCTTCGAGGGCATAGATGTTATGTCCTGCCGCTTTCCTTGAGCCCTGCATCGGAATTTGAGCTTCTGGGTGTAATCTTATAGCTCAGGTGTATTCAAGCTTGGGGGTTCTCTAACCTGGACCAGGTTCAACCTCTGTTCCTACCACTATAACCATAAGCTGGTTAAAATGAGCGGCGTTTAAGATTCAGGGTTTCTAACTGTGCCCACCTCCCCAATCAGGACAGTACTTCGGCCATCTGCTTAATGGCTCCAGTTTTCTGCCACTCGACCCTGGTCTGTATACAATTTTGAAGTTAAAATCCGCAAACCTCTATGCCCACCTTATCTGCCTGGTACTTCAGTCCTTGGTCATACGAAAGTATTGTAGATTTTGATAGTCGGTAAACACCATGATGGGTTCCCTTGTTCCCACAAGATAGTGACGCCATTCTTTGAATGCTTCAACCATAGCGAGCAACCTATTATTATTAACGGTGTTGTCGTGTTCTGTGGGGTTGAGCTTCCAGGAGTGAAATGCTATTGGGTGTAGCCTTTCCTTTATGTACTCTAACAGTATACACCCTAGTGTCAAATCACTTGTATCCATTTCCACCAATGTATTTTGGTCTCGGTGGAAATGTGCCAAAAGAGGAGCCGTCACAAACTGTGCTTTTAGGAACTCAAAAGCCTCCTCCTACTGCTTTCTCCAGGTAAATCCCATTAGATCACTTTTCAACAACTCCATTAGGGGTTTACAGCTTTCCGAGAAATTCTTAATGAATCTATGGTAGAAGTTTACAAATCCCATAAAGATTTGTATGTCCTTTGTGGACTCAGGCCTCTTTTATTCCTTTATGGCTTTCACCTTTCGATCACTCATAGTGATCCCAGCGGTCTTTACTATATATCCCAGAAATTCCACCGTCTTGGTGTGGAATACCCACCTAGTGATAGACACTGTTAACTCGTATATCCGCAACTTGGCCAATACTTCTTTGACCAGTTTGATGTGCTCTTCCTTAGTCTTGGAATAGATCAGGACGTCGTCTATTTATATGACTACTCCCAAGCCTAAGAACCTGCTTAGAACCACATGCAACATGTCTTGAAAGGTAGCGGGCACATTTACTAGCCCAAAGGGCATTACCTGGTGCTCATAATGACTGTATCCAGTGCAGAAAGCGGTTTTCCACTTGTCCTGCTTTTTAAAACATGTCAAGTGGTATCTGTTATATAGGTCCAACTTGGTAACAATATATGACCCGACTACTCGATCCCTGAGTTCACTCGTGAGCAGTAGAGGGTGCTTGTTGCCAATTGTAAGCTTGTTAAGTTCATGGTAGTCTACACACAGTCTCAGTCCCCCATCACGTTTTGGCACAAACAGTTTTAGGACACCTGAGCGGGATTAACTTGGTGTTATCTTCCCCCCATCCAGCATGTTGTCAAGGTACTCTGGCAATTCCTGTAGTTCCTTCATGGATAATGGGTATATTGGCCCCCATGGGGGCTTCCCACCTTTGACGATCTTGATCTGATGATTAAAAGTGTTATATTTTGGGCCATTCCGCTGTTTGTAGCATGAAGGGATCAGCGTATGCCCGGTAGAGATTTGGCAGGGTTTCCATAACCACTGCCTCTGGGTTCTCGGGGTCTGTGATTAGGCCCATGTATCTTACTGGAGGGTCCGAGGCCACTGTCTCGTCCCATCCGCTACAGATGCCTTCCTCTTCTGTTTTCAGGTATTGCTTACAGTGCTTTGCCTAGAACATCGATTGGCTATTATCTTCTATGAATGGTAGGGGGTGATATCAAGTCATGAATCCCCTGGGTCATGATGTCATATATAATTTCTGGGTAATGTCAGTTAGCCCGAATTTTGAGCATGATATAGGTCATATAATGGCTTCACGCATTTTGGGACTCTGTACTATTAAACCCGGTTATACTAACTAGGTTGTCTTGCCGTATTGTTACTAGGCGCAACCTTTGAACAAGCGTTTCTGGTATGACAAAGATCTGTGAGCCTGAGTCTAATTATAATAGGAGCAGACTTAGGAAGATGGATCCCAAGGTTGTGACGACCCTGAACAACTTCAAACTTATAGCCACAGGCTTACAAAGATGTAAGGGTAAAGTAAACAATAAAACTAAATATCGTTAAGCCTGATGCTTCACTCGATTAAGGTCTGGGAAGGATTG
The DNA here is from genome assembly GCA_003182015.1 of Tuber magnatum. Classification (NCBI taxonomy): domain Eukaryota; kingdom Fungi; phylum Ascomycota; class Pezizomycetes; order Pezizales; family Tuberaceae; genus Tuber; species Tuber magnatum. The sequence goes on from PYWC01000015.1 coordinate 389,595, forward strand.
CTTGTTGGAGTAGGAGAGTTCTTGTATCGACTTTCAAGTAGTTTTGTCTTGTAGCAGAAACTGCCCCATCTGTAACGCGTTCGGGCCAGGGCCTAGTCACGTAGCAGTACGATAGGAGCAGATGGCCACGTGATCAACACGAAGTGAGCGCTGGTTGCTAAAGGAGGCTTCGAACGGGGTGTAATTGGAGATCAAAGAAGTAACCGTTCAACCAAGTATATTTGAGAATACTGTCTGTCGAAGTCTGCTATTTCCATCGCGGGAATCAGCGGTCTTTTAAATACAGCATATCGCTTATCTCCATGTAACGGGGGCACCCCTAGGAAGATGGATCCCAAGGTTGCGACCGCACCAAACAACTTCAAACTTATCGCCAAAAGTTCACACAGATGTAAGAGTAAAGTAGA